>OY757019.1:26930430-27387430 GCA_963580285.1 Lucinisca nassula
TAGTGTAGATTATATTTTCTTATCCTTTGGGATCATTGATTCCATTGGGGAATTTTGAAAATATCTGAGGGTCACTGATGAGGCCTAATTGGCCGAAACTAGCTAGTCTGGCCCAGAAAACATGTCAACTCCATATTTTTCAGTTCTGTGGTGTATTCCTTGCTTCCAAAGGATAACCCTTTTATAGAACATATCTATTTTATTATTTGGAATTTTTAGTGTTGTAGGATTTTAATAAATCTGTTAGTCTTTCTGTCAGTCTACCTGTCTGCTTGTCTGTCTGGTCTGTCTGCCTGTCCGTCTGTCAAGCTGTCTGTCTGTCTGTCTCAGACGTCATATCCGGTCTTTTATATAGTTGTGTTTGCGTGTGTGCGCGCGAGTGTGTGTGTGGTGAGAAGATTATATACACGAGACAATTTGCTCTTTCAAGTTTTTTTTTTGTTTTGCAATATTTTAGTCTTATATCTTTTAACTGTGGCATTTCTACTACTGTTTATGGCATTTCTACTACTGTTTTATTTTACTATCTGCAAATTTTAGTACTGTTATATATTTCAACTTAGAAAAAGTTATACTGGAGACAATTTTCACTTTCATGGATTTTTAATGTTGCAATATTTGATTTTTTTTTTTTTTTTTAATATTGCATTTTTTACTATGGCGTTTTTGCACTACTGCTTTATTTTACTATAATGAAATTAAATAATAAAGGACAAATTACTGTAGTTGAATAACGTTCAAAGCTATATATTTTCTTGTTCCTTATGGTACGGCTCATTCAGTCACACCAGCCTGTGGGTTTCTTCATGCTGGTGCAATGTGCTGGAGCCATGTCCCATCCCTCCACTTCATTAAATATCATATATTATGTGCCATTCAGATACCATAATCATATATATTCTTATTCCTTATGATTAAACCTGTTCAGTCATACTGGCTTGTGGAGTCCAAGGTGGCTGTACATTGTACCTCTCCCCTCCATTTCAGAAAAAGGCATCTTCAGAGAAATCATTCAAATCCCCACCCTATACCATATAAGTTCTTGGTCCTTATGATAACACACATTCAGGGACAACAATCCTTGACTCTCCTGGAGCCCAGCGGGGCCATGTCCCAACCCTGGCACAGCTGAAAAGGCTCTATATCTCAGGAACCATACAGATCCCCTCCCTTACCCATATATAGTCTTGTCAGCGATAACAACCAGGGCACTGTTGGATCCATGCCTTACCCCTTCTACTTTATAAAATGCCAATTATTTTAGGTACAGAGTCCATATGGGTCTTGAGTATGGTAGTTCCTTTGGAAGACATTAAAGGTGGGTTATTGAGCTATCGGTAAAAAATGCTTCCAAAAAAAAAATACATATAGTCGGTATTTTTCTTTAAAACAATACAAATGAATGCATTTTATGCAAAAATGCGAGCAATTATGATGACAGGTAAACAAGTTTGAGAGGGATTCCCTAACTAGGGCTTCAACACTAGTTAGATCTATTTTTAGTTCGTAACAAAAATAGAATCCCCATATATGACGTTATGCAACATTCGTTTTTGGTCTTGTTTGCTTAGGCCATACCTGAATCGGAAAAAATATGATACACGACGCACGACGGACGTACGACGGACAAAGGGTGATCACAAAAGCTCACCTTGAGCACGTTGTGCTCAGGTGAGCTAAAAACCTAGGTTAATTCAAAATGACAGACAGTGCAGGTATTTAAGTATTTTCCTATTATAAGCCTATGTGTGTATACATGTATGACCCCGGGGCGTGGCCAATTTTGACCCCAGGGCCATGGTTGGCAAAATTTATATAGTGGGCCACTAGACCTTGCTTCATACCAAATATAAAAACTCTGGGCCATGTGGTTTCGGAGAAGAAGATTTTTAAGTATTTCCCTATCATAAGCCTATGGGTGTCTAAGATCCCTCAAGGAGTGGCCAATTTCGACCCCAGGGCCATGATTGGCACAATTTACATAGGGGGGGGGGCACTAGATCTTGCTTCATACCAAATATGAAAGCTCTGGGCCAAGTGGTTTCGGAGAAAAAGATTTTTGAAGTATTTTCCCATTATAAGCCTATAGGAGACTATGACCCCTCAAGGTGTGGCCAATTTTGACCCCAGGGCCATGGTTGGCACAATTGATATAGGGAGCCACTAGACCTTGCTTCATACCAAATATTAAAGCTCTGGGCCATGTGGTTTTGGAGAAGATTTTTAAGAATTTTTCTATTATAAACCTGTGGGAGTCTATGACCCACCAGGGCGTGGCCAATTCTGACCCCAGGGCCATGACTGACACAATTTATATAGGAGGACACAAGACCAATTTCGACCACAGGGCCATGATTGGCACAATTTACATAGGGGACAACAAGACCTTGCTTTATACCAAATATGAAAGCTCTGGGCCAAGTGGTTTCAAAGTAGAAGATTTTTGAAGGATTTTCCCAGGCTTTTATAGGGAAAACCTTTAAAAATCTTCTTCTCTGAAACCACAAGGCTCAGGTCTTTCATATTTGGTATGAAGCTTCATCTAGGGGACCTCTACCAAGATTGTTCGAATTATGGCCGCGGGGCCAAAAAATGGCCCCACCTCAGGGCCCACGTTTTACATAGACTTATGTATGGAAAACCTTTAACTATCTTCTTCTCTGAAACCTCGTATGAGATATGAACCCTCTCCTTGTGGACCTCTACCAAGATTGTTCAAATTATAGCCCTGGGGCCAAAAATGACCCTGCCCAGGGCCCACTTGTTATACTTTGGATCAGGCGAGCGAACCAGCGCCCTCTTGTTTATGAAACTTCTCACAAGTGTAGAGCATAAACAGATGATGTGCAGACCTCATGAACCATAACTCTGGCTTGCCTACTTTTTGAATTATGCATTTTGAACTTAGTAAACTGTGGAGATGGCCATTTCAACCATGCACCTCTATCTACTCTGTGATTTGAAAACCCATTTTAGATTTTTACATGAAACTTCACATAAATATAAAGCATTACATGTATGACAAAGCATGCAGATCACAGTTTTGCCTACTTTTAGATTTATTGTCCGTTTAACTTAGTAAATTTTGAAGATGGCTATTTCGACTTGGCTCTTTTGTTTAATTTTTAATCTTCATGTACTCGTAAAGCAGCACGATACGATGTGCAAAGTGTAAAAAATGTGAGATGATCAAAGCAGAAGAACCATAACTGTGGTTTGCCTTCTTTTGAATTTTTGCTCTTTGAAAATTGAAAATAGCCATTCCCACCGTGTACTCATGTCCATTGTGTAGATATTGATATATAACGCCAAAGACTATATATGTAACATGAAAAAATATTTTCTCAATCAATTATCCATGCAGATTAATGGGGGGGGGGGGGGGGGAGGCGTCAGATTTCCTGCAGAAAACTTTTCAGCTGTTATCCTGGTGTGGACAGACATTTAATCTATGTGCCTGCCATATTGAGGTGCAAATGACTTGGCTATCCCTGGCAAGTTATTTGGATTGCTGTTGTAAAGGAGGTTGACTGTATTTTTTAGCTCGTGTGTACGAAGTACATGCAGAGCCATTGTTGTCACCGCACAGTCTGCACCAGATTGATTTATGTATGAACTATTGTGATAAACATGGTATAAATTGTAATATTATTTGACATTTTACCACCATTATCTGCTGTACTTCAGCATGAGCATGGAACATTTTTTCAGCAAAAAAAAAAAAAAAAAACTGGTTAATTCTAAATTCTAAATGGCAAGCAGTGCAGACCTGGACCAGGACATTCCTTTAAGAACACCCCAGTCCGGATCTGCACTGCCCCATGCAGTCGATTGCATGTATGAACTCTCGTGATAAATCTGACAACATTTTCACCTGACTGCTGTTTTTTGGCAAAACAAAAAACATAAAACAAGAGGTCCAAGATGGACCTGAATCACTCACCTGAGTCATGATTGACCTTAGCTAAGATATCATCAAGACATGAAGTATAAACAAGGTTTCTCTTTGACTTGACTTACTGACCTAGTTTTTTACCTGGCATGACATATATTCAAAATTTACCTAGACATTGTCATTATGATCATTCTAACCAAGTTTGATAATGATTGTTCCAAAACTGTGGTGTCTAGAATGTAAATAAGACCTCTATGATTTTGACCTACTTTTTGATTAAACATGACCTATATCCAACCTGACCCAGATATTGTCGCCATGATCATTTTGAGCAAGCTTGAAGATGATTGGACCAAAACTGGCCTCTAGAGTGTTAACAAGGTTTTTCCATACTTTGACCTACTGACCTACTTTTTGACCCGATATGACACATGTTCGAAGCTGACCTAGGTTTTGTCAGGATGATCATTCTGAGGAAGTTTGATGATGATTGGGCTGTAACTGTGGCCTCTAGAGTGTTAAAAAGGATTCTTTATGACTTGATCTACTGACCTACTTTTTGACCCAACAAGACCCATATTCAAACTTGACCTAGATATTGTCAAGTTGATTATTTTGAGGAAGTCTGATGATGATTGGACCAAAACTGTGGCCTCTAGAGTGTTAAGGAGGTTTCTCTATGACTTGACCTACTGACCTACATTTTGACCCAATATGACTCATATTGGAACTTGACCTAGATATTGTCAAGATGATCATTCTGATGAAGTTTGATGATGATTGCACCAAAACTGTGGCCTCTAGAGTGTTAACAAGGTTTTTCCATAATTTGACCTACTGGCCTACTTTTTGACCCGATATGACCCATGTTCAAACTTGACCTAGGTTTTGTCAGGATGTTCATTCTGAGGAAGTTTTATGATGATTGGACCATAACTGTGGTCTCTAGAGTGTTAACAAGGATTCTTTATGACTTGATCTACTGACCTACTTTTTGACCTGACATGGCCCACATTCGAACTTTACCTAGATATTGTCAAGATGATTATTCTGAGGAAGTTTGATTGGACCAAAACTGTGGCCTCTAGATTGTTAACAAGGTTTTTCTATGATTTGACCTACTGACCTACTTTTTGATCCGACATGACCCATATTCAAACTTGACTTAGATATTGTCAAAATGATTATTCTGAGGAAGTTTAATGATGATTGGACCAAAACTGTGGTCTCTAGAGTGTTAACAAGGTTTCTCTATGACTTGACCTACTGACCTACTTTTTGACCTGACATGACTTATATTCGAACTTGACCTAGATAAAAAATGTAAACTTTCGTTCCCTCACCCCAGGAATACTCCACATGGAATTTGACTTCAATCGGCTCAGTGGTTCCGGAACAGACGACTTTGAAAATGTGGACGACAGACGACAGACAGACAAAATCCTTGCCATATGATAAGCTCACCAATGCGCCTTTGGCTCAGGTGAGATAAAAACGTTGTTCAGCTTACATTAGCTCGTAATCTAAGTCTCACATGAGTGGTAACTGGACCTTATTTTCAAATTCAAGGCAAGATATGCTTTTATTTGTCAAATCGCAAGAAATTCGGAAGCCATCTTGAAATTCAATGCAGCCATCTTAAAAAAATGGAAAATTTTGCGTTGGCTTGGTTGATTTTCTTGATCAAGAAGATTTGAAGAACAAATGCTAAAAGTGTCATACTTGTATCCGGAAGTGCACAATTGTTCCTGTTTGTCACATAGAGTTGACCAGAATTATTATTATTTTTTTTTCGTCTTTTCTTTTCTGAAATATTCTCCATGTTCATGCTGGAGTACAGCAGACAGTGGTGGTAAATTGTTGTAATATAATATTACAATTACCATATTTTATCACAAGAGCTCATGCATAAACCAATCTGGTGCAGACCCCCTGAGCCACATGACAAAAAAGTTTGTGACCCCCCTCCACCCCACAACATACCATCAATTTGTTTGATTTAGGTATTCTTCCTACCCACCATTTATATAAGGTATGATACCAGAACGTCTTTAACATTTTACTGATGTTATGATGGGCTTTATTTAGGTGTCTGGGATGAAGCAGATATTATAAACATTATTAGATTACCATCCTGATTGGGAAAAGTTTAACCGGAGGACCATTGGTTTAAAACGCTCACCTAAACTTTTATTAAGTGAAGGGGTGGGGCATACCCACAGGGAACCATGGGGTACCAAAGAACATGTAACTAAATCTGTTTTATCATAAGGAACAAGAATATATATGGTTTATGGGTGGGGATCTGAATGGTTTCAGAGATATTTTACATTTTGTGAAGAGAAGGGGGTGTGGCATGCCCTTGGGGACCCCTTGGGCATCCAACACACATGTCGCTAAATGCATCTTATCATAAGGAACAAGAATATATAAGGTTTATGGTAGGGGATTTCAACTGTTTCCGAGATATTAAGCATTTTATGCAATGAGGGGGGAGGGGGGGGGGGGAGGGCATGACCCCCCCCCGTTCCTGGGGGTCCACAGGTCCATGTCATTTAATGCGCTTTATCATAAGGAACAAGAATATATATGGTTTATGGGTGGCGATCTTAATGATTTCCGATATATTAAGCATTTTATGCAATTAAGGGGGTGGGGTATCCCCCCTGGGCCCCTGGTACCCCAGGGTCCAAAGGTCTATGTTAAGTAAGTTTATCTCTGACATAAAGCCAAAGAGGTAAAAATAATGGCCATATCCGAATATGATTACTAATCGATTATCGATCGCTCACGCAAGACCAATAATCGATTATCAGTTTTGGTCCGATTAGCCAGCTGCAGTCGACAATGACGGGAATGACATAAACAGTGAGGAGAATAAGGATAAGGTAATCAAAGCACTATTTCAGCTGGCAAACTGCTGAAAGGATTGCTTTTTCCTTTCAATGCAGTTTGACACAGGTTCCATTCACAGGTTCCATTACCGGGGATTTTTCTGCTACTTTTGAAACGGGTCCAGGGTCCTGTTCCTTTGGGAAAAATATAAATAATTCTCCCCAATGGGGAATTTTTAACATTTGTTTCATATTTGGTATGTAGCAAGGTCTAGTGGCCCTCTATATAAATTGTGCCAATCATGGCCCTAGGGTCAAAACTGGTCACTCCCCGAGGGGTCATTAGTACTTATAAATGGTCTAATTGTAGGACAACACCTTTAAATGTAAAGGACTGTACATTAAGGGCCCGAAATGGCCCCCTTCTGAATGTAACAATATTTACATATTCAGTAGCTTTACCCAAACATGTAATAGTAACATGTAAAAAGAAAATATAGAACAGAAGTCCCTATGCGAAGGTACAGCGGGTCAAATACAAGCATTTACATTACATGTACAATCTGATCATTTGATTTTCCAATTATTTCATTTGCAAATTGTCAAAAATATCCAAAAATGAAAGTTGTTGTAGATTAAAAAAGTTAATATATTGAAGTCTAGTCAAAGTATTACGAATAAAAGTTTGTGTGAGGTTACAAGGCCCAAACAGGATTGATAAGGGGAAAAAGTAACTAAAATGTACCAAAATATGCTATTTGGGCAATTTTTGGCATATGTCAAAACTTGGCTAGCCTAGTGCACACCAGTAAACCAAAATGATAGTGAAAAATGTTGTAGACTTTGATATAGACTATAACACATTTCAATATCTATTGGTTTTCGATTGTCCATATTTACATAAAACAAGTCAGAATTTCAATGAGTATTTTTATTTATAGTTGATTGATATACAAGTAACTCCTAACACATAATTTTGATCCCGTAGCTAACTTCAGTTATCGTTAATAGGCAAAGAAGTAGGGTTACTGATTTTACCCTTATTATGTCTCCCCCTGTAAGGGTGGGAGACATATTATTTTTGCCCATGTCTGTAGGAGTAGTAGTAGGAGTAGGAGAAGTAGTCTGTCACATTTTCGTGTCCGCTCCATAACTCGAAAACAGTTTGAGATATTTTCATGAAACTTCACACAAATGTAAAGCACCATGAGACGATGTGCAGAGCGCATGAACCATGACCCAGGTTTGCCTACTTTTTGAGTTATTGCCCTTTGAAAATGGGCATTTCTAATCATGTCCGGGCCATAACTCCAAAACAAATCGAGATATTTTCATGAAACTTCACAGAAATCTTAAGGAGGATGTGAGGAAGTGCAGCGAGCATGAACCATAACTCTGGTTTGCTTACTTTTGGAGTTATTTCCCTTTGAAAATTGAAAATGGCCATTTCTAATCATGTCAGGCCTATAACTCAAAAATTGTTCAAGATATTTTCGTGACATTTCATAGAAATCTTAAACAAGATGTGAGAGAGTGCAGAGTACATGAACCATAACTCTGGTTTGCCCATTTTTTTGAGTTTTGAATTATCTGCCCTTGATTTACTTTATATAGTTAACCGTGTCCGGGCCATAACTCCTAAACGGTATGGAATATATTCATGGAACTTTACAGGTGAATGCATCACATCAAAACGATGTGTCATGAACAAGGAAGACAACTCTTGCATTTTTGTTTTTTAATTATCTGCCCTTGACTTGCTTTATATAGTAAATCGTGTCTGGGCCTTAACTCCTAAACAGTATGGAATATATTCTTGAAACTTTACAGGTGAATGCATCATATCGAATCGATGTGTCGTGAACAAGGAAGACAACACTCTCGTTTTGGTTTTTTTAATTATCCGCCCTTGACGTTCTTTATATAGTAAATCGTGTCCGGGCCCTGACTACTAAACGGCATGGAATATATTCATGAAACTACAGGTGAATGCATTACATCAAGACGATGTGTCATGAACAAGGAAGACAACTTTTTTTTTTTTTTTTTTTTTTGTGTGTTTTTTTTTGGTTGGTGGGGGGGGGGGGAATTATCTAGGGGGAAACATCAGTTTTCGTTCAGAAAATTATTTTTATTTTTTCTTTAAATAAGGTCTCTTTCCAGTGGTGTAAAACTGTTACCATTCAATATATCTGACTTTGGATTTCATTTCTGGAAACAAGAATCAGTAAACTACAAAATCATGCAAAACCTTGTTATCATTATCTCCTTTTATCTTTATTTTAGAGCCGGGTTTAAACAGTCACCATTTGCCATTTTGAGGCATGTAAAACAATTTCGATGTATTTTTGAGCAGCAACTGATTCGATTAAGCTATTTGCAATTGTCTGTTCAGCTCTTGCAACATTGAAAATGGAAAATATAACATCATGAAGTTTTAAAATGGCATTTTGCAAGGTTCTTAGCTTAAATGGGGCTGTGGGGGGATCTCCAAAGTAAAGAATCTAATGAAGGGCAAAGTGTCGTGTTTGTTAGAGAAACCAAACAGTACCATTTAAGATTTCTATTTTGCAAAAATAATATAATGCAAGATCCAAGACTTATGCAAAATCCTGTTACCATTTTCTTCAGTTATCATAAATTCAGAACTGGTTTTATAACCTTCACCATTGGCCATTTTGAGGCATGTAAAACAATTTTGGTGTATATTTGAGCAGCAGTTGGTACTATGCAGCTTTTTTATTTTGTTAGATTCTTTACTTTGAAAATGCCAAACAGCCCCATTTTAGCTAAGAACCTTGCAAAATGCCATTTTAGAACTTCATGATGTTATTTTTTCCATTTTCAATGTTACAAGAGCTAAACAGACAATTGCAAATAGCTGAATCGCATCAGTTGCTGCACAAATATACATCTTTATTGTTTTACATGCCTCAAAATGGCAAATTGTGAATGTTTAAATCCGGCTCTAAAATAATGATCAAAGGAGACAATGATAACAAGGTTTTACAAAATTTTATAGTATATTGATTCTTGTTTCCAGACAGGAAAACCAAAGGCAGCTATATTCAATGGTAACATTTTTACACCACCGAAAAGAGACAACATTTAAAGAAAAATAAGGGTAAAATCAGTAACCCTACTTCACTGCCTATTAACGATAGCTGAAGTTAGCTATGGGTTCAAAATTATGTGATAGGAGTGAGTTAGTGAGTTTTAGTTTTACGTCCCACCAACAGCTAAGGTCATACGGAGACGGGACCTCGGTTTAAAGACTCATCCGAAAGTCTGGAGAAGCCCGGGATCGATCCTGCGATCCCTGGTTTACAAGGCGAGTAGCGTAACCACTGCACCACGGAGGCTTCTATGTGTTAGGAGTTATTTGTATATCAATCAAATACAAATAAAAATATACATTGAAATTCTGTTTTGTTTTATGTAAATATGCGCAATCGAAATCAGTTCAGGTGTTCAATTATTATGCAAACTTTACGGGGGTATACTTTTTTCAGAACGGAGCTGTAGACCCAATGACCTTGACCTATATTTCAAGCTCTAGTGATTTTGCCCAAGCAGGTGCGACACCGCTTTTCGTGGATTTCTTGTTTACAGGAGACAATCTGTTGAGGAAGGCCTCCTCTCTGGGCAACACATTTACCATATACTGCAGATAGTCAATAAGTTTCTGTACTAAAAAAGAGATATAGGGAGTTAACTGCCACAAGCGTCACACTACCTTTTGCAGTTAGGTCCAAGATGGCTATCCATCCGAGGTCTAAAACAGGATGTTTGGATGGATTTTCCCTCCTTTTCATTGGATTTTTCCATCCAACTAAATTTCATGTTTGGAACGCTTTTGACATTTGATGGTTTTCAGCTCCAAAGTAAATCAGGATTTGGATGGATTTTTCATCCAAATATAATCTGTATCAATCAATAAGCCAAACGAGGAAAACACAAAATTCAGGACATGTTTTTGTTGTTTACGAATAGGGGAATACTTGCTCTATACATACCACAAATTTCGGCAATAACACGAAAAAGAATACCAGTTAATCAACCACTTTTTACCTGACCTATCCGAACCACGCTTGCTACAAAAAAGCCTCTTTCCGCCATTTTTGTTTACATATATGACGTCATGATGTGCATGTGCCACCTTAAATTGTTTGGCAGATTTCTTGTTTTTATGAATGTCGGGCTAAATCAATGTTAAAATTTCAAAACTGCTGTATTCTTGATCCCGAATTTTGAGGTTTTTGTGGAGGTTTAGTATGTTTTAAAACAGTCTGGGAATTTATTGACTTTACATGTTGTATGCACAAGACAGCAATTTCATATTTTTATGCTCAAGTAAGCATTACTGATTAAATTTGAAAAAAAGTTTCATGGGTTGTGTTATTACAATTACAAAGTTCAGGAAAAGCTATTTTACTGCCTTTTGTTGTCAGTGTTGAAGTTTTACTTTAGAATCTTAAAATGGATTTATGCCATATTTGTCACTGTGATAGATTTTAGCATTTCAGCCCAACAAGACAAAATTCATGGATGAGGACAATAATGGTAGGGCAATGTCTGTGCACTTTTGGTGATTGGCCAGGGGATACCGTGGGAAACCAAGGCAACCAGAATGTTGACAGTCAAACCATGGAAAAATGCAACTACAGGAACTCTTAAACCATTTACTGCTCCCACCAGCCAATCAGGGAGGCATATATATATATATAAATATGTGTCGCCTTGATGTTTGTCCGAAAGTGAGTATGTGCTAAAGTCACAGGGCCATTCTTCGGTAACCATTCACACAAGAAGGTTGGAATTAAGTTGAATACTTAACCATGACCAAATCTTCAGATTCAATGTAAAATTACCCTGAGGTCATGCCTTTAAGGGTGACTAGGGTCTAAAATTAAGTAAATGGTTTAAGACGTTAAAGGTTATGTTGCATTTACGTCTAAGTTCACGTCAAGGTTAACGTCAAAGCTAGGTTAAAGCCAGAAAGTTGGTAATTGGTAAGCATTGCCCCGGAGTCATGCCCGTGGGTGGAGCTAGTTAGACAAAATATAAAACAGGTCACCTAGAGCATGTACAAAAATGTGACTAAAATTGTTACTTTGGTGCTACTGGTAAGGCTGTTGAGTTTTGAGAAAATGTTTAAAATGACTGAAGCTGATTTCTTGCTGTTCTGTTGACATTGGCATGTCTTTGGCATAATTCCAGGCACTGTGACTCCCCAGATCTATGGTGGATCAGAATTTTTAAGAAAATTCTCATATATTTTTGGTGGTAAAATATCCAATACATTAGTATAGGCATGTTTTTCATAATGAACTTGTTAACTGTTCTAGCAGCTTCAAAACGGTATGCTTCAGTATTTTGCTGAAAAAATGTGGGCAGCTTTTGTATTTGCAGGAGCTGCTCCCATTTCCCTGCAAATAATATTGATACAGTTGCCCTTCTTAATGAGCAAAACTTTAATGATACAGTTACCAGTGATGGTAGCTTTGAACAGCGGAGATCAGATATTTTATATATTATGAAAATAATTTGGTGCAATCTGTGCAGATGGGATTGGGCTGGTCTTGGAGGAGTGGTTTATTCTGGGTCTGCACTGTTTGCCATTTAACCAAACTGTTGAATATATTGTGAAATTTCTTTGCAAGTTAGGTTTTTTATGGTAATTTGGGTATTAGTACTAATTTGCTTTAGGGCAATCCTTTTCTTATTCTCGGTGTACTAGAGATTGAGGGTTGCCCCTGTATTAATACTCTGAATAAAGTCACAGGTCAATTACATCTAACTGTTACACACATGGGGGTAGTTATGGGGATTTACTCAGATTAAGATTATGTTTTCCTTGAACATATAAGTAATCAAGGGCTTAACACTATTTATCATCATACTTAAGGATACACTACACCATGATTTGTAAATTGTCATGAAAATTTCAAAAAGTGCATATTCAGTGAAAATTCAATAATGTTGGTGTTACCCAGAATGTTTGGTATTTTAACCTTTATCCTGCTGTAGGCGCCAAGCCCTATCTTTGCAAACAGTGTAGATCCAGATCAGATGGCTTCTGAAGAAGCCATCTGATCAGGATCTACTCTGTTTGACATTCAGTTTATGAATATGTATAAATAAATTGTATGAAGTAATCTGATTGGTTCAAAGTCAGAAATGGGTGTGGCTTAATTGAATATTCAGCAGGTTAAAGGTTAATGTTATTAATAAGCGAGAAATTTAAAGAAATATAAAATTTTAACAGTAAATTGTTGGTTGTGTTTTGCTATCAATTTAAGCATGATGTTAAATAGCCATAAAATTTTCACAGATAATCAAAGTTACTGGCACCACAGCAGTTTCCTTATTGGTCCTGAGTAGTGACCTGATGGAGAGCGCCCTCCCATTCAGTAGAAAAAAAGCTTTTATTTGTCGAAAACAATTTTCATCCTTCCTGGAAACCCAGCTTTTGATTTTTAGCACTATCTTTGAAGTGATTCATCTCCTTTATTTATTGGTCAAATTATATAATATTAGGCATGTAGGTTCCTTGAAGACTGGTCTTGAAAAGTGTATCACAGATTTTTCGTATCTTTTGTGGTCTTTGATTAAATGAGGCTTTTGTTCCATGTGACTGATTAATTTTGGTACAGAAAATTAAACTTGATTTATCTTTCTTCCTAGAAGCTTTAAAGGAAATCCCTGATACACTTTTGTAGGGCCTAACCTCTTGTTGGTTTTCTGAGAAAAAGAGCCCTTTCGAGCTTGTTGGTAAAAAGATGAATCAATGAAAAGAAAACACTGCAAAAAAAATCGTTTTTCAATTATAACAAAACAAACATTGATAAAAAAATATTCAATTAGCTTATCATACAGATCAGTATTCCCCCTTTAATTTGATATAAAGATCATGAAAATACACCAAATGATAAGGAAGATATTGTCATTTAAAGATGACCACTATCGCAAGGTGCAGTGTATCATTAATGAAAAACCCTTGGAAGGTGACACCTAAAATGATGTCAATAAGATGCGATTACAAATAGTGGTCTCTTCCCATTCTCGAGTGGACTATTTTTCAAGCCGGTAAACTTACAGTTCCGGGTCAACTGCGGGACTTAGAAACTTTTCAAGGCTATTTCCCGGTACCAGGACGTCAACAAACGTGCGCAGCGGGAAATCGAGATGGCCAAGCTACTTCGATACCTACATCTGATAGAAGAGCGGTGCTCCGGGCTGTGTGGGATATTGTTGGTCTCGTGGAATGTTGTATGTCAGATGAGATAGTGTCAAAGTGGGCGAATTCTCTATTGGTGTCGCACCACCAAAACATTTTCCATAGACCGCAATACAAATTTGCCTACTTTGACATTTTCTCACCTGTCACACAACATTCCAAACGACAAACACTGTGTCACACACACTAGAGCATCCAGTACTCTTCCAACAGATGTGGGTACCAAGGTGTGTTGACCGTCTAGATTTCCTGCTGTGTGCCGTTTTTCACGTCCTGGTCCAGGATTTTATCATTGAAGGGTGGCCAAATCAAGAATGGGCTCCGATTACTCAAATCAGTCTACACCAAACATAGTCCACTATTGAACCAAGGTTATGCAAACACATGTCGTGCTGTGATCACAGTTTTATATGCATGTCAAATAATTGACGATAGGCAAGACATGTGTCAACTAAACGCCTTCACAAAGCCACCAAAACCCCTTATTTCAATTTTTAAAAGCACTATTTTATTGGGGTGCGCGGAGTGATACGATTTTTGGTGGCGCGACACCTATTCCTGTATTCCTGGCCCTTTAGGACTTAATGTGTTTTCAAGCTGAAGAGCTCCACAAGCTACTGGGTGAAAATATCACCAGACGCTTATTAAATAGTATTGAAAATCGGGAATATTCAATTTAAAATACCTTCATGTGCATTGCAGATTATTTTCAAGACTCTTCATTCATCTAGAGAAAACCATCTTTAAAATAATGTCTGAAAGTTCCATTGTGAAATTTTCAGTATTTTTTTAAGATATATTAAGTTAAATATACAAAGGCGAGATAGGCAACTACCTTCAGAATCGCCTACCAAATAAAGCGTCTGAATGATCAGGAACAGGAAATGACAAAACACAAAAATTATGAATTGCATTGTGGCCTTTGGAAAAATCTTTGGTACCCAAGCTAGTTACCGACCGCATAGCTCAGTGGTTAGAGAGTCCGCCTGCGGATCGGGAGGTTGTGAGTTCGATACCCCGCCGAGTCAAAACCAAAAACTTAAACATTGGTAGGGATGGCTTCCCTTTGCAATTGACAAAATGAAAAGGTGTAATAAGTTGACTCAACACACACACACACACACACACACACACACACACACACACACACACACACACACACACACACACACTAACACGTATGAAACACAACTATGAAAAACCGGATATGACAGACAAATAGACAGACAGTCAGACCAGACAGAAACAAACACATACACACACATGTACGAGACACAACTATGAAAACGACCGGATATGACATCTGAGACAGACAGTCAGACAGACAGACAGGTAGATATACAGGTAGACTGACAGATAGACGGACAGATTTATTAATATTATACAATACTAAAATTTTCCAATAGTAAAATAAAGCCATAGTAAAATACCTCCATAGTAAAATAAAGCGATAGTAAAAAAACGTCATAGTAAAAAGACATAAAAGTAAAATTTTGCAAAACTAAAACACACACACACGCGCGCGCACGCACGCACGCACGCACACACACAACGTCATGCACGGGACACAACTATAAAAACGACAGGGAATGATGTCTGGAACAGACAGACAGACACACACACTCAGGTATACAGGTAAACAGACACACGGACAGATGGACATACAGAGAGACAAACTGACATTCAGACAAACCAACAACCAGCAAATGAAAATATTTAGTTAAAGGATTTAAAACACACACAAAAACACACACGCACGCATGAAAACACGCACGCACGCACACACACCACAACCACACGCGAGAAAACAACCATGACTTCTTCGTCTGATGTAATGGAATAAATGAAACCGAAAAGACACACACACACCTGAAAATACAACCTTTTTTCTACGTCATTCCCGCCAGTCGCCATCTTGATGTATGTGCTTTCTTGAACGATATTCAACTACAGTAATTTGTCCTTTATTATTTTCAATAGCTACTAAAATTTGCTGATAGTAAAATAAAGCAGTAGTGAAAAATCGTCATAGTAAAAAGATACAATAGTAATAAAACACAAATAATAATAATAAATAGTAATAAAACACAAAAATCAAATATTGCAACATAACAAATTCATGAAAGTGAAAATTGTCTCCTGTATAACTTTTTCTAAGTTGAAAACAGTTCTAAAATTTGCAGATAGTAAAATAAAGCAGTAGTAAAAAAACGTCATAGTAAAAAGACATACAATGCCTGAAATATTGCAAAACTAAAAAAACTTGAAAGTGCAAATTGTCTCGAGTATATATTCTTCTCAACACACACACGCACACACACTACCTCAACTATATAAATGACCGGTATATGACGTCTGAGGCAGACAGACATACAGATTGACAGACAAACATACCAGACAGACAGACTGACAGACAGACAGACAGACAGTTAGGCAGGCAGACAGACAGACAGACAGACTGGTAGACTGACAGAAAGATTGACAGATTTATTAATAGTATACAATATTAGAATTTGCCAATAGTAAAATAAAGCCATAGTAAAAAACGTCATAGTAAAAACACATACCCTATCCGAGCCTGATAGTCCGATACCAGACAACATCGGCCCACCCACGGCAGCTTCATCGCCCATTGTGCAGCAGTCAAAAGATGCTAAACGAAAGACCAATAAGGCGGTCCTTAACCATCCCCTCAGAATATTGATCATGAATTGTCAGTCAATAAAGAATAAAAGGGCTGAACTTCATACAATTATCGACTCGGCGAAACCAGATATCATTTTGGGCAATGAGTCTTGGTTAACCCCAGAAATTAAAAACTCGGAAATTTTCCCTGAATCCTTTGAGGCCATCCGGAAAGACAGAGTTGGGGATGCACATGGAGGTGTCTTCGTGGCTTTCAAGCGAGACCTACTCTGTAAAGAAACTCCGGAGTTGGACACCAACTGTGAACTAGTTTGGTGTAAATTGAACATCATTGGATGTAGGACTTTGTACCTTGGATCTTTTTATCGCCCACCAGATCAGATTGACCCAGAATATCTTGAGGCTTTTAATTCATCTTTGTCTAGGATAATGTCAAATGCAAATGCCCATGTTTTGGTTGGCGGAGACTTTAATTGTGGTGACATTGAATGGAGCAGCATGCAGGTGCCCCATGGGGTGCCTAAAAGGCAGACACAGCAACAACTTTTGGACATAATTAAAGAACACTGCCTGGCCCAAGTTGTTAACATACCCACCCGACAAGAAAAGACCCTTGATTTATTGTTTACAAATTCTCCATCCCCAGTAAGCCGAGTTAAGGGGATGCCCCCGATTGGCAAAGCTGATCATGACATAGTCCTTGTTGAGTATGACATAAAAGCTAAACGAATCAGACAAGTCCCGCGTAAAGTTTTACTCTACAAACGTGCGGATATGGATGGTCTGCGAGACCATATGGCGCGATTTAAGGATTCGTTCCTTTCCTCTGACCTCTCACACATGTCAGTTAATGACCTGTGGGTCAGTTTTAAGTCTGAATTAACCACGGCAATGGAAAGGTTTATACCAACTAAAATGACCAAAACAAAATATAGGGCACCATGGATCGATAACACGATCAAGCATCTCATCAGAAGACGGAATAGAAAGTATTTTCGTGCTCGCAAGTCTAGCAGCCCTGACGTTAAGAACCATTACAAACGGTTCAGAGCACATGTGCAAAAGGTTATAAGAGATGCATATTGGAAGCATGTTTCCAGCATCTTTACCTTTGAAGATGACAATATAGATCCCGATAGTCCCCAAAAGAATGGTAAAGTTAAAAAGTTTTGGTCATTCGTAAAGTCCCTGAAAAAGGATGCGTTTGGGATCACTTCGCTAAGGGAAAATGGAATTCTAAAAACAGATGCGCGCGATAAGGCTAATATTTGCAATAAACAGTTTCAATCAGCATTTACGCGTGAAACTGATGGTGAGCTACCATCTAAAGGTGCAAGTCCGTTCCCCTCTATGGGGGACATAACAGTTGACCCCAATGGGGTCGCTAAACTGTTAGGTAAGCTCAAGATACATAAGGCATCTGGGCCCGATGACCTGAATGCCAGGGTACTTAAGGAATGTAGTGCTGAAATATCTCCTGTGTTGGCCTTTATCTTCAATCAATCACTTGCCCAGGGCACTGTACCAGATGACTGGCGACAAGCAAATGTAACCACGGTCTATAAAAAAGGGGAAAAATATGATGCAGCAAATTATAGACCAGTGTCGCTAACATGCACCTGTTGCAAAACCCTGGAGCATATATTAGTAAGCAACATCAACAAGCACTTAGCCTTTGAGAGCATTCTTGCTGACTGTCAACATGGTTTCCGGAGTCAAAGATCTTGCGAAACGCAGCTTGTTCAATTTTACCATGCCATTGTGAGCAATCTGGATGGGGCCATAAACCGTGGCCACAAACAGACTGACTTGATCATCATAGACTTTGCTAAGGCCTTTGACAAGGTACCTCACAGAAGGCTATTACATAAACTGGAGTACTATGGGATAAGAGGATCCACGCATAGGTGGATTAGCTCATGGCTCTCTGGGCGATCACAACAAGTTGTACTTGATGGCCAAGCGTCTGACCCAGTCCCTGTTTTATCTGGAGTCCCCCAAGGTTCGGTCCTTGGACCGGTCCTTTTCTTGGTTTTCATTAATGATCTCCCCGATAATATCAGGTCATCGGTCCGTTTGTTTGCTGATGATTGTGTCCTGTATAGGAACATATATTCTCCTTCTGACTGTCTTATTTTACAAGATGACCTGGATCAACTTACACAGTGGGAGGCCGATTTGCAAATGAAGTTCAATGTGGCCAAATGTCACTCAATGAGAGTGTCACGACACCCTCCGGACAAGCAAATTAAGTTTGACTATACTGTTCACCAGCAAGTTTTGGAGCATGTTCAATCCGCCAAATATCTTGGTATCACCATCACTGACGATCTTGATTGGGGTCAACATATCTCAGAGATTACATCTAAAGCAACTAGGACTTTGGGATTCCTTAGACGGAACTTGGCTTTTGCACCTAGGCAGACAAAGGATGTTGCATATAAAACATTGGTTCGCCCTCAACTCGAATATGCATCACCCATTTGGCACCCCTATGTTAAAACTCAGACTCAGCAGGTGGAGAAGGTGCAGAGGACAGCTGCTCGATGGACCTGTAGGCGATGGCGAAATAGAAGTAGCGTCGGTGACATGCTTAATGAGCTAGAGTGGCCGTCCCTGGAGGCCCGTCGTGAGCAGTCCTCTTTAACCTTCTTCTACAAGATACACTCTGATTCAGTGTCTATTGATAAAGATAGGTACTTGACCCCTGTAACACTTTCGACCCAAACAAGGGCATCAAAAGTAAACGACTCACAATATCGTAGATACCAGTCCTATAGTAATGCCCTGAAGAACTCGTTTTTTCCTAGAACTATTCCCCAATGGAATAGTCTTCCCTCCTTTGCGGTGAATGCCAAGTCCGCAGAAGAGTTCAAAGCCCGCACAGTGTAAGATTGGGACTCAGAGGTATGCGTTTTAGGATACCTCTGTTATGCAGATTGTAAATAGTTTTAAGGACGCATCAAGTGCCTCTCTCTTTTTTTTTCTTTTTTTTCAGCTAAATTCTAAATTTAGCCACCCAATCAACTGAGGTAATGGCCAGATATGACCGACTCAGTATAAGAAGATAGATAGATAGATAGATAAAACTAAAATATTGCAAAACTAAAACACACACACACACACACACACACATATGTATGAGACACAACTATTAAAACGACCGGATATCACGTCTGAGACCGACCGACAGACAGGCAGACAGACAGACCAGACAGACAGACAGACAGACAGACAGACGGACATGTAGATATACAGGTAGACTGACAGACAGTCAAATAGATGGACACACACACGCACACACACACACACACACATGTACGAGATTCAACTAAGAAAACGACCGGATATGACATCTGAGACAGACAGACAGTCAAACTGACAGACAGACCAGACAGACAGACAAGACAGACAGACAGAGAGACAGACGGACGGACAGACGGACGGACGGACGGACAGACAGACAGACAGACAGACAGACAGACAGACAGACAGACAGACAGACAGACAGACAGACAGACAGACAGACAGACAGACAGACAGACAGACAGACAGACAGACAAACAGACAGACAGACATACAGACAGACGAACAGGTAGATATACAGGTAGACTGACAGACGGACAGATTTATTAATATTATGCAATACTAAAATTTGCCAATAGTAAAATAAAGCCATAGTAAAATACTTCCATAGTAAAATGAAGCGTTAGTAAAAAAAACGTCATAGTAAAAAGACATAAAACTAAAATATTGCGAAACTCGAACACACACACACGCGCGCACACACACACACACACACACACACACACACACACACACACACACACACACACACACACACACACACACACACACACACACAACTATGAAAACGACCAGATATGATGTCTGAGACAGACAGACAGACAGACAGACCAGACAGACAGACAGATAGACGGACGGACGGACAGACAGACAGACAGACAGACGGACGGACGGTCGGACAGACAGACCAACAGACAGACCAGACAGACAAACTGGACAGGCAGATATACAGGTAGACTGACAAATAGACGGACAGATTTATTAATATTATACAATACTGAAATTTGCCAATATAAAATAAAGCCAAAGTAAAATACCTCCATAGTAAAATAAAGCCATAGTAAAAAAACGTCATAGTAAAAAGACATAAAACTAAAATATTGCAAAACTAAAACACACACACACACATACGGACAGACATACGGATAGACATACGGACAGACAGACATTCACATTCAGATACACAGGTAGACAGACAAAGACTGACACACGGACAGATGGACATACAGAGAGACAAACAAACTGACATTCAGACAAACGAACAACCATAAAATGAAACTATTTAGATAAAGGATTTAAAACACACACAAACACACACACGCACGCATGAAAACACACACAAACGTGAGAAAACAACCATGACTTCTTTGTCTGATGTAATGGAATAAATGAAACCGAAAAGACGTACCTTCAAGCACGTGTGGAATAACGACTGTATGATAAGACAAACATATAATCTGACGGACAGACGTACGAATGAACGTACGGACGGACGGACAGAAGCGCAGACAGACAGTCAAATTGACAAAATGAAAAGTTGTAGTAAGTTGACTCAACACACACACACACACACACACAACCTTTTTATCTACGTCATTCCCGCCAGTCGCCATCTTGATGTATGTGCTTTCTTGAACGATATTCAACTACAGTAATTTGTCCTTTATTATTTTCAATAGATACTAAAATTTGCTGATAGTAAAATAAAGCCGTAGTGAAAAAACGCCATAGTAAAAAGATCCTATATTAAAAAAAAAAACACAAAAATCAAATATTGCAACATAACAAATTCATAAAAGGGAAAATTGTCTCCAGTATAACTTTTTCTAAGTTGAAATATATAACAGTACTGAAATTTGCAGATAGTAAAATAAAGCAGTAGTAAAAAAAACGTCATAGTAAAAAGACATAAGACTAAAATATTGCAAAACTAAAAAACTCGAAAGAGAAAATTGTCTCGAGTATATAATCTTCTCAACGTACACACACGCACACACACTACCTCAACTATATAAACGACCGGATATGACGTCTGAGACAGACAGACAGACAGACATACAGACAGACATACCAGACAGACAGACAGACAGGCAGGTAGACAGACAGACAGACTGACACAGATTGACAGATTTATTAATATTATACAATATTAAAATTTGCCATTACTAAAATAAAGCCATAGTAAAATACATACATAGTAAAATAAAGCCATAGTAAAAAAAACGTCATAGTAAAAAGACATAAAACTGAAATATTGCAAAACTAAAACACACACACACACACAAACACACACGCGCGCGCACGCGCGCGCGTACGAGACACAACTATCAAAACGACCGTATAACACGTCTAAGACAGACAGACAGGCAGACAGACGGATAGACATACGGACAGACAATCGTCAGACGGACAGACGGACAGGTAGATATACAGGTAGACTGACAGATAGACAGACTGATATATGAACACACACACACACACACACACACACACACACACACACACACACACACACACACGTACGAGACACAACTATGAGAACGACCGGAAATAACGGTTGAGACAGGCAGACAAACAGACAGACATACAGAAGGGCAGACAGACCGACACGCAGACAGACAGACACACAGACAGATATATAGGTAGTTAGACACACAGACTGATTGACAGACAGACACACAGACGGATGGGCATACATATAGACAAACAGACTGGTAATCAGACAATCGAACAACCAGAAAATGAAACTATGTATTTAGTTAAAGGACATAAAACTTACACGCACGCACATACGCATGCACACACACACACGCAAACACGCATGTGCGAAATCACCGATGTAAATGAATGAATGTTGACAGGGATGGCTATTCCAACCAAAACAAATCATTACAGTACATGTTGAATCACGATCGGATATGCAATCTGAGACAGTCAGACAGACACACTAAAACTACAAAAACCTTTTCTGTGTCTTGCACGCTAGTCGCGATCTTGGTGTATCTAGCCAGTAGAATTCTTCTAGTAAATTTTCGTTACTTAGAAGAATTTTATCATAGTAAAAATTAGCTTTAGTTTTATAACGTCGTAGTACTAATAAGACGTAGAATTGAAAAGTGTCCCCCATCGGCTTCCGTACATTTCTGATAAAAATCCGTAATATTTTTCTTATTTATACTCCGACAAAAGTTGTGGGTGCTCGTTACAACCGCCTCCTTGAGGCGGTTCTAACGAGTACCCACACCCTATGTCTTGGAGCAGAAATAAAGAAAATAATGCGTACCCCCATAAAATGACATCTCAAGCACTGCCGCCCAATGAAACCTAAAGGATTATTTGCATTGGAGGGTCTGACTCACAACTCTTTGCCTGGGCAAGCTTAGTCCTTCTAAACGGTTTACCAGCACTCATGTTCGGTCATTTTTGCCTCTGCGTGGAAGCATCTTGCATTCCAATCTATTTCTCCAAGTCCAGACCAGATTGGCGGGGGCGAAACTTTATGACGGAATGCCTATAAAAACACGCATAGAATTGCATGCATCACTTGGTAGACGCGATACTGGTCAGGCTGGATGTGTCAGAACTTGAATGCATCAACGAAAAATAATGAAAGCGTGTCTTAAATTATTAGGCCGCAGAATTAGTGTGTCGTGTTTTTATCTGCGTGCCAGCAAAGTGGGCATCCTACAGGTTATGAGCCTGGAAAAGGAGGTTGTGGACCCAGCTTTTAGCCATGTATGAGACAATAGTCACATTTGATTGGATATAATTATGAAACTGATGAGAAATACTTAGCTGTTATTTTTTTTCTTGCAGGGTAATATATGTGCATTAAACACATAAAGGAAACAAAGTGAACTGTCTCCTGAATTTTCTGTTGTGATAATAATTGTACATGTGGTATCTCTGAATTTCCAAGACTGAATTTTCACTTTGAGGCAGGGTTACCTCCCTTAGACAGTTAGAATGCTTGAAATTGCCACATGACACCCTTGTTTTTTTGTATAATTTTGTAGTTGGCAGTTTGTTTACCATGTTTTGGGGTAAGAAAATCAATTTGAAATGCAGATTTATCAGGTACAGGGTCAAATATTAACATGTAAGCTTATGGAAATGTAAATAGAAGACCATAACCTAAACCGAAAGTAGAAAATCATCACCTCTATCCTGTTTTTGGTCATTACATAATATTTTCACAAATTTGAAGGTTCTATCTAATTCTGTGTCATAAACTGGATCTTCCTGACATGTATTTTGCTACAAAAACTGTAAAATTTGTAACTTTAGTGCTAATTTAGGTCTAACTGGGCCATTTGATCAACTTTGTGCTTCTAATCCATGCAAATGGAGGGGGGGTTGGGGGGGGGAAGTAGGGGTTGCTTTGCTCTAAAGCCATGTAAATCAGTGTTGTCATTGGTCTGTTTGGAAAGGAGTCTTGCAGTAGGTGTATGAACATAAACATAAGTAAAAGAATCTACTCCATCTGGAATATATGGCATCAGGCATGGTCCAAAGCAAAATTTCAAAAATTATTTCTCCGAACAGCCTGCTGCAATATCGCGACAAGTTTTCTCATCTGTTATAAGCTCTAATTGGTTAGATTCATTTTACTGGATCTGAACAGATATTTTCAGCTGTTTCTTATGGCATTAAGGCATTTATGACCATTTTCATCAATGTTTTGTCTTCAAAATATCCTCAAAATGCCTTTTTTTACTTAAAGTAGGGGGTATAGGAATAGGAACAACCATAACTTCTACATATGTGTGCTATTTAGGCATAATTTAGTGCATTTTAGGACTGAAGTATTCCAAAGACACATGAGAAGAACCACTGATGCAAGCCGGTTTCTGGGTTCCAGTCCAGAAAGAGGTAAACTTTGCGCTTTTTCACAAAATATGGTTTGTTCGGCTTTCATCGTAAAATCTGAAGGCGATAACTTTTTTGCAAACTTGAAAGATTCTTTGTCACTGAACATTTAGTATGCATGACTACATTATTATATATGATCTAAATTTCTATTTGGCAATTCTTTTGATGGATTATAAGGAAAATAAGGTTTGGTTTAAGGTTATGAGCCTGGAAAAGGAGGTTGTGGACCCAGCTTTTAGCCATGTATGAGACAATAGTCACATTTGATTGGATATAATTATGAAACTGATGAGAAATACTTAGCTGTTATTTTTTTTCTTGCAGGGTAATATATGTGCATTAAACACATAAAGGAAACAAAGTGAACTGTCTCCTGAATTTTCTGTTGTGATAATAATTGTACATGTGGTATCTCTGAATTTCCAAGACTGAATTTTCACTTTGAGGCAGGGTTACCTCCCTTAGACAGTTAGAATGCTTGAAATTGCCACATGACACCCTTGTTTTTTTGTATAATTTTGTAGTTGGCAGTTTGTTTACCATGTTTTGGGGTAAGAAAATCAATTTGAAATGCAGATTTATCAGGTACAGGGTCAAATATTAACATGTAAGCTTATGGAAATGTAAATAGAAGACCATAACCTACAGTGCAAAAATAATATTGTCTAGTTCTATCATTATTTGTTGCATTTTAATGCTTTTAAATCTTCTGACTAAATTGAATACCTACACAAGAGCACAAAGGAAATTAGTTGCGACCAGACAATGTTCGGGGCTCACCAAAGAAATTCCTGCACAAAAGCATGTATGCCCCTCGAAGATACACAGTATCCTAAAGCACTAACGTATGTAACGCGACATTTGATTGGATAACGTCAAAACTTTGCGACAGTGTATTAGACAACTAAATAATTGCATTAGAATGGGGATATTGTCATTTGGGTGAGGTAAATCGTCGTTTTTACGGTCGCAAATTACGTTTTACGGCTCCGATAACGCGTCGCCGTAAAACGTAATTTCCGATCGTAAAACCTCTGATTTACCTCACCGAATGACAATTTTCAGCAGACTTATCCCCTAAATCTGTAGCATCAACCTAAAAGCCTCAGGTAAATGCATACAAATCAACCAATCAAATTACGGTGTAACCAAAATAAAATACACATAAATTTTGATACAACAACATTTATGCCTATAGGAGCTAGACAGAAATTAGGCGATATGCAATCACTTACTGTGACAATTGATGGTCATAACATTAAAATACTTCGCAGCTAAAAATGCTTGGTGTACATGTACATATAGAAGATCTGTCCATATTGGCACTCTTTGCTCAGGTATTTCGTCAAAATTTCCCTTTTACGTCATTTATCAACATATGTGTCTACTGATGTTCAACAGAAGCACTTCCAAGTCTTGTCCCATCGATTATGGTTCCTCATATGGGGTTCCACTTCTTCAACAAAACAGAAGTGAAGGTAATGGCCAGAAATCGATACAATTAATCCCCAGCTCCCAACAGAGACACCAAAGGGAAAGAAACACAAACATAAAACAACTAGTGAGTGAGTGAGTTTTAGTTTTACGTCCCACCAACAGCTAAGGTCATATGGAGACGGGACCTCGGTTTAAAGACTCATCCAAAAGTCTGGAGAAGCCCGGGATTGATCCTGCGATCCCTGGTTTACAAGGCGAGTAGCGTAACCACTGCACCACGGAGGCTTCTATAAAACAACTAGACCCTTATGGAAACACCAATAGCGAAAAGCCAAAATGACAGTTAATTCCCCACAAAATGGCCAATTTGTATGTTTGTCAACACTTTATAGGTCATTTTGGAGACGTTGCTTCGAGTTTTGTGGGACTTTTACCCGACATTTGAGATGAGATGGCATCTCAAGTCCTGTCGCCCAATGAAACCAATAGGGTTTATAAGCATGGACGGTCCGACGACTCATACCCGCTTTGCCTGGTCAGGTTTAGATCCCCTAAGCCGTTTACCAGTACTCGTTTGCGGTCGGATTTCAGCTCTGCGTGGAAGCATCAAGCAGCCCATCTATTTCTTCAAGCCCCGATTGGGGGTGGTGGGTGGGGGGTCGGGGTCGGAAAATGGCCAATTGGCTATCCAACACAAAGTAACATAAGCGATACACACACTCAAAGACAAGCCATAACAAAACATTAGGAAAACATATCCGTGTGATATAATGGCGTCCAACATGGTGTCAGAAATGACATATATAAGGTTCTGCTTTCAACAAAGATTGTGTGTGCTCGTTAGAACCGCCTCAATGAGGCAGTTCGAACGAGTACCCAAAATCTATGTTTTTGAGCAAAATTAAGGCATATTATGTTTACCCGCTTACACTCCACTTTTCCCTGTAAAGTGGGGTTTAGAGGGTTCTTCGTTTCACGGACTTGCTATCGTGATGATAAACTGCGACGGAAGAATCGTCTTGAAACGGTCAGAAAGTCTGAAAGAATATTGAAACTGCAGAAGGCGACCTGCCCGTGCGTGTATCATCCTACATGCTGATTTTAATACTCCGTCTTCGACCATGTTACTAAAAGAACTGGTCTGGCTTCCTATAACCAAGCATTACGATAACACACCCGTGCGACATAGTGCATTTTTCACATCTCAAAATGGCTACTTTTCTGTTGAAAATTCGTGATATTTTTCTTATTTATACTGCAAACATAGGTTGTGGGTGCTCGTTAGAACCGCCTCAGTGAGGGGGCCGCCTCAGTGAGGCGGTTCTAACGAGTACTCACAGCCTATGTCTTGGAGCAGAAATAAGAAAAATAGTGTATACCCCCGTAAAACCCCCAGTTTTCTCTATATAAATTTGGGTTTAGGGGGTCTTCATTTCACGGACTTGTTCACGTGATGAAAAGAACTGGTCTGTCTTTCTATAACCAAGTCAGGCAGTACTGACTTATAAAGCGCTGAATGACTTAGCACCAGTATATACATGTATTACCGAAATGCTCAAGCCTACGAGAGTATGTCTGAAACACACTGCCGTTCACTCATATCGTCAGACAACGGCACATTATTTTTTTTGGTTCTATGCTCTAGAACGTCATTATTTGATCGATTCTCCTTGTGGATTCATTGGGCGGCAGGGTTTCAGATGTCATTTCATCTCAATGTCGGGTAAAAGTCCCACAAAATTGGAAGCAACGTCTCCAAAATGACCTTTACAGTGTTGACGGGGACGTTAAACGTCAATTCAATTACAAAAAAAAGATCTCCTTGTGGAATACATTATCCATCACGGTAAGGAATGCACCGACGCTGCACAGTTTCAAGAATAAAATTAAAACTGTGATATAAACTAATGCTAGTGACATGATCAAGCTCTTCTGCGATGTAAAATTTCATACTGCTATATTTATTTTAATTTCAATCCATCATGATCCTTTTATCTGACCAGTTAATTTCCCTGAATGGGAAGCAGACTGTGATTTCATTTGAAGTTTTTGATGACTGCGATAATATTTTGAATTCGCTATATCAGTTGATCCATAGACTGGACAGAAGCGTATTTCTTAATTTTTATACGCCTTCTGTAGACTTGTTAGCCCTTTTATGCTTTCTTTAAAGCTTTAACAGTTATAATCCGTGTTACTGCGATTGGCACTATTGGGCTGTGTCGGGCCCACGGGTTTTAAGTCTGCGGCTGGGCTCGGGTGTCGGTGCATGCTGTTTGGACTTCGGTTCCGCCACATGTTATCCGTCAACCTGAGCCCGGCTTGGACTGGACCCATTCTTGCTATGCGCGACGCGGCTTCTGTACAGACAAAGTTGTCAAAGCAAATTCTTTATCCATGAGTAGACCCCCTTTTCAGTGGGACAGGAATTATAGAAAAGTTTGTTTGCATATATTTAAGAGATAACTGTATTCAAAATTGTCATTTGGGGGGGTGTAAATCGGAGGTTTTACGGTCGGAAATTTCGTTTGACGGCTTTTTCTTTCCTTTCAATGAGTTGTATTTCTTCATCTACATGTATCTCTTATGGATCATCGTCAGCATCATCATCATCATCATCATCATCATCATCATCATTATTATTATTATTCAACTATAAAGACGTCTACATGTCTCTTTATATTCCAAAGAACAAAGAACATATGCGACGAACTTCATCTTGTTTAACGTACGCATGTAGCCGCTTGTAAATATTGAAGTTGTATTTACTCTTTCTGTCAACAGTTGCGTGTTTCTGGAGAAGAACAAAATAAGCTTTCAAGCGTTCGTTATAATCCAAATTTTTCCATGTAATATTGTATTTTTTACATGTATACTATGGAAATAAAATATGTTTAAACGAACTGAAGTTTTACGGAAACAAAAATCACTCTTTATCAATCATGCATCTTCCAAGATAGCATGTTGACTATAAATCTAGTGAGATTAAGATAGATGAGTCAGTTCATAATTGTAAAACATACAACTTCGCAAACAAAGAAGCACACAATATTCGCCAAAACGATTTTGTTAAAGTAATCAGAACCAATCTTGATTTTTTTACATAGGGTCTATGAAAAAATACGCAAAAGCGTTCAGTTTTCTCAATCAAAATATGAGACGCAAATCCTTTTCATGCTGAACTGCTTTTGTAAAACTGTTAGGTGTTACTTTTTTGGTACTCATTACAACCGCCCCAGTGAAGCAGTTCGAACAAAGTACCCATTACGAAATAACGCCTTTACCACCAATACACTGTAAATTTTACCGCCGAAAAAAAAAAACAAAAACAAAAAAAAACAAGAAGTTTTAAGATAAAAATGCGATATCTGTCTTATTTCTGCTCAAAATATACATTACGAAAACACGCCTATACAAATACATTGTCAATTTCTTGGCCAAAGTATAGCAATTTTAAGATGAAAAATTGGGATATTTTTCTTATTTGTGCTCAAAACATAGATTGAGGGGACTCGATAGAACCGCCTCGACCAGGCGGTTTTATCGAGTACCCACAGTCTATGTTTTTGAGCATAAATTAAAAAATAATGTATACCCCCTTAAACCCCAGTTTTACTATATAAAAGTGGGGTTGAAGGGGGTCAAAATTATATAGGCGTGTTTCCGTGATGGATTGCGGGTATACATAAGAACCGCCTCATCAAGGCGGTTCTAATGAGTACCCACAATCTATATTTTAGAGCAGAAAAAAAATGAGCAGAAATAAGAAAAGTAAGGTTTACCTCTGTAAACCCCCGTTTTACTACATAAAGGTGGGGATCAAGGGGGTCAAATTTATATAGGCGTGTTTTCGTGATGCAACAATCTGTGTCTTAGCCAGAATAAAGAAAACGACATTTACCTGGGTAAACCCCACTTTTCTTTACATAAAGTCGGGTTTACAACTTATTACATACACTTTTTAGAGTATTATAATGGATGATAAATTCCATGCACAGTGAAATTTCAATATATCTTTCACCGATAGCTAAAAAACAATGGCTTTTTCTTAAGGGGAATGGGTACCCTTCAGGGGAGGCAACTCAGTAAAGTATTTTTGTCTCCCTTTTCAATAGAGGTCAACTCTTAAAGGAAAGAATTTGCTCCTGAGAAGCAAATTCTTTCTCCATGAGTAGACCCCTTTTTCAGTGGGACAGGACTTATAGAAAAGCAAACTGGCAGTCCCAAAAGTTGTCTCCCTTTGAAAAATGGCAGAAAAATCTGCTAGGTGTTCTCATTCCCCTTAAAGTTCAACGGAAACGGTAATTTTACCACCATATCTTTATTAATTATCCATGTAGCACAGATAAAAATAAGCAATTACAAAAAGTCGCGAGAATTCAAAAGGTTATATAGGGGAAGTTATAAGCCAATAAAGTTACGTGATTTACCGTTCTTTCGCACCTGTCCAAATTTAGATTTTCACGCATGCGCACTTGCGCGTGACGTCATTTGTAGACACATTTCGAAGTGACAGCTATGGCGGACAGTGCAAATCTTAGAGAGTTAGAGGAGAATGACGGTGATTCTGTTTTAGCTGGGTCAATCAGGCCGGTACAGCCGTATCAGTTTGAACCAAGAAGAGAATCTGCGCCCGATTACTCGGAAGATTCCGAATCGGACACATCTAGCGAGTCAGATTTGGAGGGCCAGCTGAGCGATAGGCTCGGCAACACAGACTGATAAGTTAGCGAGAATAATAAACAAAAAAAATGCATGACGAGGAAAAATTAAGTTCGTCCACTTTACTACTGATTAGCCCAATATTAGTAAGGTTCCGTTTCGTATTTTGATAGCCGAAAATAACGTAAGGAAAGGAGGAAGTAAATAAAAAAATCGGGGGGGGGGGGCGGGGGGGGGGGGGGCACTGGTTGAGACAGTGGGGGCTGACAACTGTTTTGTCATCTTTACAACCCGCAATAGGGCCAAATACTTTCAATAGAATGAGCCAGAAAGCCAAGATAATTCCTGCTCATTCATTGTTTATGAAAAGTGGAAAAATTTGCACCCCCACCCCTTGTTGAAGTGTGAAATTATTGGCTTGCTTTTGTTATTATAGTCTCTATATAGATATTTACACACCAAAAATGCCACAGATAACCTACAATGTAACAGCAAAACATTGGACTTATCTTCTTCTGTCATCCCTGGCGACAAGTGTGTGTTGAACCCAAAGTGGGGTGATACCCGGGTGTATTTTAATCATTACTGCAACAAGTAACCGGCCGGCCTCTGCAGTTCAGTCAGGCGCGCATTCGACTTGTGTACAGAGGACCAAGATTCGAGACCTGTGAGTGTCAGCATAACTTTTCGTGGAGATTGATCATGAAATTACTTTAAAAACATTCTCTCCCTTCTGCTGATTCAACCAGGGTAGTTGTCAATTTTTGGCCAAAAAGTGCAATAAATTAGCCTGTCCAGGAAAAGCATGGATAGTTCATTGACATGCTCCACATAACCTAAATAGTGTTGGTTGAGTCATTAAACTAAAAATAAAAAAACAAAAGGTAAATATTTATGTGCTAGATTCAGCAAAAAAACTCCGGGATTAACCCATGTCCTGCTGAAAATTCAGTGTAGCCACACCCATTTTACACTCATTTTTTACTTTGAGCCAATCAGGCTACTTGGATAAATTTATACCTACAAATTCATAAACTGAATGTCAGTGTAGATCCTGATCAGATGTCTTCTTCAGAAGCCATCTGATCTGGATCTAAACTGTTTGCAAAGATGACTTGTGTAATAAATTAAATTGTAATTTCTGGCAACACATGCTAATGGTCCTTGCCCACAGGGCTTGAAGACATAGATTGGGTTGCATGTTGCTTCTACACAGAACTGATCCACACAAGGACAGAGTAAACCCTTTCGGGTTCGAAGCAAGACTTGCACCACTTTTCCGTGGCAGGCTAAGAACCTCCCAGTAGTACTCATGTGCGATTGGTTCAGATCTGCGTGGAAGTAATATGCACCTAGTAATCTATTTCTCCAAGCCCCAATACATGAGGGTAGTAGGCCAAAAGCAGAGTGCACAGAGAAAAAAAACCCCTCAAGTTAGCATGTAACATTGGCGTCTGACCCTAAATTTGTATGCCATTTTATTTTTCAGGTGTGAATGTGGATTTTGTATTCCCATGCCATCTGTAGATGAGAGCACATGCTGCAGGGAGATTGGTCTCATTGACAACTTAGTAGAAGATCAAGACCTTCAGTGCATCACACAGCATCCTGGCTATGAAATAGAGACATCCTTCTATGAATTCTTGGACAACTATGGTCATGTTGGTGATGATGAGCCAATTCATGAGTAAGTATGAGCCATTGAATGTGTTTACCAGCTAGGTGACGGTGTTTTACTCATCAACTCTCCTAGAAACTGTAAGCCGGTCTCAGTAGCTCAGTCGGATTTGTTTATGACTGAAGATCAGGAGGACATCGGTTTGATACCTGTGTGGTCAGCAACATTCTTTTGTGGAGGTTGATCATGAAATGATTTCAATAATCATTCTCTCTCCCTTATGCTGATTCAAGGACAGTTGTTAGTTTCCGTCAAAAAAGGTGCATAGTTCTGGTTAACCGCTGATGTGTAAGCCTGTCCATGAAAGGGTGGCTAGGTAAACTGACGGGTTAAAAAATGACCTAAATAGTGTTGACTGGGTATTAAAACCCGGAAACAAGCAAAATCCAACCAATTGGTTTTGGTAAGCAGCTCGTGAAACTGAGCACAAACAGAATGTATTCTATAGACCTGCATTGATGTCATACTGTAGCTGAGTCTGAGAAAGATGGCATTCTGGTACTCCAACTATATAAGATCAAGGACAGGGGCAAGAAAAATAACAGCATTATATGTACAAATATTTTTTTTATTTTTATTCTTGGTATTTACAGACATGCCCTTTCCCCATTGGGTAGGCCTGGGTAGTTCATTGGTATCCTTCGTTATACTAAGAGCCAGCGCATGACAAAATTTACAAGAAGGCTTGAGTGACCAGCAAAGACTCCAGCCTGTACATTTTTGCAGGCTGATCAGTCTTCACTGATCGCATGTACCTACTATATTCTATGATCTATGCCCGGATATGAGCAAAAGGTCTTGTCACTGTGGATGGATGATAAGGTTGATTTACCAAATGTATACAGTCCAACCTGTATTAGCAAGCGCCTCAAAACATATTCGAAATTTGCTTTCTAATGACAGGTTCTAGCTTTATACAGGTAAAATTTATGCATTCTACTTTTCAGGTAACCAATGCTTGCTTGCTTATGACAGGCTGCTTGCTTAATAGAGGTGGCTGCTAAGACCTGTTTTACTGTACATGTTTGCTATCAAAAATAGCATATCTACATATAATATATACATACATCTATATCCCGTCTCCGTATGACCTTAGCTGTTGGTGGGACGTAAAACTAAAACTCACTCACATACATCTATAGGAACAATCCAGCCTGTCTACAAAGATGGCACAAAGGAATGGCCAAGAGTGGTCTTTGTTCACAGGTTATGTCTGTTTGGAGGTTTACATTTTAGACAGAACAAGGCCATTAAGGTTTAACCCTTATCTTGCTGTTCTCGACAACCTCATTCGTTGGAAAAGTGTAGATCCAGATCAGAAGTCATCTGATCAGGATCCACACTGTTTGACATTCAGCTTATAAATTATTAATTTCATCGAGTAATCTGATTTATTCAAAGTCAGAAATGGGTGTGGTTAAAATATTCAGCAAGATCAGGGTTACTAGCAGACTGTGGTTGTTAACCACTTTTAATTTATAAAATTATTTACTTCCAGAATGTACCGCCATGTTGCATACAGACGTTTTACGAGATGGGTGTGGCACAGACTTGGAAGAGGAATGCGGAAGGTGATACCAGCTTGTGCTGTGAACAAGATACGTCAGAGCTGGCCATCAGAGCAATACTGTGGTTTCAAATATCAAAGAGACTATTAGTGCAAAGAGGATAACAGTTTTTCTACATATAGTCATTCTTCCCCTTCCCCCAATTCAAGACAAAGCCTACAATGTGACCATGCAGCCAGCAGACTAAAATCAACCCACTCACCCATCCACTAAGACAAGACCTTTTGCTCATTTTGGTTTACATAGACTGTAGTATATAGTAGAACTTTACATGTGACCAGCAAAGACTCTGATCAGACGGCTAAGGCGCAGGCTGATCTCAGTCTTTGCTGGCCACCCAAGCTTCTTGTAGGTTTTTTCATGAACTGTTCACAGTCTAAGTGACTGTTCTGCTTCAGGATCAAGGTTACATCTAGTTATCATACACTCAAAGGCAAACAACCCAACAGTGTTGTCAGTGCTCTGATTTCAGTCAGTTGTATTAAACAGATCTTTAACAAATGACAGTGTTCCTTCTGTTTTGTTTTATTATGTTTCGTTTTTACAGCCCTTTCAAGATTTTTTTCACTAATATTAGGCAGATTGCAGAACTTGGCATCTCAGGTGACAGGAGCCAAGTTCGTTAACCTCTACCCTGCTGTTGGCGACAAGCCCTATCTTTGCAAACAGTGTAGATCCAGATCAGATGGCTTCTGAATAAGCCATCTGATCAGTAGCTACACTGTTTGACATTCAGTTTATGAATATGTAGAAATAAACTGTAGGGTTACTAGCAGACTGTGGTTGTTAACCACTTTCAATTTATAAAAGTATCTACTTCCAGAATGTATCGCCATGTTGCATACGTAGAAATAAACTGCATCAAGTAATCTAATTGGTTCAAAGTCATAAGTGGGTGTGGCTTAATTGACTATTCAGCAGGTTAAAGGTTAAAAACACAGGTGACCTAATAAAAGAAGTCTTGAGCTCTTACCTATTACGGCATCAAGGCCAGAGATTTATTCAGCTGTATCTAGTCTACAATTTGTTTGATTTGAGGCTCAATGCCCCTGTTAACACTGTAAAGGTCATTGTGGAGACATAGTTCCCAATTTGTGGGACTTATAACCATCAGTGAGATGAAATGACATCTCCAGCCCTGCTGCCTAATGAAAAGAAACCAACAGTTTGTACACATGGGCAGTCACATACTTGAACCACTTCTCTTGGGCAGGCTTAGATCTGCTTTTATAGTGGTTTTCCAGAACTCCTGAGGTTGTCTACAGCTTTGCACAGAGGCATTATGCAGCCCAACCTATTTATTCAAGCCCTGATGGGTTCGGGTCGGCAACATTCTTTGTAGAGTTTGATCCTGAAATCCTTTCTATGGTCATTCTCTCCCGCTGATTCAAGAAGGGCAATTCTCAGTTTTGGAGAAAGAATGTGCACTGTACTGGTTAACTGCATATGGATATGCTCGCCCAAACAAAAGTGTGGATCTATAGGTGAATGGAACTGCAAAAATGACCTAAATAGTGTTGACTGGACCGTTAAACCTGAATGCAAACAAAAATGCCTGATGGGCGACCAGTCCATAATAACTGAGACACTTAGGTCTATTTCACGGTGCCTTCCTCCATGACTCATGTCATTCAGCATTTTAAGTTTATTGTTGAATACTCTTGAAATGGCTGTGATCACACAAATCATGAAAACAAGTTTTAAATCATACAGAGAGGATAAGATGCAATGAAAAAGCCTCTTACTGCTAGTAAAGTCTGTTATCTTCTACTGGACAGAATATGTACCTACAGGACTGAAGGCATATTTTATTGTAAGATATCATTTTTGTTTCTAGGATTTACTGGACATAAGTCACACTGTGTGTTTGTGGTGCTGTACAAAAAATTTTGGTCCGGTAGTATAAATTAAAGATACTCTCATCATGCTCAACTGATTTGAGCATGAAATCTGTAATGCTCATAAACAAAGAAATCCAGAAAAACATTAGCCAAACAGGCCTCATACTGACCAAGCTTTTTAACCATTATTCTGCTGGACATGACAATCCCTAACTTTGCAAACAGTGTAGATCCAGATCAGATGGCTTCTGAAGAAGCCATCTGATCAGGATCTACACTTTTTTCATGCAGTTGTGAACTGAATGTATATATAATATGAACTAAACCGATTCGTTCACAGATACAAATGTTTTTAGGCAGCAGGATATGGGGGTAAAAATAGAAATCTGAAATCTGCAGATGCCCGAAAAATATGACACCTGGGGCCCAAAACACACAGAGTTCTGCAGGATCCAGTGATTATTGTGTGGCATTTTCAACATTTATGAGCAAGACAAAGTTTCATGCTCAAATTAGCTGAGCATTTAAGACCAACAGTGGCTTCCAAGCAATGCAGTTTCTCTTGTAGCCTGCTTGCCTACAAGTACACCTAGAACTGGGTTTCTGCATGGGCTTGGATATAGTGTCTGAAGAAAAGATTCTCACTGGTTAGGTTTGCAGATGATTTTTGCAAAAATATGTTCTGCTTCTTTGTCTTTCAACTACTCACTGACGTTCTCGAATTTAAATGTATAATCCATTCAGGTTAACACGCATATTCACAGTATCCAAATACCAATCACAATTTGAATGTAACTGACACATATCTCTAGTTTCCACTAAAGGCACTTCCGAATCGTGATCTGTGGGCAGTCACAACAGCCATTTTGTTCACATTCTCATATTTGGATGACACTGGCTTTGGAGTGGCAGCAATAACAGGCTGTAAGTCCTCGAGACAGGCTATATAGTTCTTGAGTGTTTGCCTCCTTGCAACGACTTCATTAATCAGCTGATTGACATAGTCTGAAATATAATGGATAAGATGGTATCAGTTTTTGTGAAGTCAGGTGTAAAATGTCCTCCTCCTATGGTCTAAACATACACAAGGCCTAGTGGGTCAGTGTTCTGACTCTTAGTCATTAGGTCTCTCGGTTTGAGCCTGGCTCGGGCCACGTGGAGGACGCCAAGTTCTGCAACAGAAGGTCAGGTGGTTTTTCTCCAGGTATTCTGGTTTTCGCCCACCTCTGATTAACCATTGGCTCGATATGAGTGATATAACCTATAAAGGAAAACCCGAAACAAAAAAATTAAACTTTCACTTAGATGCTAAAAATTAAGAAAATCTCACTCACCCTGCCTAAATTAAATCACAAATGTGAGGGGGCAAGTGAAATTTTACACCCCTGCAGTGGAGTAAACACGCTTGAAGACCCCTGACCAAAGATTGTACCACTAACAATAAAATTTTAAATTTTTTTTTGGTTTGGGTTTTACGGCCCTTTCAAGATTATTTCACTCATATCGAGCCGATCGTTAACCAGAGGTGGGCGAAAACCGGACTACCCGGAGAAAAACCACCTGACCTTCTGTTGCAGAACTTAGCGTCTCACACGTGGCCAAAGCGAGGCTCGAACCTACGGCGGTGAGAGACCTAATGACTAAGAGTCAGCGCTCTTATCCATTAGGCCACGGAGGCCTGTTAAAAATTTTTCAATTTATGATGTTCATAAATTCATAATGTTTTCGAGAGAAACAAAATGCAATGGGCGGGGGCGGATTTGGATAGGCATGTTTTGGCAATGAGAAATTTGCTAATTGAGACTGTCCAGTGAGACAGACATGGATGAACTGTCTATGATCAGGGACACAAAACTTTGTCAGCATGAGGACGGAACCCACCTCTCGATCACAAATCTGATAAAATGAAATGCTGCCATTCAGGACCATTGCACCAAAAAGCTCTGAAAACAAATGTTATTTATAATCAGCATTCTGATAATCTACATTACCTCTTGTCTCTGCCGTTTCCTGTATGCCCCGCCAACTTTGGTCTGTTTTGGAGTGTTCCAGGGGTGGTTTGGTCTGGCAAAGATCGTTGGAACAGCACCTGTCTTGAGCTGAAACTTGCCTGGTTTGAATCCCAGATCCGCCGCTAGTCTTGGGCTCACAATAAAACACTCCTCCGTGAAATGAGAATCACACAATCTCGAAGTTTTTGAGTTTTCCCATAGTTTGAAAGGCTCATTTGCACTTTTCGCGCGACCCATATTCACTCTCCACTCTTTATTTAATACCGGGTCCTCCGGGAACGTAAACAAACCGCGACCAGGTGCAGGGGTATTGCCACAACCCGGTGCAACACATCGCGTCGGCATTTTTGGAATTTATTTCAGATAACAAGATGTTTTTTATCACAATTTTCTCGAACAGTCAATGTAAAATACACGCTATTTCCACTTCCGTTCTACAATTGACGTCACAGGGTTCAGAGTCACGTGACTCGGATTATCACTTCCGGTTCGCAATTGCCCACAGGTGAACCGAATGTAAATTGTTAATAAATACATAATTCCGTAACAAGAAGTACGGCGAATAGCTTATTCGAGATGTATTTTATATGTATTCAATGATAAGTCATAGAAAAAATAGCGTTGCAGTTGAACTTTAAATTAAGTAGAAAATTTTATTTGGCCAGATTACAGTGAAATTCCGTTATTAAGACCACCTAAAATTAAGACTAACTCTGATTATAAAAGCGCATTTAGTTGGTTGCAGTTATTCTTTCTGTGTGTTTTCTGCATACAGTGCCCTCTGGTCAGAGACCACCTTTGGGACTGTTCAAAAGTGGTCTACAATACCACTTTTGAACAATCCCAACGGTGGCCTTAATAAGACCACTAGTTAACAGTCCGAAAGGTGGTTTTAATATAGGAATTTTTACTGTGCGCTTTCTGTGGTATACATGTATATGCTACGACTGTGAGTGTTTGAGTTTTAAGTCTCACCAACAGCTAAAGTCATACGGAGACGGGACCTCGGTTTAAAGACTCATCCGAAAGTCTGGAGAAGCCCGGGCTCGATCCTGCGATCCCTGGTTTACAAGGCGAGTGGCGTAACCACTACACCACGGAGGCTTCTATCCTACGACTGTCAACTATACAAAGCAGCTTACTTTTATTTGTCTTATATGACACGAAATCATTGTTGCAAAAAAGTTATGTTCTGTTCAAATCAAACCTAAGCAGTTTTAACACTTCAACACAATCATCACGTGAACTAGTCCGTGCCTATACCCCCCTTTATATAGAGAAAACGGGGTTTACGGGGGTATACATTATTTTTCTTATTTTTACTCCAAGACATAGGTTGTGGGTACTCGTTAGAACCGCCCCAATGTGGCGGTTCTAACGAGCACCAACGACCTATGTTTGCAGTATTTATAAGAAAAAAATATCAGGGATTTTCATCAGAAAAGCAGCCATTTTGGAGATGAGGAATATGCACTATGTCGCATGGGTGTGTTATCGTAATGATTGTGACACAACCCTTATCTTGCTGAACATGACAATCTCTATCACTGTAAACAGTGTAGATCCAGATCAGGGTCCGCACTGTTTGTCATGCGAATTGAACCAATACATTATCCCAAGTAATTTGATTGGTGGATAATCGGAAATGGGTTTGGCTAAATAAATTATTCAGCAGGATAAGGGTTAATACCTTTTCAAGTGGACGTGACGGCGACCATACTTGTTTTACATTAATTGGTTAACAAAATTATATTCAGACACCCCTGATATTTAATATGGTTCTGTCCCAACTATCAGCCGGAAGATTGTATTTTTTCAGTAATGGATTATTTGTCACCATTATCCAACCTGAGTAGTTTCCACTGGTCAATAGAATTGCATTAAGACACACCTAAGCTTTCATACGGACCCGTCCTAACTGTTAGTTCGAAAATTCTTGTTTTGCATTAATCGGTCATTTGTTACATTTATTCAACCTGAATAGTTTTCACTGATCAATACAATTGTATTGTGACATGCCTTATATTTAATATGGACCTGTTAGCTTAAAGATTCTCTGACACCCCTGATATTTCATATGGAACTGTCCTAATGTATAGGTTACTGGTCACTATAATCTATCTAATCTGAGTAGTTGTCACAGATGAACAGCATTTCTTTCGTTTAGTACAATACGAGAGTTTAACGACCGCCTGGTTCCAACGGGGATAACCCCATTAAATAGGGAGACAACTCGGTATTATATCATGACACACCTTATATGAGCCGGGGTACAGCATTTCCTACAATTTACATGTGCGTCCAGCGAAGAATCAGATCAGCCAGTGCATCCATATAGTCTAACCAGAGACTTCTCTTGCTGCATGAAGGAGCAGTGGGCCCTTAGCTAGCCTAAGAGCGCACAACGAAGACTCTGATCAGACTGCGCTGATGCGCAGCTGAACTGAGTCTTCGTTGGGCGCATTTGCCGTGCGCTGGATTATATTTCAATGGATCAGGCCTAACTGTTAGTTTAAAGAAACTGGTCTGAGGCCCCTTATATGTCAATAGACTTGTCCTAACTGTTATCTAGGATTAGTGGCTTATCAACCTCAGCATTTGTGACTGGTCAACGGAATTATAATGCTGTGTTACGTTACAATGGCCCTGTCCTAACAGTTGGAAGATTCTAATTCGGATTAATGGGTAATCTGTCACCACAATCGAACCTGAGTAATTGTCACTATATTTGGGCACACCTAATATTGCAATGGATTGGAAGATTCTGTTCGGATTTATTGTTTTTTTTTTTGTTTTTTTTTGTCATCACAGTCCAACCCGAGTAGTTGTCACCTGATCACTAGTCAATTCATCCGTTGCCAATTAATTTTCAATTTTGTCCTTAAGCTCTCGTGTCGGTGAGTTGTCGTTGGACTTGTCCTAACTGTTAGTTGGAAGATTCTATTTCGGATTTATGGGTTATTTGTCATCGCAATCTAACTCGAGCAGTTGTCACCTGATCACTGGTCAATTCATCCGTCGCCAATCAGTTTTCAATTTTGTCCTTAAGCTGTCGTGTCGATGAGTTGTCGGTGGACTTGGCCTAATTATTAATTGAAAGATTCTTTTTCGAAATTATGGGTTATTTATCATCACAATAACTCGAGTAGTTGTCATCTGATCACTGGTCAATTCATTCCTCGCCAATCAATTTTCAGTTTTATCCTTAAGCTGTCGTGTCGATGAGTTGTTGGAGGTGTCCTAACTGTTAATTGGAACATCCTTTTTATGAGTTATTGGTTATTTGTCATCACACTCCAACCTGAGTAGTTGTCACCTGATCACTGGTCAATTCATCAGTCGCCAATCCATTTTCATTTTTGTCCTTGAGTTGTCGTGGGACTTGTCCTAACTGTTAGATTGAAGATTCTACTTCGGAGTTATGGGTTTATTTCTCATCACAGTCCAACCTGAGTAGTTGTCACCTGATCACTGGTCAATTCATCCGTCGCCAATCAGTTTCCAGTTTTGTCCTTTATGGCATCTCCATTGGAATCTGAAGAACTATACCTGACCTTAGAAGTTGTACTGGTGGAATTTTGTATTTTGAAAGAACACGCATTTCCAAGTATGGAATATAATGTTATTAATCAAATAATTTCGTATTGGCCCAGTTACCGGTCCGAGGTCTGCTGTATTGGCACGAGGCCGAAGGCCGAGGCCAATACAGCTGACCGAGGACCTGTAACTTGGCCAATACGAAATTACTTGATTAATGACAATTTTATTGATTGACGCAATTAAAAACATGATTTATGATTTTTGAATATTGGTTGACCTGGTGTAATACAGGATAATCAATTAATAATAAACGGTATAGATTTCTGACAACCCATGCAAACTGTGAAAAATACAGTATTTATAGTGTGCAAATAAAGTAACGCACACTTTTATTATTCGAGTTGCTTATTTAAAAGATTGTGTACATGTCTGGTCCTAATTCAATCTTAAATTGTCATGTAGAATAATTCAATCTTAAATTGTCATGTAGAATAGAAGTGAAGGCAATGAACAGGAATCGATACAATTAACCCACAGCCCCATCAGAGACACCAAGGGAAATAAACACAAACATGAAACAACCAGACCCTAATGGAACATACTAGCGGAAAGCCAAATAGGACAGTTACTTTCCCACAAAATGGCCAATTGGCTAGCCAAAGAAAAATAATATAACACACTCAAAGACAAGCCATAACAAAACAATTAAACCGCGACCGCAGAACCGCCTTGGGACGGTCAGTGACACGAAGTCCACTTGGGGTGGTGGGGGTTTGGGTGGGGTTGTCTTAAATCAATTTAACGTGGCCACAATCCTCGCCGATTTAGACTAATAATTTGTTCGGATCGCATGATGGCCTCCTAACTCCTCAGTGCAACAACTCCGTGAACACAAAATCAATCAACCACAGGGATTAACGGTGAGGACTCGACAGCAAGAAACCACTGAAACGCTTGAGCAAAAGAAAACCAACAGCTAGACACCGATGGGCCCAACCAGAGATAGAGCATCAGGCACCAACCAACATTACATAAAATTAGATTCTCTCTAATTGTAGTTCGGTCTTATTCTCGTCACACCCGAGTGCTTTCGGTTGTGTAATAAAACTGCAAGCACTGCATGATGCCCCGCCACAACAATTACATCAAGCAAGTGTCATATCACAGTGAAACAAATCCTAATGCTTATTTTACCCCATCCTAGTGATGTAAGCATGCAAGTTTGGTCAGAATCAATGTTCAAGGGGCGATAACTCCAAAAGTAGGAAAATCAGAGTTATGGTTCATTTGTTCTGCATGTCGATTCAGGCTGCTCTACATATCTATGAAGATTCAAGAAAATATCTCAAATAGAAACAGAGTTTTGGAGCACACTCGAAACTGATATTAATTGCTATATTCAAAGTTCAAAGGGCAATAACTCAAAAAGTAGGAAAATCAGAGTTATAGTTCATATGTTCTGCACGTTGTCTTATGGTGTTCTACATATCTGTGAAGGTTCATGGACATATTTCAAATGGTATCGAAGTTATGGAGCTGACACGAAACTACAATAGAAGTGGCTATTTAATATGTTCAAAAGGCAATAATTCCAAAAGTAGGAAAACCGGAGTTACGATTCATATGTTCTGCACGTCGTCTGATAGTACTTGAAAATATCTTAACTGGTATCAGAGTTATGGAGCGGACACGAAACTGATATCAACAGCTATATTCAAAGTTGAAAGGGCAATAACTCCAAAAGTAGGAAAATCAGAGTGAGGCTTCATATGTTCTACAAATCGGCTCATGGTGCTCTACATATCTGTGAAGTTTCATGGAAATATCTCAAATGATATCGAAGTTATGGAGTGGACACGAAAATATGATAGAAATAATTAATATGTTCAATGTTCAAAGGGCAACAACTCCAAAAGTAGGAAAATCAGAGGTACGGTTTATATGTTCTGCGCGTCGTCTGATAGTGCTTTACATATCTGTGAAGTTTCGTGAAAATGTCTCAAACGGTATGAGAGTAATGGAGCGGACACGGAACTATGGGCCGCTGACGGACGGACGGACGGACACTCAAAACTTCGGAGTGTATAACGTAATACCCCGCCATTTTTTGAATGGAGGGGCATAAAAATTGAAAAGGGAAACGATCAGATCCCAAATCCTCCCAACAACATCACTACGGAGAGAAGTCGAAACATTGCGTGACGACAGTAAACAAAGACCACTGGCAAACTGAGTCAGCAGCTCTTTCCCAAACAGGTGGTGACTCAGATAATCCAAACGTAACTAAAAAGGAACAACATTCATAATGGGAGTGGGGGTGGGGGAATCAGAATCACCAACATAACAAACAGTTAACTGGAAGGACAAACGTAAATAAAATGAACAAGGGGGAAGAATCAGATTCACCAACATTACAAAATACATAATAAGGGAAAGAATCAGAGCCACCATATAGAACAGGAAAGAACCACAGCAAATGCTACGACTTGGAACGGCCACTAAAAATTACTGGTGGGCTTAAGTATACTTTACGGAATCCTCACCCTCAGTTTTACTGTGGTTCAAACATGTATTTTTTTCGTACTGCGCGAAGGTTTTCTAACTCATCAGTGAATCAATTCGGTTAGCAAAGAAGTCACAATTAAAGCCAAGTTGATCCAAGGATGAAAACTCGACAGAAAAATGCGTTGAGACATCCGGTGCTGCACACAACACCAAAGGAACACTGGAGCAATAGAAAATCAACGGTTGAACACCGTTGGACCAAGCAACAGACAGAAAAGTTCGGGCTCCGACAAACTAATTCTAGCTTTAAGATAGAGCCATCATGGAGTCTGAACTTCGAACCTCCGGCCTGCAATTAAATACAAAGACATAATATCTGACCGTAATTGGGTCAAACAGACTGCAGATTGTTTAATAGCATTAATTTTATATTATATTCCAGGCGTTTGTAACGTTTGATAATTTTCTAAAATTGTTCCGATAAGTTAGGCTTGCCTTTAAATATTGTTAATTTAAATGCAATGTTGCCAAAAAACACAGGTCCATGTTGCGAAGTAGATGGACGGTTAAGTGTCATGAGTGTCGATACTTAGTCGCTAGTCTCATACTGTCTTAATAAATATTTGCTTAATTTGTCATTTGAATAGGTTTTGGATGAATCGAAATAATATTAGCTGGAGATGAACTGTAAATGTTTTAAGTATATCGAATGGTTTTAAAATAATTAATCGTAGTTTGATGCTGGTGTTTAATCGAATAAGTATATATAAGATACATGCATTGTTTATACGACTTTCTTGTTACGGGTTTTCTAAAATAATATTGAAACACGTGCCCTTTATTTAATAAATATGATAAACGTGTCTTCCACAAGTACATAAATATATGTTCACACTTGCTAGTTTTACTTATCTTAATTTAGATACTCTGCAAAAATTAAAGTGCGCTGCTTATAATCGACAACCGCACCTTTTATTTACTTATCGATGCAACTTGTCAGTAAGCCATATTCCGACTCTACATTAAGGGTTCAAACTTCACAGTCGTTAAATCAATTTGCCACGAGAATAAACCTCCACCTGGTGTTCTATCACATTGCATTCACCTATCAGGTGATGACCTTCGGCTATCTTGTAAAGGCCAACATGGTAGTAGTCAGGTAGTGTGTGTGTGAATTCGGGTTTAACGTCGCTTTCAACAATATTTCAGTCATATCACGACGGTGTCTGGTTGCGACAGGGAGCTCATTGCTCACTTTTATAGTGCTGCCTCACTGAAGTATCATGTCCCAGACACATTACATGATACCACACCCAGTCACATTATCTTGACACTGGGTCGACCAGTCCTAGCTCTACCCCGTAAATCTGAGTGCCAAGCGAGGAGCAGCTAGTACCATTCTTAACGACTTCATCACCGTTGTCTCACCTCTGTGTTTCTTTGATTTTTGTGTTCACGGAGATGTTGCACTGATGAGTTAGGAGGCCTTCATGCGGACTGAACAAATTATTTGTCTAAATCGCGAAGGAAGTAAGGGCGAGGATTGTGGTCACGTAAAATCGATTTAAGCCCCCCAGTGGAAATCTTCCACTGACCGTTCCAAGGCGGCTCTTCTGTGGCGATTTATTTATGTTGTTGTTTGTTACTTACTTTGTGTATCACTTGTCTCTTTTAATTTTGGATGGTCATATGGCCATTTTGTGGGAAAGTAACTGTCCTTATGGCCTTCCTTTGTTTAGGTTTCCATTATTGTGTGGTCGCTTAATGTTTGTATTTCTTTCCCTTTGGTGTCTTTTTTGGGTGGAGTAAGTTAATTGTATCAATTCCTGATCTTTGTTTTACTTCTACTTTGGTATGTCGCGGACCGCGATCGAACCCGTGACCTCCCGTTCTCCGGAGCGGACACTCTACCAACTGAGCTATCGGGGCCGGTCACACGGTAGTAGTTAGTAAGGTACACAACTAATACGCGCAACTAACCGCTTTCTTGTGCCCTGATACTGTTCAACTTCATAGTCTGTTAAGAGTCAGTTTGAGAGATGACCTGTTATCACCTTGTGTACCTTGCGTGCCATTTACCACTTTCTTGTGTCCTCATACTGTTAAACTTCATCATCTCGTAATATAAAACAAATAAGTTAGGAGATTTCATGATTCATATATCACCTTGTTTTCAAAAATAGAAGGGAAAGCATGACCAGGAATCGATACAATTAAACCACCACGGAGAAATAAACACACACATGAAATAACTAGACCCTAATGGACACATCGATAGTGGAAAGCCAAAAGGATAACTGCTATCAACAAAATGGCCAATTGGCTGTAAAAAACGAAAGATATAAGGGATACACACACACTCAAAGACACACTATAACAAAAATAGCCATCGGAAGAGATGGCAAATCCCCCCGACAAAAAGCCAATATGGTCTTCAGAAGATTGTTCACCAATAGAAAGTGCACCATAATTAAACCAGCAATATATCACAAAAGTATTCGAGCTATGGCCATCACAAGATTATACTGTCAGGGGAGATAACTAAAAATCCAGGGCACTCAGAATTGTGGTTCTTGTGCATGACATGCCTGCTTAAGCTCATGTATTTCTGTACGAAGTACCATCAATATGTCTCAAAGGGTATTGGAGATATGGTGATCATAATCTGGTCATACTGTTATATTGGAAGGGTAGATAACTCAAATACCACAGCATCAACAGTTGTGGTTCTTGTACATGACACCCCTTCTGTACCTTGCATACAATTATGCCAAGTTCCTTCAATATATCTCAAAGGGTGTTGGAGTTATGGCCACCACCAGGTTATATAGTCAGGGGAGATAACTAAAATACCAGAGCATCCAGGTTTGTAATTCTTGAGTATGACACACCTGCTTAATCTCATGTACATCTACATCAAGTACCACCAATATGTCTCGAAGTGTATTTGAGGTACGGTGATCACAAGGTGGTCATACTGTTATATTGGAAGGGGAGATAACTCAAATACCATAGCACCAAGAGTTATGGTTCTCAGGCATGGAGTGCCGTCTTGACCTTGTATAAAATTGTGCCGAATACCATCAATATATCTCAAAGGGTATTGGAGTTATTGCCATCATAAGGTTATATTGTCAGGGGAGATAATTAAAAAAAACAGGGCACCCAGAGTCGTGGTTCTTGCACGTGACACATCTGCTTAACCTCATGTACAACTGTACCAAGTACCGTCAATATATCTCGAAGAGTATTGGAGATGTGGCCATCACAAGGTAGTGATTCTATTTTATTGGAAGGGGAGATAACTAAAAAACATTGCACCCAGAGTTGTGGTTCTTGTGCATTACCGTCTCGGCCTTGTGAACAACTGTGCCAGGTACCATCAATAGAATGTATTCTCGTAATGGACTGAAAACCGTTACCCATGTTGTCACTTCTCGATGCCAAAGCTGTGTTTATCTCCCTTATTACATTCACATTCCTTGTCCCATTGAGGTTTTATGTCCCCGACAACACTGTTGAGGTCATTTTGGAGACACTGCTTCCAATTTTGTGGAACTTTTACCCGACGCTGAGATGATAAGACATCTCAAGCCTTGCCTTCGAAACAAACAAAAAAGGCGGTCCGACTGGCACCACTTTGCCTGGGCAGGCTTAGACACTATAAGAGGTGTACCAGTACTCTTGTAAGGTCTGTTTCAGCCCAATGTGAAAGCACCATGCAGCCCAATCTATTTCTTCAAGGCCCGATGGGCGGGAGCCGATTCCTTGCCCGCACGTACGTACATGTATACAGTCGAACTTCGCTCGAACAAGTTTGGGACAATGAAAATCTTTTCCAGATAGGGATAGTTCCAACTACCCAGGGTTCATTATCTTAGATTTGATTTGTTTGTTTGTTTGATTTGAGTTTTAGCGTCCCCGTCCCTACTATTTAGGTTATTTTGGAGACGTTGCTTCCAGTTTTGTGGAACTTTTACCCGAAATCGAGATGGAATGACATGTCAATCCCTGCCGCCCAATGAAACCAATTGGGTTTATATGCATAAACTGTCCGACTCGCACCACTTTTCCTGGACAAGCTTAGACCGTCTAAGCGGTTTACCAGCACTGATATGTGGCTATTTCCCCAAGCCCCGATGGGCGGGGGCAAACATTCATTATAGATTGATAACTGAATATAGGGCAAGCAGTGCGCACACTAGACGTGTCGCCATTTGAGATCAAAATAGAGGTGGAGGCAATGATCAGGAATCGATACAATTAACCCACAGCTCCCATCAGAGACACCAAAGGGAAAGAACCACAAACATGAAAAAACAGACTCTAATGGAAAAATCAATAGCGGAAAGCCAAAAGGACAGTTACTTTCCCATAAAATGGCCAATAGGCTATCCAAAAGAAAACAATATAAGCGACACAAACACCCAAAGACAAACCATAGCAAAAATAAACACGACAGAAGAACCGCCTTGGAACGGTCAGCGGAAACGAATTACACACTGGGGCCCTAATCGATTTTACGTGGCCACAATCCTCGACCTTATTTCCGTCGCGATTTAGACAAATAATTTGTTCAGTCCGCATGAAGGCCTCCTAACTCATCAGTCGAACATCTCCGTGAACAATGAATATCAAACAACCACAGAGATGAAACAACGGTGAGGACTCGACAGCAAGAAACCACTGAAATGCCGGAGCAAAAGAAAACCAACAGCTAGACTCCGATGGGCCCAACGAGAGACAGAGTATCAGGCACCAACCAAAGTTACATTGAATTAGATCGCTCTAATTCTCAGTAAGCCTTTACGCTGGAACCGTCATAGTATCTGAGGCCTGGCCCACCGGCGTGAAAATAAAGAGGAAAGCAAAGTTGTCAACCGTGATTGGGTTAACTACCATTCAGTCTGTTGTATAACATTTATGTTGTACCCAATCTTTTCATATCGAAGAATGATTTTACGAAATTGGGTGCTGACGTCATTACGGGTATATATTTTTTTGAATTAATAAACTAAGTCACCATAAAATTCGGGTTCCGATAGACCTTGTTGCAGAAGAGATTTAAGTCCAATATTGAATTTTGAAATTAAATCAGAATGACGTCTGTAAACTTTTGAAAAGGCTTTGCGTAGTTTATGGTACCGATAACCCTGATTAAGAAGTTTAGCCGTTAACATTTTATTACGAGTGTTGAAGTCAGTTACATGACTACACATTCTGGCAAGTCTAATTAATTGCGAAATATAAACGGCATAGCATGGCGCACGAGGAACATCACCATCCAAAAAATAGGAAAATTTACAATCTCAAAATCAAAATCATCGCGTTTATCATAAATTTTGCAAGAAACAAACCCTACTACAATAGATAGACGTAAATCCAAAAACGGGGCCTCGGTATCAGAAGAATTTGCTTTATTTAACTGAAGTTTCTGGGGGGTAAATTTGACTGATCAAACCATCGAAATAGGTATTATCAATATTTAATAAATCATCCAAATATCTAGAAGTGGAGCTAAAAGCTTCAATGATTTCAGACTGGTTTTCAGCAGAAAGGGACATCATGAAGTCTCTCTCATAACAAAACAAAAACAGATCAACTACAAGTGGTGCGCAATTAGTACCCATCGGAATACCCACAACCTGTCTTAATAACTTAGTACCAAATCTTATGTAAATATTGTCAAGTAGAAAGGTGAAAGTTTCACACACTTTCTGACATGACCATAAAGTATAATAGAAGTGACAAAAGCCTTTCTTACATTACATGCAAGATAGAGGGAGCCTTCCCTATGAAATTTCCATTCAGTTAAATCATTAAGTTTTTCTTTTATAAGATTACCAGGAAGTGTAGTGTAAACGGTGGAAAAATCATAAGTAGATAGACTTGAAGCACGAAAACGCCTGGATTTCAGTTTATTTGGGTGAAGTTTATGGTGAAAAATGCACTATCGTATCCAACAGTTTGCAGATGTGTGCGACTTTTCAGACGTGGACGAACTTCAGCCAAAGATGATCAGCGGCCGGGTCGACCGGTTTCAGCAGTGTCTAATAACCTAACACCTGGTACTGCGTCTTAACATAACGAGTGAGTGAGTGTTTTTGAGTTTTTCGTCCCACCAACAGCTAAGGTCATACGGAGACGGGAACTCGGTTTAAAGACTCATCCGAAAGTCTGGAGAAGCCCGGGAACGATCTTGCGATCCCTGGTTTACAAGGCGAGTAGGGTAACCACTGCACCCCGGAGACTTCTTCTTAACATTACGAAAATACGCCTAATCAAAATCATAACTTTTACCGTCAAAAAAGGGGGAGAATTTCAGCTGAAAAATGTGATCTTTTTCTTATGTCTGCTCAAGATATAGATTGTGGGTACTCGTTCGAAACGCCACATTGTGATGGATAAGGCGGTTCTAACGAGTACCAACAATCTACTCAAAATACGTTAAAACCGCCTGGCGGTTTTAATGAGTACCAATTATCTATATTTTGGAGCAGAAATAAGAAAGATAAGGCTTACCCCTGCAAACCCCTGTTTTACCATATAAAAGGGGGGTTTGATGGGGTCAAAATCATATAGGCGTGTTTTCGTGATGAAATAGCTGGATGAGGGGCATAAGTGTAGACCCAGATGGGACTGCGCGCACGCGCATCTTATCGGTGACATCACTGTTTGCTCAGGCCTGTCTCTCGGAGCACATAAGGTGGTATGTTTGTTTGAATGGAGGTTGAACGTCCCCGTCTATGCTATTTATGCCATTTTACAGACGCTGCTTCCAATTTGTGAGATGAGATGATATGACATCTCAATCCCTGCCGTCCAACGAAACCATCACGGTTCATATGCATGAACAGTCGGACTAGCGCAGCTTTGCCTGGACATGTTTGGACCTTCTAAGCGGTTTACCAGTAAATATGTGGGGTCGGTTTCTGCTCTGCTCGAAAGCACCACGCAGCCCTGTCCATTTGACCAAGCCCTGGTGGGTTGGGCCCTATGACGTAAACGGATGTATGACAACTCACGGAGAGAAAACCCGCCGACACGATGTTTCACAGTCAACTTTTTCTCGCTTGTGATGTTTGAAAATGACTCTTGTGATTGATATTCCATCAGGTGACAAGTCCGTGAAATGAATACCCCTCCCCTATACCCACTTTATATAGAGAAAACTGGGGTTTACGGGGGTAAACACTATTTTTACTCCAAGGCATAGGTTGCTGGTACTCGTTAGAACCGCCTCAATGAGGCGGTTCTAACGAGCACCCACTACCTATGTTTGCAGTATAACTAAGTAAAATATCATGGGTTTTCATTTGAAAGGTATCTATTTTGAAGATGTGAAAAAAATGCACTACGTCGCACGGATGTGTTAGCGTAATGACCCTAAATTGTCCGAGCTGTTTTAGGATCTTTTATGAAGGGATGCTTTTATTCTCGCTGAGTACTATTACCTAAGCAGTTGGAAAATGACCTCTGTGATGAGTGTTCACCAACAATTGTCCGAGCTGCTGCAGGATCTTTTATGAAGGGATGTTTTTTTTTTTTATTTTCGCCGAGTACTATTACCTGAGCAGTTGGAAAATGACCTCTGTGATGAATGTTCACCAACAATTGTCCGAGCCGCTTCAGGATCTTTTATGAAGGGGTGTTTTTATTTTTGCTGAGTACTATTACCCGAGCAGTTGGAAAATGATCTCTGTGATAAATGTTCACCCACAATTGTCAGAGCTGCTTCAGGATTTTTTTTTTTATTTTCGCTGAGTACTATTACCTGAGCAGTTGGAAAATGACCTGTATGATGAATGTTCACCCTCAATTGCCCGAGCTTTTATTCAGACATCGCTTCAGGATCTTTTCACAGCTTTTATGAACGGTTTTTTTTTATTTTTGCTGAATACCTACCTGAGCAGTAGTCACTAGTTTGTCTTTTTCTCGTCTGTGATGTTGGAAAATGACCTCTGTGATGAATGTTCACCCACAATTGTCCGAGCTTTTATTCAGAAATTGCTTCAGGATCTTTCAACCACAGCTTTTAAAAAGGGGTATGTTTTATTGTCGCTGAGTAGAATAACCTGAGCAGTTGTTACAAGTCGATCGAATTTTTATTCTGACACCCCTTATAGACCATAAATTATGGACATTACCTAACCTTTAGTTGGAAGATTTTATTTTGCATGAATGGAATTAAAACGGAGTAGTTATCACTTATTTGCTGTCTAAACTGATCCACGGAAGATACAAATTAACAGAACCATATTCTGACACCCCTAATAGTTTCCATTCTGCTGGAGGACATATTTGCCCTCCCTCTGCTTATTTCAGAAAAGGAAATTTGTCCCAAAAATACATCCAGGGCTTAATCTTAATCCAGGGTGGTTGTCTGCGTGTGTGTTTATTCCGGTTGGGGGTGGTGGTGCTGCAAATATCGCATTCTAAAATTAGTGTGTGTGTGTGGGGGGGGGGGGTGTGGGAGTGAGACGGGGCATATGTCCAACAGCCCCCAAAAATACTAAGGGTGAATGTTTGGTTCTATGACGAAACATAGAACGACAAAACATAGAAAACCAAAAACATACAAAAGACAAAACATAGAAAGACAAAACATAACTAAAACATCGAAAAAAAACATAGAAAAAAAGATCGAAATAACATCGAAAAAGTTCAGAAATATCGAAAATTTTATTTCATCCATTTTTCGACAACAATACTTTGTTTTTTATTGTAAACGTATCTCGGGAATACAGTTGATTATCGATCAATAGTTGAAGGGACAGTAATACTGCCTCATTTAATACATTACGTTGTGTGCCAATCCCTCAAGATAGCCCATACAGGTATGTCTGTTATTTGTTAACAATTTTCTGGATTTTTTTTCACACGATTTATGGCTTTGTTAGATTTGTTCGACAGATATTCTCCACGGAGGAGAGCTTGCTTCCTTAACTCGGTATTTTTTTATTTATTTATTTGAGGTTTAACGTCCCCGTCGACACTGTAAAGGTCATTTTGGAGACGTTGCTTCCAATCTTGTGGGACTTTTACCCAATATTGAGATGAAATGACATCTCAAGCCCTGCCGCCCAATGAAACCAATAAGTTTATAAGCAAGGACGGGCCGAGCGGTCAGGTAATTATCGTTCACACTTATTGTTCTATTATTGGTCGTTCTATTATTTGTCGATCTATTAAATGTCGCGTCTATGTTTTGACTTATCTATTTTGTGTCGCTTCTCTCTTTTGTCTTTCTTTGTTTTGTCGTACAGCGGAATGTTAAGGCAAATGTCCTGGTTGCATTTTCAACTGAGAGGAGGTGGGAAATATCCGTCAATGATTGTTTTCATGGGGGTGGTGGAGAGGGGCTAAAGTCCAGGACACGGAAACAAAGGTCCGGAGACGCAAATCAACAGCTGGTTAACTAGTCGGTGTAATGAACACTACTCTAAAGCATTTCAGGATTTTTTATGCTCAAAATAACAAATCTAGTTTATATGTGTTTTGCCTTTTTATATAAAATAATGGAATATGCTGGGACCTAACAGTATCAAATTGGGGACATTCAAACAGAAGCAATTGTAAACAAGAGGGCCATGATGGCCCTGGATCGCTCACCTGATCCATAGTGTAACAAGTGGGCCCCAGAGAGGGCCATTATTGGCCCCAGGGCTTTAATGTACATAATGTTGAGGGAGGTCTTAAAGGTGAAGCTTCATACCAAACATCAACAAAGGCTAAAATTTGAACAATCTTGTCAAAGGTCCACTAGATGAAGCTACACATCAAATATCAAAGACCTGGGCCTAGCGGTTTCAGAGAAGAAGATTTTTAAAGATTTTCCCTATATAAGCCTATGTAAAATCAAAGGGCCCCGGGACAGGGGCATTTTTTGCCCCAGCACTATAGTTTGAACAATCTTGGTAGGGGTCCACTAGATGAAGCTTCATACCAAATATCAAAGTTCTGGGCCTTGTGGTTTCAGAGAAGAAGATTTTTAAAGATTTTCCCTATATAAGCCTATGTAAAACCAAAGGGCCCCGTGGCAGGGGGGGATTTTTTGTCCCAGCACTATAATTTGAACAATCTTGGTAGGGGTCCACTAGACGAAGCTTCATACCAAATATCAAAGTCCTGGGCCTTGTGGTTTCAGAGAAGAAGATTTTTAAAGATTTTCCCTATATAAGCCTATGTAAAATCAAAGGGCCCCGGGACAGGGGCATTTTTTGCCCCAGCACTATAGTTTGAACAATCTTGGTAGGGGTCCACTAGATGAAGCTTCATACCAAATATCAAAGTTCTGGGCCTTGTGGTTTCAGAGAAGAAGATTTTTAAAGATTTTCCCTATATAAGCCTATGTAAAACCAAAGGGCCCCGTGGCAGGGGGGGATTTTTTGTCCCAGCACTATAATTTGAACAATCTTGGTAGGGGTCCACTAGACGAAGCTTCATACCAAATATCAAAGTCCTGGGCCTTGTGGTTTCAGAGAAGAAGATTTTTAAAGATTTTCCCTATATAAGCCTATGTAAAACCAAAGGGCCCCGGGGCAGGGGCATTTTTGGCCCCAGCACTAAAATTGGAACAATCTTGGTAGGGGTCCACTAGATGAAGCTTCATACCAAATATCAAAGTCCTGGGCCTTGTGGTTTTAGAGAAGAAAATTTTTAAAGATTTTCCCTATATAAGCCTATGTAAAACCAAAGGGCCCCGTGGCGGGGGCATTTTTGGCCCCAGCACTATAATTTGAACAATCTTGGTAGGGGTCCACTAGATGAAGCTTCATACCAAATATATAAGACCTGGGCCTTGTGGTTTCAGAGAAGAAGATTTTTAAAAATTTTCCCTATATAAGCCAATGTAAAAGCAAAGGGCCCCGTGGCGGGGGCATTTTTGTCCCAGCACTAAAATTTGAACAATCTTGGTAGGGGTCCACTAGATGAAGCTTCATACCAAATATCAAAGTCCTGGGCCTTGTGGTTTCAGAAAAGAAAATTTTTAAAGATTTTCCCTATATAAGCCCATGTAAAACCAAAGGGCCCCGTGGCGGGGGCATTTTTTGTCCCAGCACTAAAATTTGAACAATCTTGGTAGGGGTCCACTAGATGAAGCTTCATACCAAATATCAAAGACCTGGGCCTTGTGGTTTCAGAGAAGAAGATTTTTTAAGATTTTCCCTATATAAGCCTATGTAAAACCAAAGGGCCCCGGGGCGGGGGCATTTTTGGCCCCAGCACTGTAATTTGAACAATCTTGGTAGGGGTCAACTAGATGAAGCTTCATACCAAATATCAAAGACCTGGGCCTTGTGGTTTCAGAGAAGAAGATTTTTAAAGATTTTCCCTATATAAGCCAATGTAAAACCAAAGGGCCCTGTGGCGGGGGCATTTTTTGTCCCAGCACTACAATTTGAACAATCTTGGTAGGGGTCCACTAGATGAAGCTTCATACCAAATATCAAAGTCCTGGGCCTTGTGGTTTCAGAGAAGAAGATTTTTAAAGATTTTCCCTATATAAGCCTATGTAAAATCAAAGGGCCCCGGGACAGGGGCATTTTTTGCCCCAGCACTATAGTTTGAACAATCTTGGTAGGGGTCCACTAGATGAAGCTTCATACCAAATATCAAAGTTCTGGGCCTTGTGGTTTCAGAGAAGAAGATTTTTAAAGATTTTCCCTATATAAGCCTATGTAAAACCAAAGGGCCCCGTGGCAGGGGGGGATTTTTTGTCCCAGCACTATAATTTGAACAATCTTGGTAGGGGTCCACTAGACGAAGCTTCATACCAAATATCAAAGTCCTGGGCCTTGTGGTTTCAGAGAAGAAGATTTTTAAAGATTTTCCCTATATAAGCCTATGTAAAACCAAAGGGCCCCGGGGCAGGGGCATTTTTGGCCCCAGCACTAAAATTGGAACAATCTTGGTAGGGGTCCACTAGATGAAGCTTCATACCAAATATCAAAGTCCTGGGCCTTGTGGTTTTAGAGAAGAAAATTTTTAAAGATTTTCCCTATATAAGCCTATGTAAAACCAAAGGGCCCCGTGGCGGGGGCATTTTTGGCCCCAGCACTATAATTTGAACAATCTTGGTAGGGGTCCACTAGATGAAGCTTCATACCAAATATATAAGACCTGGGCCTTGTGGTTTCAGAGAAGAAGATTTTTAAAAATTTTCCCTATATAAGCCAATGTAAAAGCAAAGGGCCCCGTGGCGGGGGCATTTTTGTCCCAGCACTAAAATTTGAACAATCTTGGTAGGGGTCCACTAGATGAAGCTTCATACCAAATATCAAAGTCCTGGGCCTTGTGGTTTCAGAAAAGAAAATTTTTAAAGATTTTCCCTATATAAGCCCATGTAAAACCAAAGGGCCCCGTGGCGGGGGCATTTTTTGTCCCAGCACTAAAATTTGAACAATCTTGGTAGGGGTCCACTAGATGAAGCTTCATACCAAATATCAAAGACCTGGGCCTTGTGGTTTCAGAGAAGAAGATTTTTTAAGATTTTCCCTATATAAGCCTATGTAAAACCAAAGGGCCCCGGGGCGGGGGCATTTTTGGCCCCAGCACTGTAATTTGAACAATCTTGGTAGGGGTCAACTAGATGAAGCTTCATACCAAATATCAAAGACCTGGGCCTTGTGGTTTCAGAGAAGAAGATTTTTAAAGATTTTCCCTATATAAGCCAATGTAAAACCAAAGGGCCCTGTGGCGGGGGCATTTTTTGTCCCAGCACTATAATTTGAACAATCTTGGTAGGGGTCCACTAGATGAAGCTTCATACCAAATATCAAAGTCCTGGGCCTTGTGGTTTCAGAGAAGAAGATTTTTAAAGATTTTCCCTATATAAGCCTATGTAAAACCAAAGGGCCCCCGTGCGGGGGCATTTTTGGCCCCAGCACTATAATTTGAACAATCTTGGTAGGGGTCCACTAGATGAAGCTTCATACCAAATAACAAAGACCTGGGCCTTGTGGTTTCAGAGAAGAAGATTTTTTAAGTTTTTGGTGAAAAAAATCTGTTTTTGGCTCCTGTGACCTAGATGTGCAACGGACCGGAACCATTTGACCCATATTCAAACTTGACCGAGATATTGTCATGATGATCATTCTGAGCAAGTTTGATTAAGATTGGACCAAAATTGTGGCCCCTAGGGTGTTCACAAGGTTTTTATATGATTTGACCCGCTGACCTACTTTTTAACCCGATATGACCCATATTCGAACTGGACTGAAATATTGTCACAATGGTCATTCTGAGCAAGTTTCATGATAATTGGACCAAAACAGTGGCCTTCAGAGTGTTCACAAGGTTTTTCTATGATTTGACCTACTGACCTACTTTTTGACCGGACATGACCCATATTCGAACTTGACCAAGATATTGTCATGGTGATCATTCTGAGCAAGTTTGATTATGATTGGACCAAAATTGTGGCCTCTAGGGTGTTCACAAGGTTTTTCTATGATTTGACCCGCTGACCTACTTTTTAAGCCGACATGATCCATATTCAAACTTCACTAAAATATTGTCACAATGATCATTCTGAGCAAGTTTGATGATGATTGGACCAAAATTGTGGCCTCTCGAGTGTTCACAAGGTTTTTCTATGATTTGACCTACTGACCTACTTTTTTACCCGACATGACCCAAATTCGAACTTGACCGAGATATTGTCATGATTATCATTCTGAGCAAGTTTGATGATAATTGGACCAAAACTGTGGCCTCTAGTGTGTTCACAAGAAAAAGTTTACGCACGACGGACGACGGACGACGGACGACGCACGACGACGCCGGACATCTTACTGTCACAAAAGCTCACCATGACCTTCGGTCAGGTGAGCTAAAAATAATAGGATATTTCCATACACATCCCTTGATGTTTGAAAATGACCGCTGTGATGAATGTTCATCCATAAAAGTCCGATCTTTACCATGAAATTATCAATCACAGACTTTTTTTTATATAGATGAGTATGCACTCAGTGAATTTTAACAGGTTATTAACTGAGCGGTCCTCATTGTCATGACATCCTTATATTTTATATGGACCTGTCCTTTCTGTAAGTTGAAAGATTCTATTTTGCATGAATGGATTAATTATCACAGTATTCAAACTTAGTAGTTGTCACTTGTTAACCTGTTCACAATATTAAACATGTATACCAAACACAGTGAATTGGCCAAATAAGGACGAGCATGGGCAGGCTATTTGTTTGCTTACCAGTCCAATGCTGACAGCAATGGGAGGGCTCGTGGCTGCACTCGGAAGACAGAAGCAAAGTTGGTTGGTTGATAATCTTATTCACTATCCGGCTGAACTCGACAATCCCCTCATTTTAGTGAATAAACTATATAAAGTGATTTGATTGGTTGCTAGGCATAAATGGGCGTGACAAATTAATTTATTAAGCAGGATAAAGGTTAGCCACGCCGATAGAATCAGAGATCAAACAAACAGCAGTAGACCTCGTGTAACAATAATGCATGGGGAGCATTACATCCTGGTGTACAAAATTCGACATTATTAACAAGATTCCGTTACTGCTAGGTACTACAGAAATACGTACAGTCCAGACAATTTCCTAACAAAGTGCTTAACAAAAGGACAATACCTGTGCACAGGGCCCATTTTGGACAGATTCTGATAACGGTTCATCATGATACAAGGGTGAACTGAATAGTGCTGACATCATTTGAAGTTTTAGAAATAGACTAGAACAGGTTGTATATGGATGAGTATAGGATACAAATCACCGATATCTCAGGACATTTTCCCCGAAGTCATTTGTCCGGATCTCATTTGTTAAAATGTATAAACAGACATTTCGTCCTCCCCCCATTTCCCAAGCTGAAAATGTAACTCGGATATTTGTCTCCCGAGTGCTTATTTTGTAGGTGACCGTTTGCCCCTCCCGCGCCACTGCTTATTTCAGAAAGCGACATTTGCCCCCATAATACACACAGGATATTACGCATGTGTTTGTTTATTTCTTTACGGCCATTTGCATCCCCTGTCCAATCCCCCAGTTTTCATTTCGCAGGTCCCCTCCCCCCACCACACACACACACACACACACACACTAACTTCAGAAAGGGACATCTGCCCTCATACGAGGACTGTTCAAATATGAATGCAACTAAGCACATAAAAATGATTCCGTGATAGATTTCGATGAAAAATTTATTTTGTCCCCTCAAAGTATTCCCCTTTAACAGATATACAAACTTTCAGTCTTCTGATTCAATCATTGAATGCATTTTGGTAGTCTTTTCGAGGTATACTATGATAGAACTGGAATATTGCAGAACCGAGGTTTTTGCGCTGTACAAATATTCGACCAGAAAGGTATTTTTTTCAGCCGCGGGAACAAAAGAAAGTCACACGGGACAAGGTCAGGGGAATACGGGGTGAGGGAGTTCAATAACCTTTTCCTGCTTCAGATAGTCTTGCACAATGAACGCCTTGTTTGATGACGCAGTGTCATTTAGCAATCTGACATTGGCCAAACCAGTTGCGGGTCTTCGTTCTTTGAAATATTTCTTCAATTTTCGAAGAACTTTATTCTTGTAAAACTTCGCATTTACAGATTTGCCTTTAGGCACAGCAACTTGAATAGCAGGGCCCTGATTTGAAAAGAATATGGCATACATTACCTTCTTGACGCTCATGGTCCGCTTTGCAATGCATGGTCTTTTGCAATACTTTGTTGCCCATATTTTGTTCTGAATCTTTCGTTTTGGCTCAAAAAAGTGAACCCATGTCTCGTCACCTGTGACGACATTAGCGAAAGACCGTGCATTGTAATTTGGAAACTTTTTAAGCAACTTCTTGGCGCACTGAACGCGTGTCTTTTTCTGCTCATCTGTCAACAGATGGGGAATCCATCTAGCACAGATCTTTCTCATTTTCAAATCCCGTTTCAGAATTGTATGAGCTGCTCCTAATGAGATGCCAACCATACTAGCTATTTGCCTTGTAGTGTATCGTGCATCGGTAGCAACTATTTCTTTCACTCTAGCAACCATCTTGGCAGATGTTACTCTTTTCGGCCGACGATCATGTGGTGCATCTTCTGTTGAGCCTAGCCCACAGCTGAATTTCTTACACCAACGAAAAACTGTCGGAAAAGACATTTCATTATGCCCATAAACTGAACATAGTTCATCAAAAATGTCTTTGCACCGTATACCAAGAATACAACGATTCTTAATATAGGACCGTATTTCAACGGCGTACTCTGACCTTCTTCCAACAATGTTTTGTATTAGTATACAAGAGTAGACAGTGTTTATCGAACGATATAAATGGCTAAAGTGAACGGATTTTAACAGGTTTGGTATCAATGTATAGGTAAAATGTTTTTCAAAGCTGTGATATTTATTTCCAGGTGATTTTCGCATTAGTGCATGAGAAAACGTCTACTTGCATTCATATTTGAACAGTCCTCGTAATGTAAAGGACTAAATCTGAATGTAAAGGACTAAATCTGAATCCAGATTGGTATATATATATATATATATATATATATATATATATATATGAAAAAAGTAAACAACATTAGCACATGGACTGTTTAATAGTATCTTTATTATTGCCAACCGGTTTCAGATCTTCAGGACAATAATGGCGTCAAACTATGCGCTGTTTCTAAGCAACGTCACTAAGCAAATATGCGTCCACATGTGTACGCATATTTGCTTAGTGACGTTGCTTAGAAACAGCGCATAGTTTGACGCCATTATTGTCCTGAAGATCTGAAACCGGTTGGCAATAATAAAGATACTATTAAACAGTCCATGTGCTAATGTTGTTTACTTTTTTCATATAATTATCTTGTTTCGGGACATTTTTGTTAGTTTTCATTCATATATATATATATATATATATATATATATATATATATATATATATATATATATATATATATATATATATATATATATATATATATATATATATATACTACTCAAAGTTTGATAGGGATCACTTTTTATATACGAAATTTTGCACTGAAAATTTAAAATTTCTTGACAGAATTTGTACTCGGTATATTGGTAAATATCTGAAACAGAAACTCATGTGCAGTTCAGTACTCATAAAAGTGCACACTTCTAACACTTCGCAAATGCATTCATGCACCCCCAAAATCTTGCGTAGCACTGCTTTCCAACAGACCAATCAAACTTGTCAGTGTTACTTTACCAAGCGTAAAATGGACTTCATTTGAGTTTGTGAAACACTAAAATGCCTAGAGGACAATTAAGAAACCGTCTGAGCCCCGAAGAAATGAATCGTGGCGTCGGAATGTTGGAATCTGGCGTCTTTTAACGTCGTGTTGCTGGGATTCTGAATGTGTCTCAGAGCGTGGTTTCCCGAATGTGGAGTCGGCAGCTTACCCATGGAAATCCTTCACACAGACACGGAGGGGTCGAAAAAGGGCTACAACTCAACGTCGGGGCCGTTTCTGGTTGATTCAGTCTCGACGTCAACGGTCCCTGAACGCTATGTGTTTGTATAACGAGCTTAGGAACGGAACTGGAGTACGAATTTCTGCACAAACTGTCAGAAACGGGCTCCACGAGTTCGGACTTAATGCCATGAGGCCTGCTGTACGTGTTCCGTTGACGAGACAACACGTGCTAGACCGGTTGGACTTTGCCAGAACTAACGTCAGGTGGACGGTTCATGACTTGACGCCAGTACTGTTTTCTGAGGAGTCCAGATTCTGTCTAAACTTCACTTATAAACGTAAATTAGTGTGGCGAATGTCTAAAGAGCGATTCGATGACTTAGATGTGGCAGAGCATGATCGCTATGGAAAGGGGTCAGTCATGGTTTGGAATGGGATAAGCGTGAACGGTAACACTGACTTGTACGTCGTTGAAAACGGAACGTTAATGGCAGTGAGGTACTGTAATGATATTCTTGATGTGTTTGTGAGACCATATGCAGATGCTTTCGGCCCGGCCTTTATTCTGATGGACGATAATGCCCGTCCCAACCGTGCCCGCGTCACTGATTCCTATCTGGAACGTTAGACAATCGTTCGTATGGACTGGCCTACTCGGTCACCGGACTTAAATCCGATTGAGCATGCGCAGCGTGCTGTGTCAGCCCGACCTGTGCATCCGAGGACTTTACAGGAGCTCAAAGATGCATTGGTTGCTGAATGAAAGCTGATTCAACAAAACCGGATACAGACTCGGATTACGATCATGCGCAGGCGATGTCGTACTGTAATTGATGCCCGTGGACGCCATACACGTTATTAGGCACGTTTGTCTAAACACATTTGGAAATTTGTGAAAAATCAGTTGTCCAAATCCCTTCTTGTTACGGCAAATTTTGGGGGTGCCAAGACGGTTGCTGTTGCCACGCTTGAATGCAGCACCAGCTGACAAAATTATTCACTAGGTTTTGTGAAGGATACGTGTTCTATCATTATGTATCAAATTTGGATTCAGCTGATTAATTCATCCAAAAATTATTTTGCATTAAAAAAGTGATCCCTATCAAACATTGAGAAGTATATATATGGCAGATGTTCAGGCAAATGCCCAAAATGTCCTGGTTGCATTTCAATGCTTTTTTGTGGGGTGTGGGGGGACCTAATGTCCTAGGCGGGGGAGCAAACACCCGGGGACCCAAATTATCAGCTGGTTAACAACTCTGAGTAATTAACACCGCTATAAGCCCTACTAAATATTATAAAGCGAAAAGTGGGGTTTACAGGGGTAAACATTATTTTCCCAGTTTTTGCTCAAGAACAGATGCTAGACAATTGGGCCGTGCATGGGACCGTATTTAACCCTCGACTCGTTAAACTAATTGCTGTTACATTTGGACAGGTATAATCTACTTAGTACCTGATACTAGGTCTTAACATTAAAAAAAAACACACCTATTCAACACCATTGTAAATTTTACCCTCAAGAAAAGGGAAAACATCAAATGAAAAACTGTGATATTTTGTTTTCATATATTTCTGCTCAAAATGTATAATGTTGGGTTTAGAGCAGAAATCAGAAAAATGAGGCTTACCACTGCAAACCCCAGCTTTACTCTATAAAAGAGGGGTTTGAGTGGGTAAAAATCATAGAGGTGTGTTTTCGTGATGAAATAGCTGGACGAGAGGCAAAAAATCTGAGAGTGATAAGTTTTACATCCCACCAATAGCTAAGGTCATACGGAGATGGGACATCGGTTTAAAAACTCATACGAAAGTCTGGGGACGCCCGGGATCGAACCCACGACCCCCGGTTTAAGAGGCGAGTAGCTTATCCACTACACCACGAAGGCTTCTAGCAAACTTGTAACCCAGATGAGATGCCGCATTCCGCGGCATCCTTTATGTTCTACATTGTTTGCTTGGTTCTGTCTCTCGGAATACGTAAGGTTTTTTGTTTGTTTGAATTGAGGTTTAACGTCCCCGAAAACAGTATTTGGACCATTTCAGAGACGTTGCTTCCAATTTTGTTGGCACTTTTACCCGACATTGAACTGAAATGACATCACAATCCTGGCGTCCAATGAAACCAACAGGGTTCACATGCATGGGCAGTCCGACAAGCGCAACTTTGCCTGGACATGTTTGAACCTTCCAACCGGTTTACAAGTACTTAATGTACCACCATGCAGCCCAATCTTTTTCTTCAAGTCCCGATGGGCGGGCACATGAGGTGAATATTGTACTAAGCAGTGGGAAAAACTATGTTAGGATACTTTCATACATATCGCAAAACAATAATCTGTCTGCGATTTTTGAAAAATTGCCCCTGTGATGAATGTTCATCTACACTTGTCCGAGCTTTTATTCCCAAATTACTTCATAATCTTTTCAAAAGGGATATTTTATTGTTCCTGAGTACATTATAACATGGCCCCCGCCCATAAGGGCTTCAAGAAATATATGGGCTGCATGATGCTTCGACGCAGAGCTGAATCCGGCCCGCACACTAGTACTGGTAAACCGCTTAGAGGATCTAAGGATCAAAGCCTTTCCAGGAACCGCGGTGCGAGGCGGACCGTCCATGCTAATAAACCCTATTGGTTTCATTGGGCGACAGGGATTGAGATGCCATTTCATCTCAATGTCGGGTAAAAATCCCACAAAATTGGAAGCAACGTCTCCAAAATGACCTTTACAGTGTTGCCGGGGACGTTAAACCTCAAATCAAACAAACAAAAACATTATAACAGGTTATTACCTGAGTATAGTCTTTCAAAACGCAGTGAGACATGACTGTACTTTTAATTTTGCACTAGTCCGTGTTTTAGGTAAATCACCTTCAGTTTGGATTTGACATTGGGAGATATAGTTAGACTGAGATTCGTACTGCATCATACCAACCACTTGGGCACGACTTCTACATAATGGCTTTATCAAAAAAACTTATTTATAATTATAAAATTCTGTGAAAAAAGAAATCCGAAACCTGCTTCCCCTAAAACATGGAATAGTCTTGTCACGCTTGAACGTTGAACTCTCAAAGGTCGTTGATAAACTATAGTTGTCACTAGTCATTAGAATTATATTTTGAAACCTCTTATATTCCATTCACCTTATTTTGCATTATCTGCTGGTTCCTAGTCTGAAGGTTATCAGTGTTGGAAAAACAGGTAACCATCCCCCCGGACCTTAAAAGGTCAGGGGGGTCTGGTTACCTGTTTTTCCAATATTGACAATGTGCAAGCTGGGAGCCAGCAAATAATGCAAATATGGTGAGTGAGTGTTTCAGTTTTACGTCCCACCAACAGCTAAGGTCATACGGAGACGGGACCTCGGTTTAAAGACTCATCCGAAAGTCTGGAGAAGCCCGGGATCGAACCTGCGATCCCTGGTTTACAAGGCGAGTAGCGTAACCACTCGACCACGGTGGCTTCTACAAATATGGTGAATATGGACTTGTCCTAACTGTTAGTTGCAAGATGTCATAATCCACAATCTTGTGAACCACGTGTTACACTGTATGCGTGCCATTTGGAAAGTATTAATAGCAGCCGTATGGCGCAATAGTTTCCAAGGTTTCGCGCAATTTTCAAACATGCATGAAGAATCTAACCTTTATTCACTTGGTCGAATTAAAATTTGCACGATTTAAATGCATGCGGTGTGCTAGAGCGGTCATTGTAGAAGACCAGGTCGTTGACATTGGGCGAAAATATGGCCGAAAAAGAATGTTAAATTAGAAGAACAGAGGGTGTACGCAAGTAGTGCGCGCATTGCTAGACGTGTGGCCATTAGAGACCAAAGCCGAACTTAATGGTGAAAAATGCACTATCGTATCCAGCTGTTTGCAGATGGGTGCGACGTAACTTCGGTCAAAAGTGATCCGCGACCGGGTCGTCCTGTCTCAGCAGTGTCTAAAATTTGGACAACTACAACCTACTACCTGATAATGCGTCTCAAAATTACGAAACCAGACCTAATCAAGGGAAAGAATTTCAGCTGAAAAAAAATGGGTTATTTTTCTTATGTCTGCTCAAAAAATAGATTATGGGTACTCGTTAAAACTGCCTGATCGATGCGGTCCTAACGAGTACCAACAATCTTTATTTTGGAGCAGAAATAAGAAAGATAAGGGTTACTCCTGCAAACCCCTGTTTTACTATATAAAAGTGGGGTTTGAAGGGGTCAAAATCATATAGGCGTGTTTCCGTGATGAAATAGCTGGATGAGAGGCAAACGTGTAGACCCAGATGAGACTGCGCGCACGAACATTTTATCTGGGCATACACTGTTTGCTCAGGCCTGTCTCTCTGAGCATATAAGGTTTTTAGCTCACCAAAGCCGAAGGCTCAGGGGGAGCTTATAGGATAGGCAGTTGTCCGTCGGCGTCTGCGTCGTCTGCGTCGTCGTGTGACGTCAACACTTTTAAACATCTTCTCCTCTGAAGCCACTGGGCCGATTGGGCCCAAATTTTATCTGTTGCATCCTTGGGCTAGGGGATTGAAAGTTTGTGTTTTTTATGAAAATCGGCTCATTAGTTTGGTTGCTATGGCAACTTAGAGTTTCCATAGACTTATAATGTGGAAAATTGAAAAATGGCATTTACTGCCAAGTCATTGCAGATATTTTGACAAAACTTTTATAGAAATGTTTCTTGAGTATACTTCTCTCAGCCATATGCTTTTATGCCAACCTGAAGGTCCCCCAGGTTGTGCCGGGGCCATGCCCCACCCCCTCCACTTCATAAAAGACCATATATCACAGAAACAATTCAGATCTCGACCCCTAAACCATATATATTCTTGTTCCTATTGATAAGACGCATTCAGTGACACCAACCTAGGGGTCCTCAGGGATGCGCCGAGGCCATGCCCACCCCCCTCCACTTAATAAAAGGCCCAATATCTTGGAAACCATTCAGATCCCCACCCCTAAACCATATATATTCTTGTTCCCTTATGATAAGACCCATTCAGTGACATCAACCTGGGAGTCCCCGGGATGTGTCGGGGGCCATGCCCCACCCCCCTCATTTCATAAAAGGCCCAATATCTCAGAAACCTTAAAGATCCCCGCCCCTAAACCATATATATTCTTGATCCTTATGATAAGACACATTCATTGACACCAACCTGGGGGTCCTCAGGGATGGGCCGGGACCTTGCCCCACCCCTTCACTAACAAAAGGCCATATGTCTCAGAAACCGTTAAGATCCTCACCCCTAAACCATATATATTCTTGTTCATTATGATTAGACGCATTCAGTGATACCAACCTGGGGGTCCCCAGGGATGTGTTGGGGCCATGCCCCATCAGTGATACCAACCTGGGGGTCCCCAGGGATGTGCTGGGGCCATGGCCCACCTTCTCCATTTCATAATCTCACAATATCTCGGAAACCCTACAGATGGCTACCCCCTAAACCATATATATTCTTGTTTCTTGTGATAAGACACATTCATTGAAACCAACCTGGGAGTCTCCTGGAGCCTTGCCCCACCCCTCCACTTCACAAAAGGCCTTATATCTCAGAAACTGTTCTTAGCCCCACCCTAAACCATATATATTCATCTTTCTGATGATAAGACGCATTCAGTGACACCAGCTTGGGAGTCCCCGTGGCATGCCCAGGCAATGCCCCATCGCTTTACTTCATTAAAAGCCATATATCTCAGAAATAGATCAGATCCCCACTCTTAAACCATATACTTGTTTCTTATGATAAGACTCGTTCAATCACACCAACCCGGGGCCTCTTTGTGCTGAGGCAATGTGCCCCACCCTTCCACTTCATAAAGGCTTTATATTTCAGAAGCCATTCAAATCCCCACCCCATAATCATATATGTTCTTGTTCCTTATTATTAGCACACCTACTGTAGGGGGGTCCACAGGGCCATTCCTATCCTTTCCACTTCATAAAAGGGCCTCAAATCTCAGAAACCGTTCAGATTCCAACCCCTAAACCATATATATACTTGGTCCTTATGATAAGACACATTTAGGGACAACGATCTTGGGCTTTCCTTGGATCAACAGGGCATGCCCCTACCCCTCCACCACTTAAGAGGCCTTACAGATCCCCACTGCTAAACCGTATTTATTCTTGTTCCTTATGTTAAGACGCATGTAGTGATACCAACTAGGGCTCCATTGGGTCCATGCCCCACCCCCTCTACTTCATAAAAGGCCTAATGTTACAGATACTGAGTCCACATGGGTGCTCATTTGGACATGGGGGTTCATTTGGTTGAATAAAATGATATCATGTTAAAATACATGGCTGCCATTGGGCAGTGCCCACCTGAGCTCTGGTGAGCATAGTGGCCCATGGGCCTCTTGTTTTTTTTGTTTGAATTGAGGTTGAACGTCAGGTGCGTGATGCCATTTTTCGGACGTTGTTTCCAATTTTGGGAGATAAGATGAAATGGCAGCTCAGTACCTGCCGTCCAACATGGTTCATATGCATGGACAGTCCGACAAGCGCAACTTTGCCTGGACATATTTGGACCTTCTAGGCGGTTTACCAGTACTTATCCGGGGTCGGTTTCTGCTCTGCTCGGAAGCACCACGCAGCCCAATCCATTTCTCCTAGCCCCGATGGCTGGAGCCCTAAACGGATCTATGACAACTCACAGTGAGAAAACTCGCCGACACGACATTTTACCGACATCTATTTTTCTCGTCTGTGATGTTTGAAAATAACTTCTGTGATAATTGTTCCCCCGCAATTGTCCGAGCTTTTATTCCGAAATTACTTCAGGATCTTCTCAATCACAGTTTTTATGAAGGGGTATTTTTTATTTTCACTGAGTACTATTACCTGAGCAGTTATCACTAGTCAATAGAATTTCGATGCTGACATCTCTTATAGTCCATATGGACTTTATTCAACTGTTAGCTGGAAGATTCTATTTTGTATGAATGGAATTAAAACCGAGTAGTTATCATTGTTCGCTGTCTTAACTTTTACTTGGAAGCTTCAAATTAACAGAATCATATTCTGACACCCCGTTTCACCGACAACTCTTTCTCGTCTGTAATGTTTGAAAATGACCTCTGTGATGAATGTTCACCCACAATTGTCCGATCTTTTATTCCAAAATTGCTTCAGGATCTTTTCAAACACAGCTTTTATGAAGGGATAGATTTATTTTCACTAAGTACTATTACCTGAGCAGTTGTCACTAGTCAATAGAATTTTATGCTGACATCCCTTATAGTCCATAAGGACCTTATCTAACTGTTAGTTGGAAGATTCTGTTTTCGATATAAAAAAGACTTGTATAGTTCAAACAAATTGACTTGAGACTGATGAACAATATCAGCATAATTTCACACCCGACTGAATACATATATTTTTCTTCGTCGTTTTCCGAAAATGGCGATAATACATTGGGTGCCGTTTTACTATTTAATCCATATTTATAGATATCCATAATTAAATTTATGGATATTCATAATTCGAATTGTTGATATCATTAATTTGAATTATAGATATCTGTAAATAAATATTGGTATCCATAAATAATTATGGATATTCCATAATTTGATCAATGGATATCCATAAATAACTTTGGATATCTATATATAGGAAATAAATAGTAAAACGGCGCACATAATAATAGAGGTCGGTAAATGGGTCGCTATTCACGAGATGCCGAGAATGCACGAGACGTTTACGAAAGCCGAGGTACATGTACATGTATTATCGGATAGCATTGACTAATTTATTCCTTGCATAAAGGTCAGTCTCATGTCAAATTGATCGAACTATACATCGAGTTAATCAAGTTAACAAGACTGTGTATCGAATGTCCCTCTAAACTCGACTTTTTATGGTGAAAAGTGGGGTATGGGGTTATTCATTATATTTCCTTGTTTTTGTTCAATACATATATTGTAGGTACTTGAAAAGTAGAAGTAAAATAAAAATCAGGAATGGATACAATTAACTTACTCCATCCATCAAAGACACCAAAGGGAAAGAAACACAAACATGAAGCGACCAGACCATTATGGAAACCTAAACAAAGGAAGGCCATAAGGACAGTTACCTTCCCACAAAATGGCCAAATGACCATCCAAAATAAAAAGACACAAGTGATACACACAGTAAGTAACAAACAACAATATTTAAATAAACCGCCACAGAAGAACCGCCTTGGAACGATCAGAGGAAAGAATTCCACTGGGGGTGGGGGGTGGGGTGGGGGGGGGGGCTTAAATCGATTTTACATGGCCACGATCCTCGCCCTTACCTCTGTCGCGGTATACACAAATTTTGTTTATCAGTGTAACGTCTCCGAGAACATACAAACCAAAAAACTACAGAGATGAAACAAGGTTGAGGACTCAACAGCTTACAACAACAGAATTGCTGGAGCAAAAGAAAACCAACAGTTAGACTCCGAGGGGCCCGACCAAAGACATTTCGTCGAAAATCACTTGGTCCATTGTATTTTCGGTCGAATTGTACTTTTCGTCGAACCAATGTTTGGTCGAATATCATCGAAAAAAATCGTCGATTTGACATTCTGTCGAAAAATCGTCGAATTTACGTCGAAAAACTGATAGAAGCTAAAACGAAATTAAATAACCTCAAAACTCAAAAATTTTGGAACTGGCGAACTTTCTGCCACATCCCTGTTTCAAAATCCCAATTTAAAACTTATGCATATACTTGAGAAAGCTTTGTGTAATTTCCTATTCATCAGGAATACACATCCGTGAAATGAAGCACCCCACAAACCCCACTTTATATACAGAAAACTGGGGTTTACGGGGGTGTATATTATTATACTTATTTCTGCTCCAATACATAGGTTGTGCGTATTCGTTAGAATGAACTCATTTGTTAGAACCGTATCACTGAGACGGTTCTAACGAGCACCGGCAACCTATGTTATGAGTATGAATAAGAAATTTTTTAACACAAATTTCATAATTTCATATAAAATGAACACTCATGTAGGATCATCTTATTGTTATAAAAAATCGACCACTTGTTTTACTTCAACTCTTTACCAAATTTTCGAGGGTCTCCCCTCTTCATCAGAGTTTACGTCATCTTAAACTAGGTATTCAAGAATTTCATAAGAAGTTTGTTTTGGCCCCTGCAGACAAGGCCGCTAACAACGTCGTCGTCGTGTGACGGCTCCACTATGTTAACACGCTTTAGCAGGAGCTTGGTGGTACTAAGGCCTATGAACTTCAACCTTTAGCTGAAGAGAGAGTTATAGTAGAAAAACATATTTGTCATTCAGCCACCAAGTTTGCTGTGTGTGTTTTCGAAGGCCAAGACAAGCTTCTTACGCTATACTGGTTACCAAAACTTCATAAAAGACCTTACAAAGCACGGTTTATTGCAAATTCTAGCTCTTGCACTGCCACTGAACTTTCTAAATTATTAACTTCCTGTCTTACTGCTATTAAAACGCATGTGATTAAATATTGTGATAAAGTCTTTGAAAAATCAAGAAGAAATCTGTTTTGGTCTATAAAAAATTCGAATGAGGTTTTAAATAAATTGAAATCCAGACATTTTCGTGCTTCAAGTCTGTCAACTTACGATTTTTCCACTCTTTACACTACACTCCCTCATAATCTTATAAAAGAAAAGCTAAATGATTTAATTGAATGGGCTTTTCACAGAGAAGATTCACTCTATCTTACATGTAATGTCAGAAATGCATTTTTCACTTCTAAAGAGCATAAGAATTATACACTTTGGTCATGTCAGAAAGTGTGTGATGCCCTCACCTTTCTACTTGACAATATTTATATTAGATTCGGTACTAAGTTATTTAGACAAATTGTTGGCATTCCGATGGGTACGTATTGTGCACCTCTTGTGGCTGATCTATTCTTGTATGGTTATGAAAGAGACTTCACCGTTGTCTCACCTCTGTGGTTCTTTGATTTTTGTGTTCACGGAGATGTTGCACTGACGAGTTAGGAGGCCTTCATGCGGACTGCACAAATTATTTGTCTAAATCGCGACGGAAGTAAGGGCGAGGATTGTGGCCACGTAAAATCGATTTAAGCCCCCCAGTGGAAATCTTCCACTGACCGTTCCAAGGCGACTATTCTGTGGCGATTTATTTATGTTGTTGTTTGTTACTTACTGTGTGTATCACTTGTGTCTTTTGGTTTTGGATGGCCATATGGCCATTTTGTGGGAAAGTAACTGTCCTTATGGCCTTCCTTTGTTTAGGTTTCCATAATGGTCTGGTCGCTTAATGTTTGTAATTCTTTCCCTTTGGTGTCTTTTATGGGTGGAGTAAGTTAATTGTATCAATTCCTGATCTTGTTGTACTTCTACTTTTCATGTTGTCGCTTTCCATTGGTAAACAATCTGAAATTATTGAAGCTTTTAGCCCCACTTCTAGATATTTAGATGATTTATTAAATATTGATAATACCTATTTCGATGGTTTGATCAGTCAGATTTACCCCCCCCCCCCCAGAACTTCAGTTAAATAAAGCAAATTCTTCTGATACCGAGGCCCCGTTTTTGGATTTACATCTATCTATTGTAGATGGGTTTGTTTCGTGCAAAATTTATGATAAACGCGATGACTTTGATTTTGAGATTGTAAATTTTCCTTTTTTGGATGGTGATGTTCCTCGTGCGCCATCCAATGGCGTTCATATTTCGCAATTAATTCGATTTGCTAGATAATAAATTAATAACGTAATAAATTATTAACGGTTAAACATCTTAATCAGGGTTATCGGTACCATAAACTACGCAAAGCCTTTTCAAAATTTTATAGACGCCATTTTGATTTAATTTAAAAATTCAATATTGGACATAAATCTCTTCTGCAACAAGGTCTATCGGAACCCGAATTTGATGGTGACTTAGTATATAAATTCAGAAAAATATATAACCGCAATGACTTTAGCACCCAATTTCGTAAAATCATTCTTCGATATAAAAAGATTAGGTACAACATGGATATTATACGACAGACTGCATGCATGGTAGTTAACCCTATCACGTTTGGCAACTTTGCTTCCCTCTTTAATTGCACGCCGGTGGGTCAGGCCTCAGATTCTATGACGGTTCCAACGTAAAGGCTTATTGAGAGTTAGAGAGATCTAATTCAAGGTAATGTTGGTTGGTGCCTGATGCTCTGTCTCTGGTCGGGCCCATCGGAGTCTAACTGTTGGTTTTCTTTTGCTCCAGCAATTCAGTGGTTCCTTGCTGTTGAGTCCTCATCGTTTTCTCACCTATGTGGTTCTTTGATTATTTGTGTTCACGGAGATGTTGCACTGATGAGTTAGGAGGCCTTCATGCGGACTGAACAAATTATTTGTCTAAATCGCGACGGAAGTAAGGGCGAGGATTGTGGCCACGTAAAATCGATTTAAGCCCCCAAGTGGAAATCTTTCCACTGACCGTTCCAAGGCGGTTCGTCTGTGGCGATTTATTTATGTTGTTGTTTGTTACTTACTGTGTGTATCACTTGACAATGTGTCTTTTTTATTTTGGATGGCCAAATGGCCATTTGTGGGAAAGTAACTGTCCTTATGGCCTTCCTTTGTTTAGGTTTCTATTATGGTCTGGTCGCTTAATGTTTGTGTTTCTTTCCCTTTGGTGTCTTTGATGGGTGGAGTAAGTTAATTGTATCGATTCCTGATCTTTGTTTTACTTCTACTTTTTTATATGGACACCACACTCTACATTTTACATGACTTTCAAATATGATCTTCCGATGTTTGAGACAGCAATTCCATGACGTCATGACATCACGGCGTCAAAACGCCATGCAATCTTTGGCACGACGTCACAAACATTGGCAATGTCTTTCAAAGACACCAGAGGTACCTGTCACATTACAAATAAAAAATCGAACCGAGCCAATAAAAACAGTTCACGATGCGTCCGAATTATTGGTTATATCATGGTAAAACCAATTCGACCAAGTATCGCATTTCTTAAAGACATTGTTTGTTTGTTTTATTGTTTGTTTGTTTTTAGAGTTAATGTCCCCGTCAGCACTGTATAGGTCATTTTGGAGACATTGCTTCCAATTTTGTGGGACTTTTACCCGACACTAAGATGGAATGACATCTCAAGCCATGTCGCCCAATGAAACCAATAGGGTTTATAACATCTCTGTGGTTGTTTGATTATTTGTGTTCACGGAGATGTTGCACTGGTGAGTTAGGAGGCCTTCATGCGGACTGAACAAATTATTTGTCTAAATCGCGATGGAAATAAGGGCGAGGATTGTGGCCACGTAAAATCGATTTAAGCCCCCAGTGGAATTCGTTTCCGCTGACCGTTCCAAGGCGGTTCTTCTGTTGCGATTTATTTTTGTTATGGTTTGTATTTAGGTATTTTGTGTTATTTTATTTTGGATAGCCTGTTGGCCATTTTGTGGGAAAGTAACTGTCCTTTTGGCTTTCCGCTTTTGATGTCTCCATTAGGTCTGTTGCTGCATGTTTGTGTTTCTTTCCCTTTGGTATCTCTGATGGGAGCTATGGGTTGATTGTATCGATTCCTGATCGTTGCCTCTACTTCAATTTCTTATAAGCATGGACGAACTCGCACCGCTTTGTCGCGGCAGGCTTAGATTTCTTAAAGAAATATTCAACCAATTGTTCCATTTTAATATTTTGTTTTTCGACCAAACGTTGTATTCGACCGACAGCTACATTCGACCAAGTGGTTTCCGACGAAATGACGTGCACCGACTTGGCAGAATCGCCTAATTACGTGCATCCGCAACCTATATCTTGACTCGAAATAAGAATATGAAAATTAAATTTTCACCAGAAAAATACTGGTTATGGAGATATGAAATGAGCCATTTTAGCACACGGGTTTGTTATCGCAATATTACTTCTTATACAGTCTAGATAGGGAAGTATGTGTCTTACCTGGTCGCAAACCAAAGACAAGATTTGGCGTGTTTGGCCTCATATAGTAGATAAACACCAGGGGCCAGTTGTTCAAAGATGATCATTAGATTAACGAGCTCATCGGTGATCATATTGTTAACTGTTCTAGCAAGCATTATATCAAAGCTTTTGGTATTTTTTCTGAAAGAATGTGAGCAGATTTTGCATTTGTCAGCCTAAGTATTAGCATATTTGCCATATTAGATGATCAACGTTTAACGATACGTTAATTGACGATGTTTGTCTGTTTGTTTGATTTTAGGTTTAAAGTCCCCGCAAACACTGTAAAGGTCATTTTGGAGACGTTTCCAATTTTGTGGGACTTTTATCCGACATTGAGATGAAATGACATCTCAAACCCTGTCACCCAATGAAACCAATAGGGCTTATAAGCATGATCCTCTAAGCGGTTTACCAGTACTCATGTGCGTTCGATTCAGCTCTGTGTGGAAGCATCATGCATCCCATCTATTTCTTCAAGCCCCAATGGGCGGGGGTAAAATAGAAGTGGACCCTAATGGAGACATCAAAAGCGGAAAGCCAAAAGGACAGTTACTTTCCCACAAAATGCCCAATAGGCTATCCAAAATAAAATAATATAAGCGACACAAACACCCAAAGACAAACCATTACAAAAATAATCCGCGACAGAAGAACCGCCTTGGAACGGTCAGCGAAAACGAATTCCACTGGGGGCTTAAATCGATTTTTACGTGGCCACAATCCTCGCCCTTACTTCCGTCGCGATTAGGGCAAATAATTTGTTTTAGTCCGCATGAAGGCCTCCTAACTCATCAGTGCAACATCCCCGTCGTTAGTTTGTATAGCTGACCACAGGTTAACAAGTTCCGTGTATAAAACACCCATCTAAACCCAACTTCGTATAGAGAAAACTTGGGGTTTATATGGGCATTGCTTTTACTGCTCCTATCCAAAGGTTGGGACTTAGGAGTATTTGTTAGAACCGCCCCATTGAGGTTGTTCTAACGAGTACCCACAACTTCTGTCATGAATGACGAGAATATGTAATGACCGATTCAAACAAACACACAAAACACTATGTGACATGTGACCGGGGCACGACAGGGCCTACAGTAAGACCAGTGCGACTAGCGAAGACACAGATCAGCCAGCACATCCACAATCTGGTGAATGCATGATACTTCCACAGTATACATGTATGTGCTTTCAAGACAGAAACAAGCGATGACTGCATTAAGAAAACCACCAGTGTGCTTAACTGGCCTCTGTCATGTCGATTTTTTTTTTTTTATTTTTCCAGCCGCTTTTTTTTTGCAATAACGTCTTTATTTTAAATACATGTATTTGATCGACATATCGAGCGGAATTATTGCAGAGAAGACGCTCCCCTAAGGTATCTCAGCAGAGCTGTAATCAGATGGAAATTTCTACAATTTAAAGTTTGTGCCTGGGCAGGTTTGGACCATCTAAGCGGATTACTAGTACATGTGCGGTCGGTTTCTGTTTTGCCTGGAAGGAGTTTCTTGTTCTCATGCTGTACAACCCTGAACAGTGACGACCCTTTGGTGCATCACGTGAACGAGTCCGTGAAATTAACACCCCACTAAACCCCACTTTATATACGGAAAATTAGGGTTTACGGTGGTAAAATTTATTTTTCTTATTTCTGCTCCAACACATAGGTTGTTGGTACTCGTAAGAACCGCCTCAAGGAGGCGGTTCTAACGAGCACCTACAACCTATTTGTGCAGTATAAATAAGAAACATATCAAGGATTTTCATCTAAATCTTTGGAGATGTGAAAAAATGCACTATGTCTTACGGTAGTGTTATCGTAATGGATGGTGCCTTGTGATACAGAAGTTTAGTTTGACCAGATCGGATTTCATCTCAATGTAGGGTAAAAGTCCCACAAATTTTGAAGCAACGTCTCCAAAATGACCTTTACAGTGTTGATGGGAACGTAAAACCTCAAATCAAACAAACAAACAAATTGACCAGATCGGAAAGCAAGCATTCTTCAGTCGTCCCCGTGCCTTTTCAGTCTATAAGCAAATTTGTATCAGCTTATTAGTCTCTATATATAAACTGAAAGATAATAATAATAATAATAATAATAATAATAATAATAATATTAATAATAATTCATAAACACATGACATAGCAATGTTGAAAAAACACACACTAAAACTGTTAGGATATTATCATACACATCGTAAAAAAACTGTCTTTGATTTTTGAAAATGATCTGCATGATGAATATTCATCCACAATTGTCCGAGCTTTTACTGTGATCTTTTCAATCACAGCTTTTGTGAAGGGATATTTTTATTTTCACTGAGCACTATTTCACGTGAGCAGTTGTCGCTAGTCAGTAGAATTTTATTCTGATATCCCTTATAGTCCATATGGCCCTGTCCTAACTGTTAGTTGGATGATTCCACTTTGCACAAATAGATCACTTATCACAGTATTCAAACTGAGTAGTTATCACTTGTTAACAGATTTTTCTGACGTCTCTAATAACTCCTGTGGCTCTGTCCTAACTGTTGAATTTGAAGACTCAAATAAACCGAATGATAATCCTCTAAATGAACCGTGTTTGTTGGAAGGTTCTATTTTTCATTAATCATAGTTCACTCTAGTGAACTACGTGTTTCAGAACCATAGGGAACAATCCTCGTAGTTTCACAAAAATATCCGATATCGATTTGCGACAGTCACCGCAGACTTACCTGTAAACATCACCGCCAAAATTACATAGAAATTAATAGGAAAGCCGTATTAAATTGATTAAATTACAATTTTAGAAAAATGCGACAAAAAATTATAAGTTATTTTCAAAAAGTTCTGTTATTAATGAGGAATTAGATATAAAATTTGTAAAAATAAATTAACTACTTAGTTCTTCCATTTTACTTCGAAGAGTGGAAGTCGTATTCCTATTCATCTTATATATATTTTGGCAAAATGCGCCTGAACCTACATTCCAATGCTAATTTAAAATTTATTACTTTCTCATTGATTTTTTTATAAGTCATGACTAGGAAGAAAATTTCTCAAAGTTTGCAATGATATATACAATTTTATACTCCATTAAAAACATAGTTCTTCCATTTTGATTTGAAAATAAGGAAGTCAGCTTTTCGGCACCTGCATTTTCTCTCGTGAAAATGGCTAAGTCCACGAGCGCCAGCAGGACAAGATAGTCATGGGTAGAAATTTACTTTAGCGCAGTCTCATAATGTTTATTTATTTATTTATTTATTTATTTATTTATTTATTTATTTATTTATTTATTTATTTATTCATTTATTTATTTATTTATTTATTTATTTATTTGTTTATTTATTTATTTATTTTATCAATTAATTAATTAATTAATTCAATCTGTAGAAATAACTCGGGATCTGCATGATAATATGTGACCAAAAACTGTAAAACTTAGGAAAGAAAGAAAGAAATTAATGAATGAATGCGTGATTTTCCTTAATTCTTGGTAATGCATGGTATCATATCTTAAATATAATATAAGACCGAATGACTGACTCTGAGACAGACAGGCGGAAAGACGAACGGAAAGAAGTAAGGACGGATGAAAGAAGACTCTTAAGTTATTTATATACAAAGGCTGAATATAATACATAGAAAAACTACAATTGGAATTTAAATTAAAAGGCATTGAGAAAAAATAATAATTAGATGTTTGGCGTGATAATTAGGAGCGTAATAGCTCAGTGGTTAGTGCTCTTGCCTCTGATGCTAGAGGCCCCCGGTTCGATCCCCGGAAGCGTGGGTTATTTCGGTGTCCGAACAGGCTCCATTGGCATCATTTGCAGGAATGAATGCCAAAAAGTGCGCCGTCCTTCGGATCGGGACGTTAACTGGAGGCACCCTGTGCCATCTCTTGTGCAGGTTAACCCATTCAGTACCAGAACCCCCTAAAGGGGTACCTTGGCAAACAGTGCAGGCCCAGATCAGACGCCACAGAATGCGGCGTCTGATCAGACACTGCACTGTTTCAAAAAAAAAAAATAAGCCATTTCCCGAATCAATTTTGAAGAAAACACAACCTGACACCACTAAATTTCGAAATGGACTCCTGCCATATATAAGGTGGAAGATTCCATTTGGTACAAAAGGGGTTAACGACCCCTACCGTAATTACATGATTACTGTGTAGGCTTTCAGTCCTGCAAACCTGGTGGGTATGTAATGTACACCTGCGAGTGATGGTCAAATGTGACCGATCGCAGTTTTGGTAGATAGAATGAAAAAGAAAGAAAGACAGTTTTATTGCAATCATTTTTAGTAGGCCTTCGCAGAGCCGAAATTGGTTTGCCGCTTTGCCCGGCGGGCGGACTTATCACATGAAGAACATCATTAATCGACATATTGGCTCATTTACAATTTGTTGACCAAAAGTTGAAGACATGAATTCCAAAACTTTAACATAATGAAAACACACCTATACAAATACATTATAAATTTTACCGCCGAAAAAAGGAAAAATTTAAGATGACAAATTGTGATATTTTTCTAATTTTCAAAATATAAATTGTGCGTACATAAGTACCCACCATCTATATTTTAGAGCAGAATTAAGAAAAATAAGGTTACCCCTATAAACCCCAGTTTTGCTATAAAAAGTGGGTTTAAAAAGTGGTAAAACTTATTTTTTTCTCATTTCTTCTCTAAACTAGAACGGATTGTGGGTATTCGTTACAACCAGTTCAAACGAGTACACACAGTCTATATTTTGAGCAGAAATAAGAAAATAACCAAATTTATCATCCTAAACTTTTCTTGTTTTATTTTTCCGTGTAATCTGCAAAAAAAATGTCAGACTTTTGGGAGAAAGAAAAGAAGAAAAAAAAAAAAATAAAAATAAAAGGCTGAAAATCAAAACTGAAAAAAAAAGCAGAATAACATATGAAATAAATACTGCACACCACAAATATCAGCAATTGCTAAAAGAAATGAGAAATCTAAGGATATGTCAATTTCAGAATTAAAAGAAAAAAATAAGACTCTTGGGATTGTAACAAAATTTAGAATACGCGAAAAATTGATTTCACTGATTAAGGACACCTTGAATTCGGGTATATAAAAGTGGCAACCCCGCAATAAACAGTCAGGCGACCGAATATCTTAACCCATCAATGGCAAAGGAATCCATCCAGGTATAAAGTTTATAGTGGTCCATTTCCAATGTTTGGAGTGTTTTCCTTATCAAAAGTTTCACAAAAATATGTAGAATAAGCGACCAGTGTAGACCTAGATCAGACACCAATTTCTGTGGTGCATTATATGGTTTACACTGCTTGCGAATGCCTCCCAAAAGGGACGCTTGGCATGTATGGGTCAAACTTGTTAGTTAAATAAATAGCTTACGGCAAATAAGACAGTTGACGACTCTGTCATAAAATATCACTAATAGGGATAACATAGATTATAGACCATTTTTCAGGATTTGCCTGATGGTAAATTGGGACGTTTTCCTAATTCTTTTTAAAAAGTATATTTTGGGCACTCGTAATCCACCAAAAACGATTTTTTTCTGATAAAAATCGTGATATTTTTCATATTTGTGATCAAAATATACATTGTGGGTAAGTGTTAGAACTGCCTCGGCAAGGCAGTTCTAACGAGTACCCACAATTTGTTATGAAGCAGAAATAAGAAAAATAAAGTATACCCTGTAAACCCAAGTTTTACTATATAAAATTGGGGTTTATTGGGGTCAAAAGTATAAAGGCATTTTTGCGTGATGTGTGCCCATTTTAACCCTAATCCTGCAGAACACGACAGCCCCAACATTTACAAACAGTGTATATCCCGATTAATCTGATCAGGATCTACACTGTTTACTAGTACACATATTCGATCGGTTTTAGCTCTGCTAGCACGCTCTGTCTGGACAGGCTTAGACCCTCTAAACTGTTTAACTGTTTACCGGTACTCGTGTGCGGTTGGTTTCAGCTCTGCATGGAAGACTCATGCAGCCCATCTATTTCTTAATGTCCTGATGGGCGGGGCCCAATTGTGCTGTGATTCTTCTCTAAATGATAAAGGAATACGTGCAGACACAGACTAGACAATATAGCAGTCCGATCAAAGTCTACACGAATGATGAAAATACTAGCTGGTTTTATCGGCCGCTGATGATTGTTTGAATAGTGAGATAATAATAATTATCATATAATAATCAATAATTGCTCTTATTAACTTCCGACCTGAGCTTATGACACTTTTTCATGTTCGACTCATCTGAGCATGAAATTAATAGTGTTTATAAATGCTAAAAGTTTTGTATGGGCTGAAGTTGTCCATCCTCCCTTAACGAAAACACCCCTATTTATATATTATTGATATTTTTCAACTTTTCTGATAAAAGATTCTGATATTTTTCACATATCTACTTAAAACATACATTGTGGGAACTCGTTAGAACTGCTTCATTGAGGCAGTTCCAATGAGTACTATACTCGTAATCTTGTGTGTATGTGTGTGTGTGTGTGTGTTGCGGGGGGGGGGGGGTTGCGCAGAACAAAAAAAAATAATGTATACCCCTGTAAACCCAAGTTTTACTATCTATAAGTGGGGTTTGATGGGGTCAAAATTACAAAGGGGTGTTTTCGTAATGCTAAATAAATGTTGAAATGTTGAAATTGTTGGTATCTTAACATTTAGTAGCGGGATAAATTACATGCCCAGTTGAGTAATGCAAAAATATATTTCAATATCACGACCCACGATTTGAGTAAATGCATAGGGGCTTGAATCGTGAAAAAAAATGAAAACATTTTTTGTGTGTGTGTGTGTGTGGGGGGGGGGGGGTTACTGTATAAGAGACGTCTCTAATATGGTACCAAAAAAAATATTTTTTTTCTTCATTTTTTTATAATTCAAGCCCCTATGGTAAATGCATGTATTTTGCGCCCTGATATGAATTTTGTCACTAAATTAAACCGATTTAAGGCAAGGCACCCCTGAACATTAACGAACAAATAATCAGTTGGTGATTATAGGATTATATCCTACGCTGGACAGGTAGGAGATAGAGAGAATCCGATAACTGCGAAAGTGACTCTAAGGGAAATAACTTCATTTTTTGCCAGCGGCTTCATTGCGGCTTAATGCATATTTGTCTCCCATACTTATCTGACGAAGATTGTTCCAGATGAATTGGTTTGCTGTACGTGCCATTTGGAAAGTTTTAATAGTAGCCGTATTGCATAATTGTTTCGCCAGAAACTGACACCTGCCCTTCTTGAATCAGCGAGAGAATGACCGCAGAAATGAGTTCATGATCAATCCCCGCGAAAGGCTGTTGCCGACCCGGCAGGTATCGAACCCGCGCATAATATAGGACTGAGCTACAGAGGCCGGCATCATATAGGCGTGTTTTCGAGATGAAAAAGCTGGATGAGAGGCAAAAGTGTTGACCCAGATGAGACTGCGCGCACGCGCATCTTATCTTGGACTGGACTACACTGTTTGCTCAGGCCTGTCCCTCTGAGCACATGTTTGAGTTCAGGTTAAATGTTTTAGGCCACTTTACAGACGTTGCTGCCAATGTTGTGAGATGAGATGAAATGACATTTCAATCCCTGCCGTCCATTAAAACCAACAGGGTTCATATGCACGGTTTACCAGTACTTATGTGGGGTCGGTTTCTGCTCTGCTCGGAAGCACCACGCAGCCCAATCCATTTCTCCAAGCCCCGATGGGTGGGGCACTAAACGGATCTATGACAACTCACGGAGAGAAAACACGCCGACATGACGACATTTCAAAGACAACCTTTTTCTGAAAATGGCCCTATGATGAATGTTCATCCACAATTGTCCGAGATATTTTTCCGAAACTGCTTCAGGATCTTTTCAATCACAGCTTTTTTGAAGGATTTGCTTTAATTTTCGCTGAGTACTATTACCTGAGAAGTTGTCACTAGTCAATAGAATTTTATTCTGACACCCCTTATAGTCCATATGGACCTTACCTAACTGTTAGTTGAAAGATTTCTATTTTGCAGGAATGGAATTTAAACTGAGTATTTATCACTTGTTCGATGTCTAAACTGTCACTTGGGAGATTCAAATTAACAGAATCATATTCTGACACCCCTTATATTTTAAATGGACCTTTCCTATCTGTTAGTTGGAAGATTCTATTTCGCACTTATCATTATGCAGCCTAAATGGTTGTCAGTGTTACAGAACAACTGGTTTGCTGTACAGGGAATGAGTAATAAGAGGGGGAAGTGGGAGAAATAGGCTCCCTATAGGCTCAAACTTCTCCCAATATCGGAGCTAAGGGAGATGTCAAAATATTTACATGTTAATACAAAAGTAATGTTTATAGGAAAACATACAATTTAGCCAAACCATTCCCTAGTTTTCTTTTTAGAAAGTATTCACTTCTCCCTATATTTCTGGGCAAGCTTTATACCTGCTTTATAGAAGCATCCTCAAACATGTTGACCATTAGAAAACTTTCTGACAAACGAATGTGCACTGTACTGCTTGACCGCTTACGTACAAAAAATAGAAGTGGAGGCAATGATCAGGAATCGATACAATCAACCCACAGCTCCCATCAGAGACACCAAAGGGAAAGAAACACAAACATTAAACAACAGACCTAATGGAAACATCAACAGCGGAAAGCCAAAAGGACAGTTACTTTCCCACAAAATGGCCAATAGGCTATCCAAAATAAAATAATATAAGCAGCACAAACACCCAAAGACAAACCATAACAAAAACGCCTTGGAACGGTCAGCGGAAACGAATTCCACTGGGGAGCTTAAATCGATTTTACGTGGCCACATGAAAAGTGTGGATAGGTAAACTGACCGGCTCAAAAATGACCTAAATAGTGTTGACTGGGCCGTTAAACTCCAATACAAACAAAACCATAGAAATCTCAGAAAGTTCTTCCTGTGCACAGTGAATTGGCTAAATATGGATGAGCATTGCCAGGCTATTTGGTTTGCTTACCAGTCAAATGAAAACAGCAATGAGAGGACGTGTGGCTGCAGCAAAGTTGATTGGTTGAGCAGCTTAATCCTTATCCGACTGAACACGACAACCCTTACCTTTGTAAACAGTACAGATCCAGATTAGATGGCCTACGTCTTGGAGCAGAAATAAGCAAAATGGGCCCCGTCAAGCGATTTTGGTACTTATCGCCTATGCGAGCAGCGAAGGTTCAGGCGAAGAACCTTCAGACAGAAAGCCATATCCCTGGCCCCTTTGAATGGCTGGGCATGCGCAGTTAACATTTGTCATGATGGAATGCTCGAAGACACAAATTCGCTTGGCGGGGCTAAAATAATGTTTACTAACGCCCCGTAAACACCGATTTTCCCTAAATAAGGTGGTGTTTAGAGGCGTGTTCATTATGCGAACGTGTTATCACGATATGGTGGAGGCAGGGTTATGATGTGTATTATACATTTGGACCTCCTCTAACACGTGTCCTGTTAAATAAACTAATTTTATTAAATCCACTGCAGACTATCCGCCAGTCAAATTACATAATGATTGATTTTTTGATTGTTTGTGGTTTAACCCTTGTAGGTCATTTTGTGTGGTCTCCCAGAGAAAAGGAGAATAGAGATAGATAGTTGAGGAGATGAATGTGTTTGGTTTTTGTTTGATTTGAGGTTTAACGTCCCCGTCAACACTGTATTGGTCATTTTGGAGGCGTTGCTTCCAATATTGTGGGACTTTTACTCGACATTGAGATGAAATGACATCTCAAGTCATGTCGCCCAAATGAAACCAATAGGGTTTATAAGCATGGACGGTATAAATAGGACGACCTTACCAGAAGATTGGATCAAAACTGAAGTGGCAATGGTGATGACAAGGTCAAAAACAGGCATTTTCTGCAAACAAAGTGACGTAACTCTATGATCAATAAGCCGACCTCACCGGTTTTTGAACTTGTTAGAGCTTTTATCCCTGACTTGATTATATGTAAGTTTAAAGAAGATCCGATCAAAACTGAAGGGGCTATGGTGGTAACAAGGTCAAAAATAAGCATTGTTGAGTGATAGACCGACATAGTTCGTTTTCGAACTCATCCGAGCTTTCATCCCTGACTTACTGTTTTTGTAATTTTCAAGAAGACATGATGAAAACTGAAGGAGTGACGGTGATGTCAAGGTCAAAAATAGACATTTTCTGCAACCAAAGAGATATAACTCTATGATAAATAGGCTGACCTCATCAATTTACGAACGCATTCAACCTGTTTTCCCTGACTTACTTACAAGTAAGTCTCTAGAAGATCCAATAAAAATTCAAGTTTTACGGTGATGACAAGGTCAAAAATAATCATTTTATGAAATCAATGGGGGCATCATTCTCTGAAATATAGGCCGAACACGCCTATGTTTAAACTGTGCTAAGGTTTTATACCTTACTTACTAATATGTAAGTTTCAAGAAGATCCGATGGAAACAGAAGGGGCTACAGTGATTGCAAGGTCAAAAAAATACATTTTCAGCTATCAAAGGGTCGTAACTCTATGATAGATAGGCCAACCTCGCCAGTTTTCGAACTCATTTGAGCTTTTTTCTCTGATTAACTTGTTTGTAAGTTTCGAGAACACCCGAGAAAGACTGAAGGGGCTACGGTGTTGACAAGATCAGAAATAAGCTTTTCAGCCAAGTGGGGGACATAACTCCGTAAGAAATCGACCAACATCGCTAGTTTTCAAACAAATCCGAGCTTTAATCCTGACTTACTAGTATGTACGTTTCAGGAAGAGCCGATCAAAACTGAAGGGGCTATGGTGATGACAAGGTCAAAAATAGGCATTTTCAGCAATCAATGGCACTTAACTCTATGATTAATTGGCCGGCTTGGCCGGTTTTCGAACTCGTCCGAGCTTTAATTACCAGCCACCTTACATATAAGTTTCAGAAAGATCTGATCAAAACTGAAGGCGCTATGGTAATGACAAGCATTTTCCCAATGTAAGTCTATGGGACTTGTGGTTGCCATAGCAACCAAAGTTTTCGTTCGATTAAAAAAAAACGTATGCCATCAATGTCCCGCCAGAGGCATGGTACAGATGATAAATGGTTGAGTTCAGCCTGAAGGTTTCAGAGATATAACTGGTCAAAGGTGTGGACGGACGGACGACGGACGACCAACTATACTATAAGCTCCCCTGGAGCCTTCGGCCCAGGTGAGCTAATAAGGACGGAATGGCCAGGTTTTTGGTTTGCTTACCAGTCAAATGATAACGGCAATGGGAGGACGTGTGGCTGAACTAGGAAGACATAATCAAAGTTGGTTGATCGATCATCTTATCCCATATCCGGCTGAACTTGATAACCAACAGTGTAGTTCCAGATCAGAACGTTCCATCACGTGCTTCTGAGCCGGTATTTGAGATGATTGACAACTTTGAGCGTGGGCGGTTTTTCATTGGGTTGTAGGAGAGAGGCTAATTTTCTAGTCGTGGGAGCAAAGGTCCGGAGACCAAAAGTCAGCAGCTGGTTGACAAAATATAAGTGAAGGCAATGATCAGTACTAGATTCAATTAATCCACAGCTCCCATCAGAGAAATCAAATGGAAAGAAACACAAACATGAAACAACCAGACCCCAATGGAAACATCAATAGCGGAAAGCCAACATGACAATTACTTTCCACTGTGTAATGAACACCTCTCTAAAGCATTTTCGAATTTTTAGCTCAAAACAGATTGTGGTTACTCACCAGAACCGTCTTGAAAAGGTTGTTTTGTTTGTTTGATTTGAGGTTTAACGTCCCCGTCAACACTGTAAAGGTCATTTCGGAGACGTTGCTTCCAATTTTGTGGGACTTTTACCCGACACTGAGATGAAATGACATCTCAAGCCCTGTCGCCCAATGAAACCAATAGGGTTTATTAGCATGGACGGTCCATCTCGCACCGAGGTTTCTTGACAGGCTTAGATCCTCTAAGCGGTTTACCAGTACTAGTGTGCGGGCCGGATTCAGCTCTGTTTGGAAGCATCATGCAGCCCATATATTTCTTCAAGCCCCTATAGACGGGGGCCGCTGAAAAGGTTGTTCTCACGAGCAACAAGAATCTATGTTTGGGACAAAAATAAGGAAAACAATATATTGAAAAAAGAATCACTTGAAATTGTAAGTTCTAGAGACATGCAAGACACCTTTTTAAGACACTTGTATGTTTTTGTAATGTGACCGGTTTGTGATTCACAGGAGGGGAGGCTGCTAAGCTGATGTCTGCCTGCTCAAGTGAAACACATCCGTGTGAGATTGTGCATTCGCTCATAACCCGAACACGCTTATTTTTTTTTAAACAAATTTTGTCATATTTACCTTATTTATACACCGATTATAGGATTTGGGTCCTCATTAGAACGTCACCTTTGCCTCACCCTCCTTGTAAAAGAAATTGGAAAATGTAAAAGAAAAAATATCTATAAATGCTAGTTCTTTTGTTTGGTCGGTTTCAGCTCTGCGCGGAACCAGCGTGCAACCCAATCTACTTCGCAAAGCCTCGATAGGCGGGGGCAAATAAAAATCTCTAAATGCTATTTCTACGGATATGGAAGACACCATTAAGCACACGCTGTATAACATCATGTCATTAGACATTATGTTAGCAACACCGAGTCATGTCTGTTGTTACGGGTCTCCGTGGCCTAGTGGTTAAGAGCGCTGACTCTTGATCATTAGATCTCCCACCGCTGTGTTTCGAGCCTCGCTCGGATCACATGTGAGACGCCAAGTTCTGCAACGGAGGGTCAGGTGGTTTTTCTCCGGGTACTCCGGTTTTCGCCCACCGCTGATTAACGATCGGCTCGATATGAGTGAAATAATCTTGAATGGGTCGTAAAACCAAAACCAAAAAAAAAAAAAAAAAAAAAAAAAAAAAAACTGTCTGTTGCTAGAGTTGGCCATACCCATGGTACCGTATTTACCCTAAGTATACGTACACCTCAACTCGTTACTGTACTTGTTCTAAAATTTGAGCAAGTACAATTTAATACCCGATAAGGACCGAACTAAAAAAGGCGCAAAAAGAAAAGAATAAATAGATAAAATAGTAAGTGCTTTTGGAGCACGAATTAGATCCCCACCACCAAATTTTAAATCGCGCCTGCTTCATGCAAGGCCGATACACGAGCCCAGTATTTCATCTGTTCGTTTGTCAATTTGTCAATCTTTACATTTGCGACAACCCTACATTCCCCGGGGCTCACCCTAAATAAGTAAATAAGTACATTAACCCATTTTATACGGGAGACTTTCAATTGGGTCCGTTGCAAAAACAGTGCAAAGGTGCTAGGGCCCTGCTCTCACCAGAAGGAAGAGTGCAGGCTCAGATCAGACGCAGCAAAGTGTGGTTTATGATCAGGACCTTCACGGTTTGCAGAAAGTTCAGCCATTTTTAAATCAATTTCCAAAACCGACTCAACCTGGGACCCTAAATTCTGAAATTGTCTCGTTTCATAAAATTTTATTCTGTACAGAATGGGTTATGGACTAGTCAACATTTGTTGTCTTTGGCCAGATGATATCTCATAGGAAGGGAGAAGGTAAGCAAATTACTTTTTTTTTGTTTTGACTTCAGATAATTAATGATAGCAAATGATGCCAACGCTGATGGAAACAACGAAAAGGGGACATATTGAGCAAAATATAAGCCATTTACAATACAGTCATTCGGCCCCCGCCCAGCGGGGCTTGAAGAAATAGATGGGCTGCATGATGCTTCCACGCAGAGCTGAAACCGACCCGCACACGAGTACTGCTAAACCACTTAGAGGATCTAAGCCAGCTCAGGAACCGCGGTGCGAGGCGGACCGTCCATGCTTATAAACCCTATTGGTTTCAACGGGCGGCAGGGCTTTAGATGTCATTTCATCTCAATGTCGGGTAAAAGTCCCACAAAATTGGAAGCGACGACTCCAAAATGACCTTTACAGTGTTGACGGGGACGTTAAACCTCAAATCAAACAAACAAACAAACAATAGTACAGTCATAAGCTTAACAGGGCTGTTTAATGAACACCCCGCTGAAACACACATTATATCTTACATATATGTTCAGAAAATTGCAGTTTGCAGGCGTATTACATTAAACCTCTAAATTTTTAACGTAGGAGGGTCCGACTCATATTAAATTGCATGGACAGACATTGTTGACGGGGACGCTAAACCCCAAAACAAACAAAACACGTACTCACGTTCGATCTGTTTCAGCTCTGCGCGGAACCAGCATGCAACCCTATCTACTTCGCCAAACCCGATCGGCGGGGTAAATCGATCCATTATTGGTATTTCTACAGATATGAAAGACACCATTCTGTATATTGTGTGTTTTTGTAACATCATATCATTATCACAAAATCCTTTTCTGTTGCAAGAATTTGGCCATACCCATGGTACGGTATTTATCCTAAGTATACAGACACCTCTACTCGTTACTGTACTTGTTCTAAAATTTGAGCAAGTACAATTAATACCTGATACTGTGTCTTAGCGACCATACCTCTGGTACCGTATCTACCCTAAGTATATGGACACCTCAACTTGTTACTGTACTTGTTCTAAAATTTGAGCAAGTGCAATCTTATACCTGATGTTGTGACTCAGTGACTTTATGTTTTTTTGTATGGAGTTTACGGCCCAGGCCATTTTGAGCCTGTCAGTTTACCCATCTACACTTTGCCTAGGTAGGCTTAATATGCGTAAGCGTTTAACCAGTACACTGCACATTCTTTCGCATAAAACTTACAGCTGCCCTTTTTGAATCTGATTGAGTGGCAAACAGTGTAGACCCAGATCTGGGTCTACACTGTTTGCTCAAGGCTGTCTTCTCTGAGCACATGAGATAAATATGGTACTGAGCAATTCGAATAAAAAATAAACCACAACAACAAAAAAAAAACAATAGTATATTCTCATACACATCCCTGTGATGTTTGAAAATGACCGCTGTGATAGATGTTCATCCATAATAGTCCAAGCATTACCATGAACTTATCTATCACAGCTATTTTATTTAGCTGATTATGCACTCAGTGAATTATAGCAGGTTATTTAATACCTGAGCAGTGTTCACTGTCAAATGAATTATATTCTGGCATCCTTATATTTCATATGGACGTTTCCTAACTGTTTGTTGGAATATTCTATTTTGCATGAATGGATTAATTGTCACAGTATCTATCTATCTACTGATACTGCATCACCCCCTCGCGGGGATTATGTGCAGGTGTCTGGTGTGCTTCAGACCGGGGGTCAGTGCAGTGAATGGTTAAAAATAGAACAGAATGATAAAAACAGGTGAAGGTGAGATAAAGATGATAGGTTAAAATGTTAAAAGTCTGATGAAGACAAAGTGCAAAGATAAAAAGTTAAAAACAATGCTTCCGGTCTATGGCATGGAGTAGGACAGACTGCTGACTGCCAGTCTGAAAGATTCAAGATCTGGCAGTAATGCTACAGCTGGGGACAGCCTGTTCCACTGGACAATGGCGAGGGGAAAAAATGAGAACTTGTAGTAGTCAACAGCTGTGTGAATTTGGATAAATGCTAGAGGGTGTGAACTTGAACGTCGTGTAGTTACTCTTGGATGCACAACATATGGTGGCATTGGCACTGCAACAAGACCGTACACTATCTTGTAAAATAGGCATAACCGTGCATCTGTGCGCCTGTCCTCAAGGGATCTCCATCCAAGCTGCCCAAGCATGCGGCTGACACTGTCATAAGTTGAATAGCGGCTAAGGGTCCAGCGAGCAGCACGCCTCTGAACCATTTCCACCTTATTGATTTGTGTTGTATGGTGGGGGGACCAGACGGGAGAAGAGTATTCTATGACAGGGCGCACTAGTGTTTTGTAAGCAACTTCTCTGATGCTAGGGTCTTTGGTGCGGATGTTTCGTCTGATGAAACCTAGGGTCTTGTTAGCAGAAGTAACAGTATTTTGGATGTGGTCATTCCAGGTAAGATGGTCATTGATCGTTACGCCTAGGTACTTGGAGCTAGTAACAGATTCTAGGACATGGCCATAAAGGGTATATTGGGATGGGACTGGATCATTGCTACGTGTCACATGTATAACTGTGCACTTACTGGGGTTGAATTCCATATCCCATTTTCGGGACCATGTCCCTAACCTGTCTAGGTCTTCTTGGAGCACCGTGGTATCTTTTAGGTTGGATACTGCAAGGTAGACTGCAGTATCATCTGCAAACAATCTTACCTTTGAGCGTATGCTGTCAGGAAGGTCATTTATATACACTAGAAATAGTATAGGCCCCAATACCGAGCCCTGCGGCACTCCGGATGTAACTGCTACTTGGGAGGACTTTTCATTTTCTAAGACTACTGTCTGGAAGCGGTTTGAAAGAAAGGCTTTGATCCAGTGGAGGACATTTCCTCTAATGCCATACTGGTGGAGCTTAAGTAGCAACTTTTCATGACTGACCTTATCAAATGCCTTACTAAAGTCTAGCAAGACAAGGTCCGTCTGCTGACCCTTTATGGCATTTCGAGACATATCCTCCACTAGTGATACCAGCTGCGTCTCGCATGATCTCTTTGATCTGAAGCCATGCTGAAGATCGTAAAGCAGATTATGGGAGTCTAGGTGGGTAACAAGGTTTGATGCAACTATATGTTCCAGGACTTTGCATAGTATGCAAGTCAGGGAAATAGGCCTGTAATTTGAGGCAATAGTCTTGTCACCTTTTTTGAATAAGGGACATACATTTGCATCATTCCAGTCTTTTGGAACCCTCCCAGTCTCCATGGATCTCTGGAATACGATCCCCACCATGGGTGCAATTACCTCACGAAGCTCTTTGAGCACTAGGGGCTTTAGTTCATCTGGACCGGCTGCTTTGTTAGGGTTCAAGTCGTGAAGTAGCTTCAGTATTCAAGCCTCAGACAGAAGAATTTCAGGCATGACAGGCTGGTTATTCAAGCAGCCTGCTGGGACAGATTTTAGGTCAATTTTACAGGGATCGATTTTACCAGCGTCAACTTGGTCCTGAACCTTCATCTGAGCCAGTTTACTGAGAGCCAGTGGGGTTTTCGGGGTGAAGACCGACTGAAATTGGTTGTTAAGGATATCAGCCTTATCCTTTGTGTTACTGTAAAGGTTTCCACCAGTACTAAGTGATGTTATACCCTTAGTGTCATTTTTTGACCTGTTCAGAAGGGTATATAGTTTCTTTGTTGAGCAGGAGGGTTTACCTGGTTCGGCGTTATCCTCAGACTTGCTGATTCCAAGTATGGTTTCTAGGTACTGGTTATGTGCCTGACTGAGTTTGTGCCTTACCTGGTGTCTCTTAGCAACAAATTCCTCCCTGTCTTTGCGAGTTCTGGTTTTCTTATACTTTTGGTAAAGGCTGTCTCTTTTGCTGATGTTGCGTTTTATGTCCTGTGTTATCCAGGGGAGAGAGTCCTTGCTGCTGATTGTTTTCTTTGGTACATGTTTATCTATGCCATCTTGAAGAGCAGTTTTAAAGTCTAGCCATAATCTGTTTAGGGACTTGGTCTCGTGATCTAACATGAAAGATTCACGAAATAGGAGCATGTGTTCAGTTAGAGCATTCCAGTCAGCCTTCCTGTAAACTGGCATAACACGAGGTCTTTGTACTACTATTTGGGGCTTAATATTTACCTCAGAGTAGACAATGTCATGGTCCGAGAGACCAGGCATGATCTCCACCTTACTGACAAGAGTGGGGTTATTTGTTAAGAAGAGATCTAGTATGTTCTCATACCTTGTTGGCTCGGTAACCATTTGTGTCAGGTTAAAATCAGCTAGAATGTCTGCAAAGTCACCATATAGACTGGGGTAGCTACAATCCTGTTTCAGAGAGGGCAAATTTCCTTCCCAGGAGAACTTGGGCAGGTTAAAGTCACCCAGTAGCCATATGTGACCACTGGCCTCACTTACCTTTTCAAGTGAATATCTCAACTGCTCCTGACTAGCAGAGTCCGAGTCATGTGGTCGGTAGTAAGCTGCTATATGTAACGGCTTAGAGCCTACAATCTCCACTTTTACCCAAAGTATTTCGCAATCGGATTCAAATTTCTCTTCCCTGCAAGCAATATACTTCCTGCTTACCAGTATGAGAACTCCGCCCCCTCTAGAGGACCTATCCCTTCTAAAGATTTCATAACCAAGATCTTCTGGGGCAATTTCAGCATCATGGACCTCTGAGCTAAGCCAGGTTTCTGACCCAACTACTATGTCAGGCTTCACATGGTTCAACAAGGCGTGGAACTCGTCCCTAGTCTGTGTATTGTTTAGGGACCGAAAATTTATGTTCAGTACTTTCAACAAAGCATGTCTGAGACCAGGAGTATTTTTACGGTTTCCAGTGCCGTAGCTTTCACCAGCAGGAACCCGAGCAGTTGGTGGAGTCTCTTCAGACTCTGAGTTGGACTCAGTGTTGGAGGACAGGACACTGAAACTATTCACAGACTCGAAGGATGACAAAGATGATTGAGTTACTGATACAGAGTGATTTGGTGACCCACATGTTGTGCAAATCCAAGAGAAGTCCGGGTTGTTTGTATGGAAATTGTTTGTTTGTTTGTTTGATTTGAGGTTTAACGTCCCCGTCAACACTGTAAAGGTCATTTTGGAGACGTTGCTTCCAATTTTGTGGGACTTTTACCCGACATTGAGATGAAATGACATCTCAAGCCCTGTCGCCCAATGAAACCAATAGGGTTTATTAGCATGGACGGTCCGCCTCGCACCGCGGTTCCTGGACAGGCTTAGATCCTCTAAGCGGTTTACCAGTACTAGTGTGCGGGCCGGATTCAGCTCTGCGTGGAAGCATCATGCAGCCCATATATTTCTTCAAGCCCCTATGGGCGGGGCTTATATGGAAATTGTATGTGTCAATCTCCATATTTTGACAGTTAGGGTGAAACCACTGAAAACATTTGTCACAGAGTATGCCCAAGTCGTCCACTTCCAGTCCACACGAGCCGCATGGGGCTGGACTAGAGTCACTGGTCAGCGAGTCAGTCATGGTGTGTGTAAAGACACACAAAAATACAAAGATTGTTTCTGAAATACCTGTCAATTTCATGCCGGAAAACAATAACACAAACCTAGCCACCTACATCACTGAACAAAGGAAATCAATATGGCCGCCCACAACAATAACAAATACTACCTGCGCGGTAATTTTCACTGGGAAGAAAATTAATTTAAACAATATTTTTGAATGAAAGTTTCTAAGCTGGCATCAGGCCAGCACAGAGCAATATTCCAAAAGTTATTCTGCACTGGAATTATGAAAGATTAAGCTGTGGAAGCATTATTTTCAGATATTTTTCTAGGAAAGCAAAGAATGTAAGTTTGCACTTGACGCATGCGCACACCTGACCAAACTGATTCAAACTGAGTAGTAATCATTTGTTTTCAGAATAATATACTGACGTCCCTAATATTTCCTGTGGCTCTGTCCTAACTGTTGATTATAACAATCATATTATGATCCCTCTAATGTTTGAAATGGACCTTTCCTAACTGTTTGTTGGAAGGTTCTATTATGCACTAATCATAATCCACACTTGTGAACAACGACGAGTTTGCTGTACGAGTGCCACTTGGAAAGTATCAATAGTAGCCATATTGCGTAATTGTTTCAAAGGTTCCATGCATTTTTCAAACATGAATAAAAAGCCTTACCTTTAATCACCTTGCCAAATTAAAATTTGCACAATTTTTGCATGCAGTGCGCCAGAGCGTTGGGCTCCGTCATGAGATTTTGGTACTTATCGCCTATGCGAGCAGCGAAGGTTCAGGCGAGCCGGCGCATCCGCGCAGTCTCGTCAGAACCTTCGCTGCTCGCTCATACAAGCAGTGACTCAAGAGGAACCTTCAGACAGAAAGCCATATCTCTGGCCCCTCTGAATGGCTGGGCATGCGCAGTTAAAATTTGTTATAACGGAATGCTCGAAGACACAAATTCGCTTGGCGGGGCTCCGTTTATTGTAGATGACCATGACTTTTGCACTGGGCGAAAATATGGCCGAAAATAGCAGGACAGGGGTGTACTGCAAGTTGTGCGCGCATTGCTAGACGTGTTGCCATTTGAGATCAAAGCCGATTTGGATGAAGCATCACGAAAACACGCCTATATAATTTGGACCACCTTTAACCCTTCTTTTATATAGTAAAACTGGGGTTTATAGGGGTAAAACTTATTTTTCTGATTTCTGCTCTAACATATAGATTGTGGGTACTCGTTAGAACCGCCTCATTGAGGCGGTTCTAACGAGTGCCCGCAATCTATATTTTGAGCAGAAATAAGAAAAATATCAAATTTTTTCATCTTATAATTTTTAATTTTTCGACGATAAAGTTTTCACTGTATTTGTATAGGCGTGTTTTCATAATGGTTTATGGCGAAAAATGCACTATCATATCCAACAGTTTGAAGATGTGTGTTACTTTTTCAGAGGTGGACGAACTTCAGTCAAAGGTGATCCGCGGCCAAGTCGACCTGTTTCAGCAGGGTATGGAATTTGAATAAGTACAAATTACCGCCTGATACTGCATTAACTAACATTACGAAAATACGCCTAATCAAAATAATAAATTCTACCGACCAAAAGGCAAGAATTTCAGTTGAAAAATGTGATCGTTTTCCTATGTCTGCTCAAAATATGGATTGTGGGTACTCGTTAGAATCACCTCATCGAGGTGGTTCTAACGAGTACCAATAAAGATTGTGAGTACAATCGACTCAAAATATAGATAGTGGGTACTCGTTAAAACCGCCTGATCGAGGCGATTCTAATGATTACCAACAATGTATATTTTAGAGCAGAAATAAGAAAGATAAGGCTTACCTCTGCAAACCCTCTAACACTATATATAAGTGTGGTTTAAGGGGGTCAAAATCATATAGGCGTGTTTTTGTGATGAAACAGCTGGATGAGTGGCAAAAGTGAAGACCAGATAAGACTGTGCGCACGCGCAACTTTCCTTGGACTACAGTGTATGCTCCGGCCTGTTTCTCTGAGCACATGTTTTGTTTTTGTTTGTTTGGTCTGAGGTTGAACGTCCCCATCAACACTATTTAGGCCATTACACAGACGTTGCTTCCGATTTTGTGAGATGAAATGATATGACATCTCAAACCCTGCCATCCGATGAAACAAACAGGGTTCATATGCATGGACAGTCCGACAAGACCAACTTTGCCTGGACATGTTTGGACCTTCAAAGCGGTTTACCAGTACTTATGTGTGGTCGGTTTCTGCTCTGTTCGGAAGCACCACGCGGCCCAATCCATTGCTCCAAGCCCTGATGGGTTGGGCCCTAAACGGATATATGACAACTCACGGAGAGAAAACTCGCAGACACAACCTTTTCTCGTCTGTTATGTTTGAAAATGACCCCTGTGACAGCCTGACAAGAACAACTTTGCCTGGACATGTTTGCACCTTCTAAGCGGTTTACCAGTACTTATGTGGGGTCGGTTTCTGCTCTGTTCTGAAGCACCACGCAGCCCAGTCCATTGCTCCAAGCCCTGATGGGTTGGGCCCTAAACGGATTTATGCCAACTCACGGAGAGAAAACTCGCCGACACAACTTTTTCTCGCCTGTTATGTTTGAAAATGGCCCTTATGATGAGTGTTCACCCACAGTTGTCCGTGCTTTTACTCCAAAATTGCTTCATGATCTTTTCAATCACAGTTTTTATGAATTGTCCGAGCTTTTATTCTGAAATTGCTTCAGGAACTTTTCAATCGCAGCTTTTATGAAGGGGTATTTTTGTTTTCACTGATAACTGTTACCTGAGCAGTTGTCACTAGTCAATAGCATTTTATTCGGACACCCCTTATAGTCCATATGGACCTTACCTAACTATCAAAAAGACTTGTACATCGAGTTTACAAGACTGTGAATCGAATACCCCTCTAAACCCGATTTTATATGGTGAACAGTGGGGTTTATAGGGTTATCCATTATTTTCCTTATTTTTGCTCAATAACATAGATTGTGTGTATACTTGTTAGAGTGATAGCTCAGTGGTTAGTGCACTTGCCTCTGATGCTAGCACTTGCCTCTGATGCTAGAGGTCCAGGGTTCGATCCCCGGCAGCGGCGATAAAATTTCCGTTTCCGAAACCGCTCCATTGACACCATTTGCAGAGATAAATGTCATAAAGTGCACCGTCCTTCAGATCGGGACGTTAACTCTAGGCCCATGTGCAGGGAGAACCAGCCCCTGCGCAGTTTAAAAAACCCTACCGTAATTACATGATTACTGTGTAAGCTTTCATCCTGCAAAACCTGGAGTTTATGTAATGTACACCTGCGAGTAATTGCCAAATGTGACCGATCACAGAATCAGTAGAAAGAAAAGAAAGACATAGAACCGCCTCATTTCGTGCACCCGCAACCTACAATGTATATCTTGACTCGAAAGGAGAGTAAAAATATGAAATGTTTACCAGAAAAATGCTTGTTATGGATATATAAAAACCACGCCATTTTAGCACACGGGTATGGTATCGCAATGTGACTGTCCTTAGTCTGGGCAGAGTAGTTTGTGTCTTACCTGATCGCAAACCAAAGATATGATTTGGCGTGTTGCGCCTCATAACATCAGAGGCCAGTTGTTCAAATTTGATCATTAGTTTTACGAGCTCGTTAGTTATCATATTGTTAACTATTATAGCAAGTACAATATCAAAGCTTTTGGTATTTTTGCAGAAAAAATGTGAGCAGCTTTTGCATTTGTCAGCAACTGGGGCCAGTTGTTCAAAACTAACGACGTCGTTAGTCAAAGTATCGTTAAAACTTTGGTCATTAAATATTGCAAATATGTTGAAATTTATGCTGAAAAAAGCTGCTCACATTTTTTCAGCAAAAATGCCAAATTTTTTGATATTGTACTTGTTAGAACAGTTAACAATATGACCGCTAACGAGCTCGTTAAGCTAACGATGCTTTGAACAACTGGCCCCAGAATTAGCATATTTGCCATTTTAAATGATCCAAGTTTTAACGATACGTTAACTGACAACGTTGTTAGTTAGTTTGTTTGTTTGATTTGAGGTTTAACGTCCCTGACAACGTTGTATAGGTCATTTTGGAGACGTTGATTCCAATTTTGTGGGAAATAGGATTTATAAGCAAGGATGGTCCTACCCGCACCGATTTGCCTGGGCAGGCTTAGATCCTCTAGCGGTGTACCAGAACTCGTGTGCGGTCGGTTTCAGCTCTGCGTGGAAGCATCATGCAGCCCGTCCTTTTTTTTTTAGTCCCGATGGGCGGAGGCAAGTAGTTAGTTTGTACAGCTGGTCCCTGGTTAACAAGTTCCGTGTATAAAAGCCCATCTAAACCCAACTTCGTATAGAGAAAACTAGAGTTTATATGGGTATTGTTTTTACTGCTCCAATCCATAGGTAAGGACTTGAGACCGCCCCAGTGAGGCGGTTCTAACGAGTACCCACAACCTCCGTTATATATGACGAGGATATGTAATGATCGATTCAAACAAACACTTAAAACACTATGTGACATGTGACCGGGGCATGACAAGGCATACAGTAAGACCATTGCGACTAACGAAGACACAGATAAGCCCGCACATCCACAATCAGACCAATGCATGAGACTTCCACAGTATACATGTATGCGCTTTTCAGACAGAAACAAGCGATGACTGCGTTAAGAAAACCATCAATGTGCTTAACTGGCCTCTGTCATGTCGATTTTGTTTTTATTTTTTCTGCCGCGTTTTGTTTTTGCAATAACGTCTTTATTTTAGACACATGTATTTGATCGACACATCGAGCGGGATTGTTGCAGAGAAGAGCTCCCCTAAGTTTTCTCAGCAGAGCTGTTCTCAGATGGAAATTTCTACAAGTTAAGGTTTATGCCTGGGCAGGTTTGGACCATCTAAGCGGATTACCAGTACTCATGTGCGGTCGGTTTCTGATTTGCCTGGAGTTTCTTGTTCTCATGCTGGACAACCCTGCACAGTGACGACCCTTTGATGCATCACGTGAACGAGTCCGTGAAATTAACACCCCACTAAACCCCACTTTATATAGGGAAAATTAGGGTTTACGGTGGTAAAATTTATTTTTCTTATTTCTGCTCCAACACATAGGTTGCAAGGGGCGGTTCTAACGAGCACCTTCAACCTATTTCTGCAGTATAAATAAGAAAAAATATCAAGGATTTTCATCAGAATGTTTGGAGATGTGAAAAAATGCACTATGTCGTACGGGTGTGTTATCGTAATGAATGGTGCCTTGTGATACAGAAGTTTAGTTTGACCAGATCGGATTTCATCTCAATGTCGGGTAAAAGTCCCACAAATTTGGAAGCAACGTCTCCAAAATGACCTTTACAGTGTTGACGGGGACGATAAACCTCAAATCAAACAAACAAACAAATTGACCAGATCGGAAAGCATTCTTCAGTCGTCCCCGTGCCTTTTCAGTCTATAAACAATTTTGTATCCGCTTATTAGTCTCTATATAAAAACTGAAAGAGAATAATAATAATAATAATAATAATAATTCATAAACACATGACTTAGCAATATGAAAAAAAAACACACACACACACACTAAAACTATTAGGATATTATCATACACATCGTAAAAAATAATCTGTCTGTGATTTTTGAAAATGATCTATGTGATGAATGTTCATCCACAATTGTCCGAGCTTTTACTGTGATCTTTTCAATCACAACTTTTGTGAAGGGATATTTTTATTTTCACTGAGCACTATTTCACGTGAGCAGTTGTCGCTAGTCAGTAGAATTTTATTCTGATATCCCTTATAGTCCATATGGCCCTGTCCTAACTGTTAGTTGGATGATTCCATTTTGGATAATTGGATCAATTATCACAGTATTCAAACTGAGCAGTTATCACTCGTTAACAGAATTATATACGGACGTCCGTCGTTCGATCCCTGCCGGGGTCGGCAACATTCTTTCGTGGAGATTGATCATGAAATCTTTTCTACGGTCATTTGAATGTGCACTGTACTGGTTAACAGCTTATGTATAAGCCTGTCCTGGAAAAGTGTGGATAGGTAAACTGACAGGCTCTAAAATGGCCTAAAATAGTGTTGGCTGGGCCATTAAACTCAAATACAAACAGACAAACACTGACGTCCGTGGCTCTGTCCTAACTGTTGAATTTGAAGAATCAAATAAAGCGAATCATACTCTTTTAAAAGGACCTTTCCTAACTGTTTGTTGGCACTAATCATTATCAACATTAGTGAACCACGTGTTACAGAACAACTGGTATGCTGTACGAGTGCCATTTGGAAAGTATCAATAGTAGCCGTATTGCGCAATAGTTTCGAAGGTTTAGTGCATTTTTCAAACATGTATGACAAGTAGACCAGACCATAATGGAAACCTAAACAAAGGAAGGCCATAAGGACAGTTACTTTCCCACAAAATGGCCATATGGCCATCCAAAATAAAAAGACGCAAGTGATACACACAGTAAGTAACAAACAATAACATAAATAAACCACCACAGAAGAACCGCCTTGGAACGGTCAGTGAACAGATTTCAACTGGGGGGCTTAAATCGATTTTACGTGGCCACACTCCTCGTCCTTACTTCCGTCTCGCTTTAGACAAATAATTTGTTCAGTCCGCATGAAGGCTTCCTAACTCATCAGTGCAACATCTCCGTGAACACAAATAATCAAAGCACCACAGAGGTGAGACAACGGTAAGGACTCGACACCAAGAAACATGCACTGAAATGCTGGAGCAAAAGAAAACCAACAGTTAAACTCCGATGGGCCCGACCATTAAACCTAACCTTTAATCACTTGACCGAATTAAAATTTGCACGATTTTTATGCTTGCAATGTGCTAGAGTGGTCATTGTAGATGGCCATGTCTTTGACATTGGTCGAAAATATGGCTGAAAATAGCAGAACAGAGGGTGTACGGCAAGTAGTGCGCGCATTGCTAAACGTGTTGCCATTTGAGATCAAAGCAGATTTGGGCGACAGGGCTTGAGTTGTCATTTCATCTCAATGTCGGGTAAAAGTCCCACAAAATTGGAACCAACGTCTCCAAAATGACCTATACAGTGTTGACGGGGACACTAAACATCAAGTCAAAACTATTACTTGGAATACTTGGAAGATTCCAATTAACAGAATCATATTCTGACACCCCTTATATATTAAATGAACCTTTCCTAACTGTTAGTTGGAAAATTCTATTTTGCACTAATCGTTATGCTACCGTAATGGATGACAGTGGTGCAGAACAACTGGTTTACTGTACAGGGAGAAATATTCTCCCTATACGCTCAAACTTATTCCAATATCTGAGATAAGGGAGAAGTCAAAATATATACATGGAAATACCAAATTAATGTTTGTAGGAAAACATAAAATTTAGCCAAACTTCTCCCTATTTGTCTTTAAGAGAGTAATCTCGAGCTCGTCTCCCTATATTTCTGAGCAAACTTTATTATTGCTTTATAGAACCATCCTCAAAATGTTGACCTTTAGACAACCATAGAAATCACAGAAGGTTCTTCCTAAGCACAGTGAATAGGCCAAATAAGGACCAGCATACCAAGGCTATTGGTTTGCTTACCAATGAAGTGATAACAGTAATGAGAGGACGTGTGGCTGCACTAGGAAGCAAAGATAATTGGCTGATCATCTTATCCCATATCCGATTGAACACGACAATCCCTTCCTTTGGAAACAGTGCAGATCCAGATCAGATGGCTTCTGAAGAAGCCATCTGATCAGGACTTACACTGTTTGTCACTCAGTTTGCCAGTTTTAATGAATGAACTATATCAAGTGATTTGATTGGTTGCTAGCCATGAATGTGTGTTGCAAATAAATTTATTCAGCATGGTAAAGGTTTGCCACACCGATAGAATCAGAGATCAAACCAACAGCCGTAGACCTCGTGCATCAATAGTGCATGGGGAGCATCATGATGCACAAACTTCAACACTCAACACCATTAACATGATTCAGATAAATATTCCATATTCACCTGTTCTAACTTTTAATTGGAAGATTCCATTTTGCTGGAATGGATCAATTATCACAGTATTCAAACTGAGTATTTATCTCTTGTTAACAGAATTATATACTGATGTCCCTAAAATTTCATGTAGATCTGTTCAAACTGTTCAATTTGAAGGTTCAAATTAACATAATCATATTCTGATCCCCTAATGTTTTAAATGGACTTGTCCAAGGTTCTATTTCGCACTAATCATAATCTAACCTAAATGAGGGTATTCGGGATGTCAACCCGAGTAACTAAAGTACTAGTACTTAGCCGAACAACGCGGGTAACTGTATTACGCGTAGAAGCCTAAGTGATGTAGTGGTTACGCTACTCGCCTTGTAAACCAGGGGTCGCAGGATCGATCCCGGGCTTCTCCAGACTTTCGGATGAGTCTTTAAACTGAGGTCCCGTCTCCGTATGACCTTAGCTGCTGGTGGGACATACAACTCAAACACTTAACTGTAATACACATGCGCACATGTACGGTTTTACTTGACTCCAATAACCCTCACCTTATTGCGGGTTAACAGGATTCAAGATGGCGGAATAGGTTATTAAACTACAAGGATATTTTTTTTAAAAAAGGCGATTTGGATAGAATTTCACGTTTAACGATTCCGTCAACATTATTTAGGTCATGTTGTGGGAATTTCACCCACGTGAGGTGAAATGACATCTCGATCGCTGTCGTACATTGAAACCAAAAGGTTAATATCCATTGGACAAGCCCCAGTGTTGTTTGGGGTGGGGGCACTCTTAGTTGTGCCTCCTACATAGGCTTGGACACATTATCCGTTCAAACTTTCGAATTTTCAGTATTTGTGGTGGTGGGGGGGGGGGGGTAGACAAAAACTGGTATTTTTTTATGGGTACAGGCCTTTTTGCAGATATTTTTATATTCACTTTTCAAACTGACTATTAAATCTTTTTTTTTTTTTTTGGCTTAAATGCTGAATGAGTATTGTTGAAACATTTTCCCACGCATATCAGAAACTGTATCAATAATGTTTTAGCTTCTCTCTGCACAGCAGATCAGTGGCTTTATAGTATATAATTATAGTTTACAGGTTGCAGTACAGTGAATAATTGGTCTTTATGAAAGCTGTATTCGGGGAGAGCTTTCAGTACAGAATTGAATATTCTGCTGCTTCTGATTGGATTTGGTGCTAAACCATTATTTTTCTGAGAAGTATTCTTGTTTATTAGAAATATTAGTAGGTATTTGCTATTGTAAAAACAGCTGATTTAAATTGGACCAGAAAATTGTGCTGACTGGTCACTGGAAATGCCTGGATTTATTCGCTACGGTATGGGTTTGTTGACAGATACAGATACAGATACATTTATTTATTAACGGGCCTCCGTGGCCTAATGGATAAGAGCGCTGACTCTTAGTCATTAGGTCTCTCACCGCCGTGGGTTCGAGCCTCGCTCGGGTCACGTGTGAGACGCCAAGTTCTGCAACGGAAGGTCAGGTGGTTTTTCTCCGGGTACTCCGGTTTTCGCCCACCTACGATTAACGATCGGCTCGATATGAGTGAAATAATCTTGAAAGGGCCGTAAAACCCAAACCCAAAAAAAAAAAAAAAAAAAAAACATTTATTTATTAACGTCTCACTTCTGTACATGCAATACAAATTCAAAATATATGACATTTTACAATTTGCACAGAACCATTCTTTAAGAATTACGAGAGACGTGCATGTGTTTAAAACACCCATGCATTTAGCAAGGCATTAAAATCAGCAGTAAAACACCATACACATGTATATAGGCATGAAACGACTTTATAAAAGCATTGTACATGCCTTAAAATCAATCATTTATAAAGAAAAAATCTTCTCCTGGTAAGGATTTCAAAGCAGGTTTTGGCGCTAAATCTAATTATATCTTGATTATCGCTTCCCAGTATCACAGACAGTTTTTCAGTATTACTTTGCTGCTCAAAACTGGGTAGTCTTTCACTTATGATTGAAAATAACGTTTCCCTTAAATCATTATACAATGAACAGGATAAAAGCACATGTTCTTCCGTTTCAACACACCCGCTACATATAAAACAGGTTCGATCCTCTATTGGTAATCGCTCATATCGTCCAGTTTCAAGTCTTAGTGGTGCTACACCTGATCTAAACTTCGCATAGGCACTGCGATGTAGCTTAGGTCGTATACAAGATAAATACTGCTCTGTTCCGTACATTTGCTTAAACAACCTGTAGGTTCTGAGTTTATTGCCCCCGGTCCCTGACGCTGCACTGTCTCGTTGAAGATCTGTGAGCCACTTAGCCTTAATTTCATCAAAAACCTTATTTGACACTTGTTGTTTTAAGGCATCTTTATTTAACTGATCCACGTCAACATCCCATACATTTTCTAGGCCACATTTATTAAATTGCTGTTTTACTCTAATGCACCAATTTTTGTATCGATTATTTCCCTGCGAATTGGCCCATTTAAACACTTTATGATTAAATCGGTTTTCATCCATTACTCTTAATCGAAACCAGTGATTAATAACATATTCCCATTGCCTCGATTCCGTATTTTTCCACCCTATGTCTCCCATCACCGCCGCGTTTGGTGTGTACCGGCCAACTCCTATAAAGAACCTAGCCGCTCTATGCTGGACCGCCGAAATACAAGAGAAGCTTCTGTCACCCCACATCGCTGTCCCGTAGCTAATCGTACTATACACCACAGAATCATACAACTTGGTAAATGAGTTATACGGTAGCCCTCCAAGGGCTTTATATCGAGAAATAACTAGTCCTAGAGCTCTATTGGCAGACTTCGACACATTCTTAGCCATCTTACTATAATCTAAGTGCTCGGTCAACAATAATCCAAGGTAAGTGTACTGTATTTCTATTTCTATACACTTTTCTCCAGTATTAAACTTACATCGCGTTGTTTGTACCGATGACGGCCTGAAGTAAATGACCTTCGATTTTTCATGGTTGACAAGCAGTTGGTTTTCTAAGCACCAGTCATGAAGTGTATCCAGTATAATCTGTAAATCACGCTCATTTTCACTCATTAAGACCACATCATCAGCATATAATAAAATCGCAACCCTCTCACCATCTATGTCAATACCTAATTCCAAGGCGGATATCTTTGCAACTAGGTCATTTATGAAAAAGTTGAATAAAATCGGCGATAAACTGCAGCCCTGCTTCAAGCCGCAATCAACCGGAAACCACTCTGTTTCAAACCCATTTAGCCGCACACAGCACTTCACATCTTTATAAATTGATAGCAAAGCGTTATACATTCTGCCGTGTATTTCCATATTACTAAGCTTAGAGAACAGCCGTGTCCTATTTATACTGTCGTAGGCTTTTTTAAAATCAATGAATGCGGTAAAGGTAGGTTTTCCCTTAAGTTTCCTTGTTTCGATTATGCTGGTTAAAGATGAAATGTGGTCAATTGTGCTCCGCTCTTTCCGAAATCCGTTTTGATAGTCACTAATAACATTATTACTCTCCTCCCATACCGTCAGCCGCTTGTTCAATATATAACAGTACATTTTATACACAACTGAAGTCAGGGTTATTCCTCTATAATTAAGTGGGTCCCTCGTATCCGTGGTTGATGACTTAGGAATTGGTTGGATGATGCCGTATCTCCATACTTCAGGCGTTATACCAGACATAAAACATTTATTAAACAAAGCTAAAAGCGCCTCCGTTAAATTATTGCTTTTCAGTACTTCAGCTGGCAAACCATCAAAACCATAAGCCTTATTTCTTTTCATTGCTTTCATTGCTTCTGACACCTCCTGGAATGTTATCGGCTCATTTAATGGGCTATTGCGTTCATCCTCCATGCCTATTACATCAATATTTTCATTTGTATTTGCTGTTGATTCAACTGGATTCAGTAAACGCTGAAAGTCATTTTTCCATTTGTTTAACACTTCATTAACATCTTTTGTCACTTCTCGCTCATCGGTATAAACTTCCATTGGAATTACTTTTTTCCGCTCTTCACCCACACCGGTTCGGCCTATAGTCTTCCAAAATGCTTTGCAGTCCTCATTAGTCTGTCGTTCCAATTCCGCTTGTTGCTGATGCCAAAAGTGTCTCTTTTCGCGTTGAACGGCTTTATCAAAATTCTTTCTTTTTACTTTAAAAACCTCTGTATTCTTTCTCTTATTATGACCACTAGCTCGCAACATTGCTTTCTCTGAACTACAGAGGTCATTCCATAGTATTGTCAACTCCTGAGTCCACCAAGGCTTTCTCGTTCTTCTCTTTCTATTACTAATACCATCAAGTATGTGAATCTCTTTGTGGTTCAATTTATCTTTCATTTCTTCCGTCACAATCGTAGTAAAGTCCATATATAATTTTATCAAGAGAGATTTGTGTGTCTACTTCAGTTTCTAACCTTTGTATAAAACTTCTCAGCTCCCCCTGTTTACCATTTAAGAACTCTGGGGGTATATGCGACCTATCAAACACCGTGAAACTTTTTCTACCGCACTTGGCAGTTGAATCTGTTCTGTATGTATTTAGTAAAAAGTCCCAGCTCAATATGGAGTGATCTGGTTTCGATCCTGAAGTCCCCATTGTGTCGGTTATGTTCAAATTATTAATCAGGTCTGCAATTAAAGTCACGTTAGAGTTCTGAAATGATGCAATGTGTTCGTACGGAACTAAACAATAATCAACCGCAGAGCACCCTTGAGGGCCTACAAAAGTAAAGTTATTCCCAGTACTATTCCGTCCATTTAGAATACAGCAGTTGCTGTCGATCAGAAAGTCGCACATAAGAGAACCGTACTTATTGACATTGAAATCCAGAACATTTCTATTCTCAACCTTGTCTATTCCGCGTATAAAGTCATCCAGGTCCGAACACCGAGCATTGTAGTCTCCACAGAGGAAAAAAGGCTCATTTTTACAGTGAATATGAATCTGGCATAACAGAGTGTCAAAAAATTCATTTCCATCAATATTGCGAGTTGATTCAATGGTGGTAAATAACACACACAGCAGTAGAAACAAGTTCCCTCATGCTTAGGTGAAAATTTCAACCACAATATACCCTCATACTCATCATTAATTATGTTTACATTAAATATGTCCATTAAATGTTCCTTAATAAGGAAACCAACCCCGCCTGAGCCTTTCTTAGCTCTGATATGAATGTGCTTCCTGTTTTGTCCTATCCACACATATCCAGGCACTTCAATGGTACTTTTATTTAGCAAATGTGTTTCAGCCAGCCCAATTAAGTCAAAATCTTGTGATATTATGCATTGCTGTCTGATATACTGGTTGTCCGAGTTTATATTTACATTCCATCCTCCAACATTCCAAAACCCGCATTTTAATCAGGCATGTGAATTATTTCCATAAAACGGCTCAACCCTCAAAGGGCTATCCCGCTGACTATAATGTCTGTCACTTCTGTCACGATTTGCCTGCCTGTGCCATTGGTTATCGCGCCTGTCCTCGCCTTCACCTCTCCGATCGCTGCCAGTAAAATTATGTCTATCTGATTCGTGGTACCTTGGTCTCTCCCGCCTTTCCCTTTCTTCGCGATACCCCCGGTTGTCATCCGCGTTTCTACGATCATGTGAACCAGCCCTCCGATTTTTATCACTTCCGCGTCTCCGGTTGTCTCCCGTGTAACTGCGTTCGGGCGAATCGGCCCGTCTATTTCTATCACCGCCAGTTCTCCGGTCGATAGCGTCGATATGTCCCCGGTTGCCCCCCGTGTATCTCCGATTGTCACCCGTGTTTCTGTGATAAGACGAACTACTCCTCGGATCCCGTTCATCGTTATGTCCCTGGTTGCCCCCCGTGTTTTGCCTGTCGGATGAACTATTCCTCCTACTCCTCCCAGCGTAACGCGTCCGATTGTAACCATTGTCTCTAACATTATATGACAGATCAGTTCTACTGCCCGTCTGATTACGATCATGACTCTCGTATGTATAATCATGACTCGTCCTATCTGGGATTGTATCTTTTACTCGTACCCGCGACCCTTCAAACTGCAACTTGTTACATGTGGGTTTACGGCGTCCCGCAAACCCCCATGCTGACAAGACAACCGAGCGTGATCTCTGACAGGTGTACGGGCAGCTGTGGGGTAAGGCACAAGAAAGATGTTAGATGAATGACATGAATTATTTACAGTATCTACATACAACACTTACTAACACAAAACATCACAATTTGTTGCTTCTGTAGCCAACTCACGACGTCCGCTCCGAAGGCAAAACAATGTTCTGTGCTCGGAACGGGTGACGTGAATACCTACAGAAGCAAACAACAAAAACAACAACAAAAACAAAAAAAGAAACAACACAAGACGCGACTGGCCAGTTTATAACTTAGGATGAATCCCCCTCTCGTGTGAAACTTCCTCTCGCGAACTAGTGCAACTGCACACTAGTCTATCGACATAGTTGCCGATCACAGGTTGCCGATCACAGGTTTAGCGATCGTCCGAATATCCTGCAGGTTAGTTGATCTCTTTTATGGTCTCACATTTGTTGACAATGAACAATGATTCTGATTCTGGTACTCGCTGATTACGGCGGTCTGTCCGCCCTTGCTGGACCCTAACGCCTAGCGTCGTACCAGTACCTGCTGCTATGAAGCAGGGAGCAGCAGGTCACACATTGTTGTGCCTGCAAATTACGATAACTGGACTAAGACACCAGTCACAAAACATACATGCTATATCATGATCCCCCTCCCGGAGAAGTAAGAATATGTTCATGCATATACCGTTATTGCGCATGCGCCGACCAGACATACAGGCTGATTAGTGCATGCGACAAATAACCGTACAGCAGAACTCAACTTGACTGTGCATCAAATTATCAGCACCCAGCGCTTGACACAATAATACTCAAAGTTCATGTTTCCTTACTGAGCACTACAGAAATCAATTAATGCTCACTACTACTGAGCATAATACTCATCAAATTTGTGCTCACTACATTATCACAAGTAAGAGGCAATTGAACAGACCACGCCTTTGCGCTACCTGGTCAGCCGCCAATTACAGGAAACATAACAATCTCTATTTCATATCCTTCTCCGCGACACGGCTCACAAATATAGCTATTCACAAATTCAATACATTAATAACAGATAGAAACTACAACAGAAGATTTTCATCTATAATCCACAACATTTGTTAGTGTCTCATAAGGGCCAACACTGTTTGCCGTAATTTCTCTCTGTATTTGGTAGGCACCCCGTCACAACCGTCCTCGCGACGTCGATGACGCAGCTGACGTCATCCCCGCCACTCAGGCCGTTATGACGTGTGGCGACCAAATACTCCCACTTATCATCATCACGTTCTTTATATATACATACATGCACGAACTGAGTTATCAGACAAAAACGGCATCATTACAAAATGAACTCGTAATTCTTCTTGAACAAAATTATTTCTAATCAACGTGAACATGCTTGTAAAATAAAATTCATTACGGTTCATCATCACGGATAACCCAACAGGCTCTTGTAAGAGTTTGCCCTGATGATGAAGATATGGTTAAACCCGTCTTAAGTTTACGTCCCCTCTACACCTAATATCATATTGGGACGGAACCACGGTTTTCTAACAACAGCTAGTCAAAAGTCATGGATCAAACAAGTGACCCGGCGTTTATTAATTACATTCTACAAAAGGGGTCTAAAAGCCTAAATGAATCTAGAATGAGCGGGTGTCCAAACTTTACGTCTCACCAACATCTAGGGTCAGCATGAGACAGGACCTCACTTAGACTCATTCTACTACTGGAGAAGCCTGGGATCAATCCTGCGACGTCTAGCTGGCAAAGCTAGTAGCCTAATCACTACAGGCCACAACAGTGAATTCAGAATAGGCTTCAGAAAGTTGGGGTATACTAGAAGTAAACCCCTCCAAAACCTACAAGTATGTTCATACAAAAATAATACTAAATATAGATTTAACATACCTTTCAATATACTTTCTATTTCCCGACACGATGTTGTAGGTATACGTTACAACTTGACCTGCTGCTAAAGTGTTCGTTTTTCTCAGGGTTTATATATCTATGAATACTACCAGAAAATCATGCCTACTCATATTACCTTGCTCAATTCGTGGCGAGGTGGAGATACCGGCCACAAATAAAGCTAGATAGCAAAAATCGAGTAGATAATGGATTTGCGTTCAAATAGTATATTTCCCATAGGAAAAATTGATGAAACGACCCTATAAATCAATGACATGACTCCTGTCAAAACGAACATCCACACAACACGTGACGGGAATAAAAATCATATATGGCACAATTTGGCGGTTGGCGATTTTTAGGCAAATTCTATAGGACTCGGCCTTATAGCGGCCCCCTGTATTGTAAAAACAGCTCTCTATAAACCACTCATGCATACATCGTATGATATGTGCATGACTTGTTCATGGAGCAGCACAGTTTGCGTACCATATTTCACCTAAAATATTTCACTCGCACCGCCCTACCATATATCTACTAAAATAATTTAGATGTGCATAAGCACCAGAGAGGTTTCCTATTCCATCTCGTAACAAAGGTTTCCCCTTTTGGAGAAAAAACAATCAGAAATGTTTTTTCTTTGTGTACAGAGATGGAATAGGATGAACCTATCTAACCAAGACAGCTATTTACACAACAACCGTGCGAAGAATTGCCTACTAAGGTAGTCTGCCCCCAAATTTTCTTTAGTAAAATTGCTATTAAGCTATGGTGGTTTGCCCCAGAATTTTCCTGTTCCCCTGACACTCTGTTGTTTGTTAGAAAACGGATATCGTTTTAATCTCACTGGAGGTGGCCTTTCTGGCTTAACAGATTTGATTGATTTCACAGGTTCTGACATAAATGTGGTACATATAATTTGGTCTGTCTGACATGTCAGTCCTGCAAGGCGCTGTTCTCTCAGCCCTTCTGTCTCCTCACTCTCCTCTGACGTTAGTGTGTGTGGGACGCTAACGTCACCGTCACTTTCTGGTTGCTCTGCAGTTTGAAAACTGCTGTCTTCATATGAAGACTCGTCGACGTCATTTCTGTCATGACTGTCTGTCGACATAATAGGTTTAGAGATCAGACAATGAGACGTCACAGTCTGACGTTCAACATACTGTTTCAGTATATTAGCGTGATATGTGTTAACATTTCCATTGACGTCAATCTTATAATCCATTCTGTTCACTACCTCAACCACTTCATAAGGACCTTTCCATTGAAGCAATAATTTATTACTGTCTGTCGGTAGTAACAACAGCACTTTATCGCCGACGTCAAATTTACGCGACCTCGCGCCTTTATCATAATAAGCTTTCTGCTTAATCTGAACCTTCTTTAAATTATCACGCGCTAATTTGCATGTCTGCTCTAACCGTTCCCTAAGCTCAATAACGTATTGATACGTCGAAAGAACTTGCTCATCGCGTACCTCTTCAGCCCATAATTCTCTTAATATTGCCATTGGACCTCTGACGTTACGTCCATATAACAACTCAAAAGGGGAGTATCCTAAAGACTCTTGTGGGACTTCCCTTACCGCAAATAATAAAGCTGGAAGATATTTATCCCAATCTTTTGGACGTTCAGCACACATGCGACGTAACATCTGCTTTAACGTAGCGTGGAAACGCTCTATCAGTCCGTTGCAAATTGGGTGTCTCGGACTACCACGTTAACTGTTGAAGAGAAAGAAGTCTGCTGACTTCCTTCATTACCTCAGCAGTAAACTGTGATCCACAATCAGTCAACATTTCATCAGGAATGCCAACCCTACTAAACATTTCAATAAGCGCTTCCGCGACACGTTCCGTCTCAATACTCGGTAAAGCTATCGCCTCTGGATACCTTGTCGCATAATCTATCATGGTTAAAATATACCGAGATTTCCTATCAGATCGAGGCTCAATTGGACCAACTATGTCCACTGCCACCCTCTTAAATGGCGTATCAATCAATGGCATTTTTCCTAGAGGTACTTTAGTGACCCGACCTTTCTGAATAGTTCTCTGACAAATATCACAAGATTTACAAAATCTAGCGACATCACCGCAAATACCGAACCAGTAAAACTCAGTTACAACTCTATCCAATGTCTTCCTAATACCCATATGTCCAGACATAAGCGTTTCATGAGCCAGTTTCAACACCTTTCCTCGGAAACTTTGAGGGACCACAAGTTGGAAAGAGACTTTGTTACCCTTGGTGAACTCCCTATATGCCAAACCTTTTTTCTCAATAAACCTAGTTTCACCTCGGTTTAAACCACGACTCACAGTCTTGTTCCCAGATACAACCCTTTTCCTGATGTTTTCCAAAGTTGGATCATCAACCTGAGCTTGTTGAAAGCCTCCTTGTCATCGTTAATGATCTGATCGGGAACCTTAAGTTTTCTGTAAGGCTTCTCATCCTGCCTAGTTTGAGACCTAGTTACAGCCGCAGCTGAGAAATGAGACATATCAGGAAGTTTTGATCCATCAATGTTACCGATAACCAAATCGTACAACGTATCATCCATACACAAAGCTTCAGTTTTCCCAGTGAAAAAAGGACAATCAATGTCAATCATTGCCAAAGGATACCTTTGTGTGGATTCATCAATCAACGTAACATTTGATTCCTTCCCTATTAACTGACTATCCGAAACCAAACTTCTCCGAACGACACAGCCTGTACACCCAGTATCTCTTAATACAACCACCTTTTTATTATTAACCAATGCTTGTGCCGTCGGTAACCTTGCCTTTAAGAAGTAACAGACACCTTCCCTAGTTTCCTTACTACACTCCTCCCTATCCGAAATCAAAGGATCACCAACCTTATTTTCAAAAATACTTCCAATCTCATCACCTTTCCTAGTTACTCCGTCTGACAAAAACTAACTTGGTGTGCTGCGCCACGTGGTGTGCTATTATTTTTACCGCGTCCGCGAAAAGACCCTCTAAAATTACCACGACCACGTGTATAACCACGACCTACATTCTGCGTATTCTCATTCTTAACCTGAGAACCTTGAGTCTCTACGCGCGTGTTAAAATTTTCCTTAACACCGCTATCCCCAACTCCAGTTGCTCCTACCTCTGCGCTATACAATTGTTTCCTGTCGGGGTTCTTAAAACATTTAATTGTTAAATGCCCCTTACCGCATATGCTACACTTGATATCCGGTCTACCACTCGGTTTGTTCGAGTCAACTTTGTCCTGTTTACCCTGCGCTGCGCCTCTATTATCGCGTTGCCCCTTATTAATGCAACTATATACGCCCCCGCGCGCTTCTGCAAACAAATCTGCCTCCCTAGCCATTTCATCTAAATTACCAAACTGTTTTGGCTTCAGATGTACATACAGTTCTCTATTACATGACTCCAGGAACTGATCCCTTGCCATGAAATCACAGACAGCCGGAAAAGAATTTTCTATTTTTGCCATATTAAGCCATTTTTCTAAATAACTTCTCAGTCTACTACTGAACTGTATGAACGTTTCTGATTTCTCGGGCCTACTATAACGAAACTGCTTCCTTAATCCGCGCTCTGTCATGTCAAAATTCTTTAATAAAGCGTCCTTTAACTTTTCATAATCCGCCGCATCCTCATTTGACAACCGGTCATATACACCAAGTGCGCGCCCTTTGAGCAATGCACTTAAATACGCGGCCCAAACACTCTTATCCCATTTATTAGCCGTAGCATATTTCTCAAACCTAGATAAATAACTATCCATTTTATCTTTACCCTCTTCAAAATAAGGTAACTTAGGATCCCGGGCACGAGCCACCTTCTCAGCTTTTTGCTTTTCCAATTCTAGCTCGAGCTTCGCTCTCTGCATTTCTAACTGATTCCTTAATTCTTGGTGCTGTAGCTCAAACCCATGTTTTATTTGTTCTAAATGGGCCTCACTAATCTCTTTTGCCTCCCTTTCAGTCTTAATGCGTGCCATTTCAAGTTCCTTATTAACATTCAACATAGCTGGTTCATGTGCCCTTTCCTTTTCCTTTTCCTTTTCCTCTAACTTAGCTAGTTCATGTACCCTTTCCTTTTCCTTTTCCGCCCTTTCCTTTTCCTTTTCTTCAGACCTTAACCTTTCTAAATCCCTTTGCTCTTGCCTTTCTGCCCGCTCAATATCTTGCTGCTCTTTAACAAAACCTTGTAACTCCTTCCCCTCATAACCTAAGTCCTTTCCCATTTGCATTAAACGCTCCATTATTGATAACGTAAATCTCACGTTACTATCAAAACCACTATAAACTGATCAGTTATGATCAGTGATGATTGAATGGGCTTAACTAAAACGTTAAGATATGTGTTATACGCGTTAATCTAACTAAAACGTTAGTTATTAAAGCACACGCGATTTGAAATGTCAAATGCTTTCAGCAAAGTATGACGTTGCGCACTGGTAGTCTAATATGACGTCATAAACTGACGACGTTTACAGTAAAATGCTACAATCCGAAGTTTCATCACATTACAATACTCCGATCACAACAAGTCACCATTAATGTTTCTATTACGTCATACCTAACCTCAAGCCACAGCGTAAATATTAACGCTACCGTTATGTCAATGTCAGTAAATTGTTAACGTCACTACGTCAGAACCATGTGTGGGTAAGATCTATTAGTAACTCCAGTTTAACTTATTAGAATGTCAGGTAACACAATTAAGTGGGGTCTACTTAAATTTTTCGTTACCAAGAAAAAGTGGGGTTTGCCTTGCCTTCCTGCTCAGAAATTATCGACTTGTCAGTATCCATTCAGTTGAACACATGGGTTTCGCACTTCATCAACGCAGGAAGGAAGATTAAAGTTAATTTCTAAATGTGGCTGTCAATGCATTTTTTTTTTAAAGTTGATGATTCAGAGTATCAATGTTCTGTTCCACAGCCGGGAACACCAGCCAGAGATCAAATCCTCACTTCACTGACACCAAATGTTACATGTGGGTTTACGGCGTCCCGCAAACCCCCATGCTGACAAGACAACCGAGCGTGATCTCTGACAGGTGTACGGGCAGCTGTGGGGTAAGGCACAAGAAAGATATTAGATGAATGACATGAATTATTTACAGTATCTACATACAACACTTACTAACACAAAACATCACAATTTGTTGCTTCTGTAGCCAACTCACGACGTCCGCTCCGAAGGCAAAACAATGTTCTGTGCTCGGAACGGGTGACGTGAATACCTACAGAAGCAAACAACAAAAACAACAACAAAAACAAAAAAAGAAACAACACAAGACGCGACTGGCCAGTTTATAACTTAGGGTGAATCCCCCTCTCGCGTGAAACTTCCTCTCGCGAACTAGTGCAACTGCACACTAGTCTATCGACATAGTTGCCGATCACAGGTTGCCGATCACAGGTTTAGCGATCGTCCGAATATCCTGCAGGTTAGTTGACCTCTTTTATGGTCTCACATTTGTTGACAATGAACAATGATTCTGATTCTGGTACTCGCTGATTACGGCGGTCTGTCCGCCCTTGCTGGACCCTAACGCCTAGCGTCGTACCAGTACCTGCTGCTATGAAGCAGGGAGCAGCAGGTCACACATTGTTGTGCCTGCAAATTACGATAACTGGACTAAGACACCAGTCACAAAACATACATGCTATATCATGATCCCCCTCCCGGAGAAGTAAGAATATGTTCATGCATATACCGTTATTGCGCATGCGCCGACCAGACATACAGGCTGATTAGTGCATGCGACAAATAACCGTACAGCAGAACTCAACTTGACTGTGCATCAAATTATCAGCACCAAGCGCTTGACACAATAATACTCAAAGTTCATGTTTCCTTACTGAGCACTACAGAAATCAATTAATGCTCACTACTACTGAGCATAATACTCATCAAATTTGTGCTCACTACATTATCACAAGTAAGAGGCAATTGAACAGACCACGCCTTTGCGCTACCTGGTCAGCCGCCAATTACAGGAAACATAACAATCTCTATTTCATATCCTTCTCCGCGACACGGCTCACAAATATAGCTATTCACAAATTCAATACATTAATAACAGATAGAAACTACAACAGAAGATTTTCATCTATAATCCACAACATGTGTTAGTGTCTCATAAGGGCCAACACTGTTTGCCGTAATTTCTCTCTGTATTTGGTAGGCACCCCGTCACAACCGTCCTCGCGACGTCGATGACGCAGCTGACGTCATCCCCGCCACTCAGGCCGTTATGACGTGTGGCGACCAAATACTCCCACTTATCATCATCACGTTCTTTATATGTACATACATGCACGAACTGAGTTATCAGACAAAAACGGCATCATTACAAAATGAACTCGTAATTCTTCTTGAACAAAATTATTTCTAATCAACGTGAACATGCTTGTAAAATAAAATTCATTACGGTTCATCATCACGGATAACCCAACAGGCTCTTGTAAGAGTTTGCCCTGATGATGAAGATATGGTTAAACCCGTCTTAAGTTTACGTCCCCTCTACACCTAATATCATATTGGGACGGAACCACGGTTTTCTAACAACAGCTAGTCAAAAGTCATGGATCAAACAAGTGACCCGGCGTTTATTAATTACATTCTACAAAAGGGGTCTAAAAGCCTAAATGAATCTAGAATGAGCGGGTGTCCAAACTTTACGTCTCACCAACATCTAGGGTCAGCATGAGACAGGACCTCACTTAGACTCATTCTACTACTGGAGAAGCCTGGGATCAATCCTGCGACGTCTAGCTGGCAAAGCTAGTAGCCTAATCACTACAGGCCACAACAGTGAATTCAGAATAGGCTTCAGAAAGTTGGGGTATACTACAAGTAAACCCCTCCAAAACCTACAAGCAAGTTCATACAAAAATAATACTAAATATAGATTTAACATACCTTTCAATATACTTTCTATTTCCCGACACGATGTTGTAGGTATACGTTACAACTTGACCTGCTGCTAAAGTGTTCGTTTTTCTCAGGGTTTATATATCTATGAATACTACCAGAAAATCATGCCTACTCATATTACCTTGCTCAATTCGTGGCGAGGTGGAGATACCGGCCACAAATAAAGCTAGATAGCAAAAATCGAGTAGATAATGGATTTGCGTTCAAATAGTATATTTCCCATAGGAAAAATTGATGAAACGACCCTATAAATCAATGACATGACTCCTGTCAAAACGAACATCCACACAACACGTGACGGGAATAAAAATCATATATGGCACAATTTGGCGGTTGGCGATTTTTAGGCAAATTCTATAGGACTCGGCCTTATAGCGGCCCCCTGTATTGTAAAAACAGCTCTCTATAAACCACTCATGCATACATCGTATGATATGTGCATGACTTGTTCATGGAGCAGCACAGTTTGCGTACCATATTTCACCTAAAATATTTCACTCGCACCGCCCTACCATATATCTACTAAAATAATTTAGATGTGCATAAGCACCAGAGAGGTTTCCTATTCCATCTCGTAACACAACTCCTGCTTTCCCAATGTCTTAACAATGGTTCTGATATTTGCATTGAGAACGCGTTGGTGTTTCGGAATATCGTGCTCAATAAAAACATTTTCATATCTCCTACTGTCTTTCAGTTTGCGTTTATTCTTCATAACAGTCACTTTATCTTCCTTACTCCGCATTTTTGCAACGACTATCCCTGCCCGACTCTCTGCCGAGCTGGCTTTACGCTCAGCGCTATCAACAGTCACATCTCGTAACTTTAAACCGTCCTTTATTAGCCCGTTCACCTCACTCTTAACATTTTCCTGTTGCCTTTCTGGTAAGTTTCTTATAATAACGTTTAAGTTCTTATCCTGGTTTGCACTATGTTCCATATCGACTACCATACGGCCCTCACCATCGACTTTTTCTTCAAGTGTTCTTAACCTTTTCTCAAGATCGTCTATTTCCTCGCCTAACTCCTCCTTCACGGTAGAAACTGACGTGGCCATCATTTCTGTGAAACGTTTGAACATACTGTTTTCAAATGTATCTATTTTTGACTGAAACACCCTTTCAATGTCATTAAATTTCTTTTCCATGCTTTTTTCCATATCTGAATATCTTGATTCCATTCTGTCGAAAGCATTGACTAATTTTGATATCTCAGTTTCACCAGCTTTTAGTCCACCTTTACCCTTACATTTGCCTTTCTGCTTACCACTATCCCCTTTTGAAGCACCTCGTGACTGAACAGGTTTTCCTTCTATACACTCAGATTGTTTTGCGTCTCTTGTATTAACACTAAAACTATCAGCATTCTCTTTGCCAGTCTCATCACCAGTTACATTACCATTTTGCTGCACCCGATTAGACACCGTGTCATTTTTATAAAGGGTTCGTTTGGCTTTTTTCATGTCTCAATAAACTAAAACATTGTCATTTTTCATTTTTTTCACACAACTTTCTTCTGGTAATGACAAATGTCTCTTTCTGCCAGTAACTACTTGGAATGGTGACGTCACCTCAGCGATTTGCTGTATTGACATGACAGTTTCAACATATTCACTGGCTTCACTAACCTCCAGGAGATGAGCTTTATCCCGACTTTGTTCGCGCTCCGTATCACACCCTGTGTTAAACTCAGAGTGCAATCTGCGTCTCTCGTCGTCACCCGTGGTAACGCTAGGATGATTCCCGGTGCACCCCAGGGTAACACTAGGGTGTTACCGTGTTTTATCCTTGGAAGACGTCAAGATAAGGTCCTCGTTGTGGTCCTCGTTACACCCCAGGGTCACACTAGGGTGTTTCCATGTAGTATCCTTGGAAGACGTCTGGATTTTGTCCTCGTTGCACCCTAGGGGAACACTAGGGTGTTTCCGCGTTGCACCCTGTAACGTCAAGGTGCTGTCCTCGTTGCACCCTAGGGTAACACTAGGGTGTTCCAGCGTTGACTCCCCGGCAGACGACAGGATGTGGTCCTCGTTGCACCCTAGGGTCACACTAGGGTGTTTCCGCGTTGCACCCTGGGGTAACGTCAGGGTGTTGTCCTCGTTGCACCCTAGGGTAACACTAGGGTGATCCCGCGTTTTATCCTCGGAAGACATTGCTCGAATAAGACCTTATCAGGCTCGCCTAACACTGCAAATCCACGGCAAATCTATATTACTCGAAACACTGGCCCTTTAGCTCATAAACTGGTTTGCCTATTTTAACACAGTTTTACATAACTCCAATCGAGCGATTTATGCCCTTTTAAATCTCCTGTGCACTCATTCAATGAAACCACAAGCGTAACCGAGCGCGCTAATCATGCGTGACCGCGCCAGGTGAGATATCGGCTTTATACACACAGGTAAATATTCAGGTATGCACACCTAATTTGCATAATAATTGACCAATATGGCTGTCCACTTTATACGCGATTATCTTACTATTGACTACTACAGCTGATCACATAAATCATCAATTTTTAGCTAAAACAGTGTATAAAACTTCAAATTGGCGTAAGAATTTAAAACACAGTACCTTGATATAAATCACTATCCAATTTTTTTCCTTAAAATGTCCCTTAAAACACTTTTAAAACCGAAAAATTCAGCTCTCGATATTTTGTCCAGCCACTAAGAAGTCACGTGACTGACACGGACTGCCGATTAGGCCAAAATTTGCCGCACAACACCCACTTTTTTTAGATGTTTCATGGAAGGTAAATGGTCTTCCTGTCAAATTATATGCCTCATAATGGAAGCATTAGACTTGCTGAAGTGTGGTAGAACATGGAATATGCCCCAATTTAAATTGTGAGTAAGGGGATTTTTTTTTTTTTTACTGAAGTGCCACCTAAACTGAAAGTAGAAAATTCAGCTCCATTGTCCTGTTTTCTTTCGTTTCATAATATTTTCACACATTTATAGATTCCCTTCAATTCTGTATCTTAAAATGGATCTTCCTGGCATGTATTTTGTCACAGAAACTGTACAAATTGTAAGTTAAGTGCTAATTTAGGACTAACTGTGTGTATTTGATCAGGTTTTGCTTCTGTTCCATGTAATGGGGGGGGGGGGTACTTCAAAGCCATATAAATCAGTTTTCATTGTTCTCTTTGGAAAGCAGACTTGCAGTAAGTGTATAAACAGGAAAACAAGAAAAAGAATATACTCCATATTGAATATAACAATGAGGTTACATGACATTAGGCAAGGGTCTCAAGTCAATGCAAAATTTCAAAATTGTCTCTCCGAAAGACCCCGCTGCAATATCAATATAAGTTTTCTCAGCCATTGTAAGTTCTTATTGGTAAAATATCCTCAAATGCCATTTTTGTACTGAAATTAGGGGGTATAGGTGTGAGAACAGCCAGCATTTCTAGCATGGGCGCTAATAGGGCATGATTTAGGGCATTTTAGAATGCATCAGGATAACATGTCCGTGAAACGAAGACCCCCCTAAACCCCGCTTTATATAGAGAAAAGTTGGGTTTACGGGGGTATACTCTTTCTGCCTTATTTTTGCTCAAAAACATAGATTGTGGGCACTTGTTAGAACCGCCTCATTGAGGCGGTTCTAACGAGCACCCACAATCTATGTTGAAAGCAGAAATAGCAAAGGTGCTTTAATTTTCACCTAATATTGATCATTTTCTGACACCATGTTGGACGCCATTATTTCTTATGGACATGTTTTCCTAATGGAAAGTATTCCAAAGACATCTGAGAAGAAGCACTGATGGAAGCCGGTTTCTGGGTTCCATTCTGGAAAGAGGTAAACTTTGCGCTTTTTCACAAAACGTAGAATCTGGAAGCGATAACTTTTTCGCAAAGTTTAAAGATTCTTTGTCACTGAACATTAATTATGCATGACTATATTATTAGGTATGGTCTAAACGTGTGTTTGGCAATTCTTTTGATGGATCATAAAGAAATAAGGGTTTGGTATAGGTTGTACTACAGTAAATAATTGGTCTTTATGAAAGCTGTACTTGCTCTTGGGAGAGCTTTCAGTACAAAATTGAAATTCTGCGACTTCTGATTGGATTTAGTGCTAAACCATTATTTTTCTGAGAAGTATTATTGTTTATTAGAAGAAATATTAGTAGGTATTTGCTATTGTAAAAAGCAGCTGATTTAAATATGACCAGAAAATTGTGCTGACTGGCCACTGGAAATGCCTGGATTTATTCGCTGCGGTATGGGTTTGTTTTAATCGCGACGGAGGTAAGGGCGAGGATTGTGGTCACGTATTTATCGATTTGAGCCCCCCAGTGGAATTCGTTTCCTTTGACCGTTCCAAGGCGGTTCTTCTGTCGCGGTTTATTTTTGTCATGGTTTGTCTTTGGGTGTTTGTGTCGCTTATATTATTTTATTTTGGATAGCCGTTTGGCCATTTTGTGGGAAAGTAACTTCCTTTTGGCTTTCCGCTGTTGGTGTTTCCGTTTAGGTCTGTTGCTTCATGTTTGTGTTTCTTTCCCTTTGGTGTCTCTGATGGGAGCTGTGGGTCATTGCCTCTACTTCTATTTTGTTGACACTGACTGTCGAAAAGGCCAAAATTTGTCGCTAAAAACCAAGTATTTTAGCTTCTTCTGTTAGATAAATGGTCTTCCTGTCAATTTATATGCCTCATAATGGAAGCATTAGACTTGCTGAAATGTGGTAGAACATGGAATATGCCCCAATTTACATTGTGAGTAAGGGGATTTTTTTTAAGTAGTGCCACCTAAACCTAAAGTAGAAATATCCGCTCCACTGTCCTGTTTTCATTCTTTTCATAATATTTTAACAAATTTATAGGTTCCCTCCAATTCTGTAGCTTAAAATGGATCTTCTTGGCATGTATTTTGTCACAGAAAATGTACAAATTGTAAGTTTAGTGCTAGTTTAGGACTAACTGTGTGTATTTGATCAGGTTTTGCTTCTGTTCCATGTAATGGGGCGGGGGGGGGGTACTTCAAAGCCATGTAAATCAGTTGTCATTGTTCTGTTTGGAAAGCAGACTTGCAGTAAGTGTATAACCAGGAACACAAGAAAAAGAATATACTCCATATTGAATATAACACTGAGGTTCCTTGGCATTAAGCAATGGTCTCAAGCCTGCGTCTGACTGGTGATCAGGAGGACGCGGGTTCGACTCCCGCCGGGGTCGGCAACATTCTTTCGTTGAGATTGACCATGAAATTCTTTCTACTGATTCAAGAAGGGCAGTTGTCAGTTTCTGGCGAAAGAATGTGCACTGTACTGGTTAACTGCTTACGTATAAGCCTGCCCAGGAAAGTGTTGATAGGTAAACTGACCGGCTCAAAAATGACCTAAATAGTGTTGACTGGGCCGTTAAACTTCAATACAAACAAACAAACAAAGGGTCTCAAGCCAATGCAAAATTTCAAAATTGTCTCCCCGAAAGAGCCCGCTGCAATATCACAATAAGTTTACTCAGCCATTGTAAGTTCTTACTGGTCTGGTTCATGTTACAGGATTTGAACAGATATATTCAGCCATTTCTCATGGCATTAAGAAAGTTATAATCATTTTCATCAAAGTTTTGTCCCCAAAATATCCTAAAAATGCCATTTTATACTGAAATTAGGGGGTGTAGGTGTGAGGAAGGCCAGTATTTCTAGCATGGGTGCTAATAGGGCATAATTTAGTGCATTTTATGATTAAAGTATTCCAAAGACATCTGAGAAAAAAGCACTGATGCAAGCCATTTTCCGGGTTCCATTCTGCAAAGAGGTCAACCTTGCGCTTTTTCACAAAATATGGTTTGTTCGGCTTTCATCGATAACTTCTTTCGCAAAGTTTAAAGATTCGTTGTCACTGAACATTCATTATGCATGACTATATTATTAGATATGGTCTAAACTTGTGTTTGGCAATTCTTTTGATGGATCATAAAAAAATTAGGGTTTGGTATAGGTTGCAGTACAGTAAATAATTGGTCTTTATGAAAGCTGTACTTTCTTTGGGGAGAGCTTTCAGTGCAGAATTGAATATTCTGCTGCTTCTGATTGGATTTGGTGCTAATACATTATTTTTCTGAGAAGTATCATTGTTTATTAGAAGAATTATTAGTAGGTATTTGCTATTGTAAAAAGCAGCTGATTTAAATTGGACCAGAAAATTGTGCTGACTGGCCACTGGAAATGCCTGGATTTATCCGCTGCGGTATGGGTTTGTTGACACTGACTGCCGAAAAGGCCAAAATTTGCCGCACAACACCCACATTTTTGGCTGCTGCTGGAAGGTAAATGGTCGTCCTGTCAAATTATATGCCTCATAATGGAAGCATTAGACTTGCTGAAATGTGGTAGAACATGGAATATGCCCCAATTTACTTTTTTTTTACTGCAGTGCCACCTACAGAGATATTATGTACAAACTGTTTAAAGCACAACTGTTACCAAAATGCAACGATTATAGGTAACACAGCCATCAAGCCAGTATAATTTTGGAATATTTTTGGGGGTATACTAAAATTTGCAGATATGTTTTTTTGTCTGATGGTATACTGTATATTTTTGGGGGTACACTCTCAATCTTAGTATTTTTGGGGTCGAACACTAGATGCTAGGTCCTAGCCTATGTAGCAGGTACACTTTAGAGTAATCTCCCCACCCCCACTGGGGGACGAACTGACTCACATCACTTTGTCTGGCAGGACAGGCGTAATCCTTCTAAGTGGTTTATCGTCAGTTTCAGCTCTGCGAGGAAGCAGCATGCAGGCTAGTCTATTTTTCCAAGTTCTGATGGATGGGGGGATTAAAAAACATCTCAAACGATCCGCATTTGATCCTCAAGTTTTACCGGTCAACCTAACAGTTGAGCGTGGAGCATGATAGCTCAGTGGCTATAGTGCACTTGCCTCTGATGCTAGAGGCCCCGGTTCGATCCCCGATAGCGGTGGTAGAAACTTGGTGTCATCATACTTCATTGGCATCATTTACAGGGATGAATGTCATAAAGTGCGCCGCGCGTCCTTCGGATCGGGACGTTAACTGGGGCCCCCTTTGTGCAGGGAGAACCATCCCCTGTAAAGGTGAAAGAACACCGTAATTACATGATTACTGTGTGGGCTTTCATCGTGTAAAACTGTAATGTTTGTAATGTCGGTGTCCACTCCTGGGGTTAAGACGAAATTGGAAGAAAGAAAGAAAATCAGTAGAACATATACATCTGCTTTCATTTATAGAAAATAAATGAAAGTAGATGTACTGAATCATTAGGAGGCAGATCAACACCATTTGAACCCAGCAAAGAGGGTGTGATAAACTTACGGAAGCGTTCTGGTCAATCCCTGTTTTTAATCATTGTGACAAATAGCACTGATGACCAGTCAATGGAATAAAGAATTCAATTGAATTTCTTAAATGCTTCCTGAGCAAAAGTAAACATTGGGTAGTCTACACCCACGGCTAGGTAGTCTACGCCTCAGGGCGTAAACAATAACACGGATGACATGTTAATGGAAAATAACATTCAACTTGTCATGACCTTATGGAGCTATTCATCATTAAGAAAGTCTACGCACGTAGACAATTAACAGTTGCCGTATTGCGTAATCGTTTGCAAGGTTTCGTGCATTTTTCAAACACGCATGAAAAATCTAACCTTTAAGCACTCGGCCTAATTAGGACGACTTAATGCATGCATGGTGCAAGAGCGGTCATTGTAGATGACCGGCCCCGATAGCTCAGTTGGTAGAGTGTCCGCTCCGGGGAACGGGAGGTCTCGGGTTCGATCCCGGGCCGCGACATACCAAAGTGGTTAAAAATGGTACTAGCTGCTCCTCGCTTGGCACTCAGATTTACGGGGTAGAGCTAGGACTGGTAGACCCAGTGTCAGGATAATGTGACTGGGTATGGTATCATGTAATGTGTCCGGGACATGATACTTCAGTGAGGCAGCAGTATAAACGTGAGCATTGAGCTCCCTGTCGCAACCAGACACCGTCGTGATATGACTGAAAAATTGTTGAAAGCGACGTTAAACCCGAATTCACACACACACACACACACACACACACACACACACACACGCACTCATTGTAGATGACCATGTCTTTGACACGTGGCGAAAGTATGGCCGAAAACAACAATGTTAAATTAGAAGGCAAGTAGTGCGCGCATTGCTAGACGTGTGGCCATTGAAGTTCAAAACCGATTTGAAGTTTATGGTGAAAAATGCACTAACTTATCCAGCTGTTTGCAGATGGGTGCGACTTTATAGAGGTGGAAGAACTTCAGTCAAAGGTGATCCGCGACCGCGTCGGTCTGTTATAGTAGTGTCTCAAATTTTAACAAGTAAAGTTTTTTCGACATCTTAACATTACGAAAATACGCCTTATCAAAATCATAACTTTTACCGTCAAAATAGGGAAACAATTTCAGTTGAAAGAAATGGGATATTTTTCTTATGTCTGCCTAAAATATAGTCTGTATATAGGTACTCGTTGAAACCGCCTGATCGAGGCGGTTCTAACGAGGACCAACAATCTATATTTTGGAGTAGAAGTAAGAAAGATAAGGCTTACCCCTGCAAACCCCTGTTTTACTATATAACAGTCGGGTTTGCGGGGGTCGAAATCATATAGGCGTTTGTTTGTTTGTTTTTATTGGAGTTTAACGGCCAAGTCAACACTATTTAAGTCATTTTTGAGCCGGTCAGTTTCCCATTCACACTTTTCCTGGGCAAGCTTAAACGAAAGCGGTTAACCAGCACAGTGCACATTCTTTGGCCAGAAATTGACAACTGCGCTTCTTGAATCAGCGTAAGGGAGAGAACGACCACAGAAAAGATTTAATGCGGCCAAAAAAAAAAAAATAATAATAAAAATAATAATAATAATATGGGCCCCGTCAAGCGATTTTGGTACTTATCGCCTATGCGAGCAGCAAAGGTTCAGGCGAGTCTGCGCATCCGCGCAGTCTCGCCAGAACCTTCGCTGCTCGCTCATACAAGCAGTGAATCAAGAGGAACCTTCAGACAGAAAGCCATATCCCTGGCCCCTCTAAATGGCTGGGCATGCGCAGTTAAAATTTGTCATGACGGAATGCTCGAAGACCCAAATTCGCTTGGCGGGGCTCATATTATAATAGGTGTGTTTTCGCTAACCTGACCGACCCGGATTTTTGGTGCCGACCCTGCAATTTTTATTGCCATACAAAAAAGAAAAAAAAATATTTTCTTACCTAGCGACCTTAATATTTTCTGGCACTTTTGATATAAAAAAAACCTGTCAAAATAGCTAAACTGATACTTGAAACCCTATTCTTATGCTTCCTTGATTCTTTTAATCTCGTTACTTGAATGTTTTCAGGTAATATACAGTAAAATTCCTATATTAAGACCACCTTTGGGACTGTTCAAAAGTGGTCTTCAAGACCACTTTTGAACAGTCCCAAAGGTGGTCCCTGACCAGAGGACATTGTGTGCAGAAACACGAAGAAAGAATAACTGCATCCTTCAAAATAAGCTTTTTAGAACAAAATTAGTCTTAATTTTAGGTGGTCTTAATAGCGGAATTTTACTGTAGTTAAAATGTAACAATTTTAATGTTTTTTGTTGCTTTTTTCCATCGACCGACCGACCCATACCCGTTTTCGGTATGTAAGCGGAATCACAGCTGTTTTTAAGGTCTGATCAATCTCCACGAAAGGATGTTGCCGATCCCGGCAGGTATCGAACCTGCATCCTCCTGATCACCAATGAGATGCTTATAATATAGGAATGAGCTACCGAGGCCGGCATCATATAGACATCTCGTGATGAAATAGCTGGATGAGTGGCATAAGTGTAGTCCCAGATGAGATTGTGCGCACTCGCATCTTATCTGGGACTACACTGTTTGCTCAGGCCCGTCTCTCTGAGCACATAAGGTTTTTTTGTTTGTTCAAATTGAGATTAAACGTCTCCGCCAACACTATTTACGCCAATTTTACAGACCGGCTGCTTCCAATATTGTGAGATGAAATGAAATCTCAATCCGTGCCGTTCAATGAAACCAACAGGAGTTCATATGCATGGACAGTCCGACAAGTGTAACTTTGTCTGGCCTGGACATGTTTGGACCTTCTAAGCGGCTTACCAGTAATTATGTTGGGTCACTTTCTGCTCTGCGCAGCCCAGTCCATTTCTCTAAACGCTAAACGGATCAATGACAACTCACGGAGAGAAAACTCGCCGACAAGACGTTTCACCGACAACTTTTCTCGTCTTTGATGTTTAAAAATGACTCCTTGGATGAATGTTCACCAACAACTGTCCGAGCTTTTATTCCGAAATTGCTTCAGGGCTGTGATTTTATGAAGGGAGTTATATATTTTCGCTGAGTACTGTTACATGACCAGTTGTCACTAGTCAATAGAATTTTATTCTGATACCCCTTATAGTCCATATGGGCCTAATCTTACCGTTAGTTGGAACATTCTATTTTGTACGAGGACTGTTCAAATATGAATGCAACTAAGCACATAAAAATGATTCCGTGATAGATTTCGATGAAAAAATTATTTTGTCCCCTCAAAGTATTCCCCTTTAACAGATATACAAACTTTCAGTCTTCTGATCCAATCATTGAATGCATTTTGGTAGTCTTTTCGAGGTATACTATGACGGCACTTGAATATTGCAGAACCGAGGTGTTTGCGCTGTACAAATTTCGACCAGAAAGGTAATGTTTCAGCCGCGGGAACAAAAAAAGTCACACGGGGCAAGGTCAGGGGAATACGGGGGGTGAGGGAGTTCAACAACCTTTTCCTGCTTCAGATAGTCTTGCACAATGGACGCCTTGTGCGATGACGCATTGTCTTGTACCAATCTGACATTGGCCAAACCAGTTGCGGGTCTTCGTTTTTTGAAATATTTCTTGAATTTTCGAAGAACTTTATTCTTGTAAAACTTCGCATTTACAGATTTGCCTTTAGGCAGAGCAACCTGAATAGCAGGGCCCTGATTTGAAAAGAATATGGCATACATTACCTTCTTGACGCTCATGGTCCGCTTTGCAATGCATAGTCTTTTGCAATACTTTGTTGCCCATATTTTGTTCTGAATCTTTCGTTTTGGCTCAAAAAAGTGAACCCATGTCTCGTCACCCGTGACGACATTAGCGAAAGACCGTGCATTGTAATTTGGAAACTTTTTAAGCAACTTTTTGGCGCACTGAACGCGTGTCTTTTTCTGCTCATCTGTCAACAGATGGGGAATCCATCTAGCACAGATCTTTCTCATTTTCAAATCCCGTTTCAGCATTGTATGAGCTGCTCCTAATGAGAAGCCAACCATACTAGCTATTTGCCTGGTTGTGTTTCGTGCATCGGTAGCAACTATTTCTTTCACTCTAGCAACCATCTTGGCAGATGTTGCTCTTTTCGGCCGACGATCATGTGGTGCATCTTCTGTTGAGCCTAGCCCAAAGCTGAATTTCTTACACCAACGAAAAACTGTCGGAAAAGACATTTCATTATGCCCATAAACCGAACATATTTCATCAAAAATGTCTTTGCACCATATACCAAGAATACAACGATTCTTAATATAGGACCGTATTTCAACGGCGTACTCTGACCTTCTTCCAACCATGTTTTGTATTAGTATACAAGAGTAGACAGTGTTTATCGAACGATTTACATGGCTAAAATGGACGGATGTTAACAGGTTTGGTATCAATGTATAGGTAAAATGTTTTTCTACGCTGTGATATTTATTTCCAGGTGTTTTTCGCATTAGTGCATGAGAAAACGTTCTACTTGCATTCATATTTGAACAGTCCTCGTATGAATTGAATTAAAACTGAGCAGTTATCACTACTTCGCTGTCTGAACTTCTAATCAACATAATCATATTCTTTTAAATGGACCTTACCTAACTGTTAGTTGGAAAATTCTATTTCGATAGCAAAAAGACTTGTACATCAAGTTAACAACACTGTGTATAGAATACCTTTAAATGGCGAAAAGTGGGATTGTTTTGGTTATTCATTTTGTTCCTTATGTTTGCTCAATAACATAGATTGTGGTTCCTTGTTACAATCGCCTCATTACGTGCACCCGCAACCTAAACTCGAAATAAGAGAACAAATCAACAGAAAAAATGGCAGTTATGGAGATATGAAATATGCCATTTTAGCGCACGGGTATATTATCACAGTCTTACTTGGTCGCAAACCAAAGGGGGGATTTGGCGTGGTTGGCCTCATAAAGTAGATAAACATCATTGGCCTATTGTTCAAGCCTCATTAGCACTATATCGAGCTCATCAGGTCTGAGAGTTTAGCTATTTCTTAATACTGTCCATAAACATAAAGACAGTTTTTAAATTTATGGACTCACGGTTCTGTAGAAAGCAATGCAAATCGTACAATTTAAAAAAAAAAATGAAAATCGCAGTACTTGTGTTATGCAACCTTCTTTATTACATGATAATCTGCGTATAGCTGAAAACTGAGTATGATCCGTTGTCTTGTTGATTAATAATTCAAGAAACTAAATAATTGATTCTGTGTAGTTCAGGTTTTCTCCCTTACATTATAAACAATGTAATGTGTCAACTGATGCATGGGACACTTGTTGTAAAGTATATGAAGGGAGAAAACCTAAACAAGAATATCTTCCGTAGCCGTTTTATATAAATACTCGAAAATTAGACAACAGATTCGTGAAAAATATTCTGTGTTTATAATTCATCATGTAACTAAGAAGTTTATTTGCATTTGCAAAAGAGCAGCTTTTGCATTTTCGACAGCTGTTCACATTTTTTCAGCAAAAATATAGGTATACAGTAGAACTTCGGTGGCTCGAACACCGATGGGTCGTTTACCATGGATGTGTCGAACCCATTCTTGAGCCCCTAGGGAAATCCTCTACATAAGAAATAGCGGGGATAATTAAGGACATTTTAGTATTTTATCTTGCAAATGTATGCTGTGTGTACTCATTAGAATCGCCTCGTTGAGGCGATTCTAATGAGTACGCACAGCATACATTTTCTTTATAGAACACCGAAAAGATGTCTAAAAGTATCCCGTTATGCCTCCAGACAGTAAATTCAGTGGGTCGAACTACCCCTGTCTCGAACAAATTTTCCGAAAGGAGGTCCCAAAGGTGTTCAAGCCATTGAAGTTCGACTGTATTTGCCATATTAAATGATCAATGTTTGAACGATACGTTAACTAACGACGTTAGTTAGTTTTGTACAACTGGCCCCTTGTTAAAAAGTACCGTATATGAAACACCGATCTAGACCCCACTTCATAGAAAAAACTGGGATTTACATGAGTATTATTTCTGCTCCCAGTTATAAGTTGTGACTTGTGAGTATTCGTTAGAACCGCCTCATTACCGTCTCAATGCGGTAGTTCTAACGAGTACCCACAACCTATGTTTTGGGAATAGAATAAGACAGACATCACAGATTTTAATCAGTAAAATACCTTAACGAAAGTATGCAGTGTGTGAGGAGGATATTTTACTTTAGCTGAAATGTTTGTTATTTACCTCATTTCTGGTCTAAACATAGTTTGTAGGTGCTCATGGAGGCGGTTCTAACGAATACCCACAATCTAGGCTTTTGGGCGGAACTAAGGAAAATAATGAATACCCCCGTAGAACCCACTTTTCTCTATATAAAGTGGGGTTTTGAGGTGTGTTCATTACACGGACTTGTTACAGTGATGGCGAGGCTTGGTTGCCGCGCAGGCCTATATTTGTCAACACTGATATCACAGGTCTTATTGAAATGTTGTCGTTCGCTAGTTCAGTTCTTATTATCGCCCTCGCCCATGGGGTGTGGAAATAGACTGGGCTGCATGGAGCTTTCTCGCAGAGCTGAAACCGACCGCAAACGAGGATGGGTAAACCGCTTAGAAGGTGTAAGCTCGCCCAGGCAAGTGATGCGAGTCGGACCGTCCCTGGCTATTAACCCTACCATTTTCTTTGGGCGACAGGGCAACGTCGGGTAAAAATCCCACAAAATCGGAAGCAACGTCTCCAAAATGACCGTAATAGTGTTGACGAAGACGTAAAACCTCGGCTCAAACAAATCTGACAGCGACTAGTGAAGGCTCAAATCAGAATACGTATTGGCACAGCCTTATCTGACTCTTCGTTTTTCGCATGCGTAATCTACAGTCTGAAAAAAGCATCACAAAAACACGCCTATAAAATTCTGACCCCCTTGAACCCCACTTTTAAGTAGTAAAACTGGGGTTTCCGGGGGTATACCTTATTTTTCTCATAACTGTTCTAAAATACAGACTGTGGGTACTCGTTAGAACCGCCTCATCGAGGCGGTTCTAACGAGTATCCACAATCTATATTTTGAGCAGAAATGAGAAAAATATCGCAATTTATCATCTTAAAATTTTTATTTTTTCGGCGAAAGAGGTTACAATGTATTTGTATAGGTGTGGTTTCGTAATGGAAGTTACACAGTCTTCTTGTGAGATGTCTGATGAGTATTTTTTATTGCCTCTTCCAATTTCACTGCTTTTGAAAACTAGACTGGTTGTTTTTATCTTTATGTCATTTCTGCAGCCTTTTTTGACCTATACAGGATGAAAAATTGGTAATATTGCTGTTATTCAATTATTTTCGTGTAACTTTGTCTACAATACTAATTGCATGAAAATTGGTTCACTCGGAGCAGTAAGTTTAAAGCCTTTTTCATTAATAAAACTGCTAATTTGTCATTGTTTTTATTCCCGTCATTTGGCCTTTCAGTGCCAACAAGTAAATGAACTCGAGTTTAGCAACCAGAAGCTGTCATGATCTGACTTTGAGTGATAGATAACATCTATATTGACACGAACTACAGGAATGCAAGTGTGTTCCATAGCCAGAACATGTCTCATATAAAACTTGGTTTCCTTTTTCTCCCCCTAACCCCGCTCCGGGGAACGGGAGGTCACGGGTTCGATCCTTGGCCGCGACATACCAAAGTCGTTAAGAATGGCACTAGCTGCTCCTCGCTTGGCACTCAGATTTACGGGGTAGAGCAAGGACTGGTCGACCCAGTGTCAGGATAATGTGACTGGGTGTGGTATCATGTAATGTGTCTGGGACATGATACTTCAGTGAGGCAGCACTTAAAAAGTGAGCATTGAGCTTCCTGTCGCAACCAGACACCGTCGTGATATGAATGAAAAATTGTTGAAAGCTACGTTAAACCCGAATACACACACACACACACACACACACACACACACACACACACACACACACACACACACACACACACACACACACACACACCAGAGACACCAAAGGGAAAGAAACACAAACATGAAACAACAGACCCTAATAGAAACATCAACAGTGGAAAGTCAAAAGGACAGTTACTTTCCCACAAAATGGCCAAAAGGCTATCCAAAAGAAAATAATATAAGCCATACAAACACTCAAAGACAAGCCATAACAAAAATGAATCGCGACAGAAGAAACACCTTGGAACGGTCAGTGAAACGAATTCCAATGGGTGTGTGGGGTGGGGGGGGGGGGTGGGGGTCTTAAATCGATTTTTTTGTGGCCTAAATCCTTACCTTTATTTCCGTCGCGATTTAGACAAATAATTTGTTCAGTCCGCATGATGGCCTCCTAACACATCAGTGCAACATCTCCGTGAACGCAAAAATCAAGCAACCACAGAGATGTAACAACGGTGAGGACTAGACAGCCAGAAACCTTTGAAATGCACCAACAGTTAGACTCCGATGGACCTGACCAGAGACAGAGCATCAGGGACCAACCAACATTACATTGAATTAGACTCTCTCTAATTGTCAGTAAGCCTTTACGCGGGAACCGTCATAGAATCTGTGGCCTGACCCACCGGCGTGCTGGTAAAGAGGGAAGCAAAGTTGTCAATCTTGATTGGGTTAACTACCATGCATGCAGTCTGTCGTATAACATTTATGTTGTACCCAATCTTTTTTATATCGAAGAATGATTTTACGAAATTGGGTGCTGAAGTCATTGCGGTTATATACATTTTTATCTGAATGTATATACTAATAAAAATCAAATAAGAGTTCCTTTAAGAGCAATGAAAACATTCAAAAGAAAGAAGATGGGCCATACTACGTAGTTTCGGCTAGTAAAGCCTCATCAGTGACCTCTTAAGGATACGGCAAAGAAAGCCAGATGAAACATACTGCAACCCTGGGAACTTCGAACAGGCAGTCGACTCTAAGACTGACATAAATCAAAATGGGATCCAAATAATTAAAAACCTGTCTAGAATATGAGTCTAAACCAATAATTTATTTCTGATTTCTCAGAATATTCACGCTGATCTCAAAGGACCAAAAGTAAAATATAAACTGCACTATGGTTGATGTACGGGGAGACGTTTTACGGCCGCCACACGGCACAACACCAGCTGCAGTGAAGGCAAATAAAAATCAAATAAGAGTTCCTTTAAGAGCAATGAAAACATTCAAAAGAAAGAAGATGGGCCATACTACGTAGTTTCGGCTAATAAAGCCTCATCAGTGACCCCTTAAGGATACGGCAAAGAAAGCCAGATGAAACATACTGCAATCCTGGGAACTTCGAACAGGCAGTCGACTCTAAGACTGACATAAATCAAAATGGGATCCAAATAATTAAAAACCTGTCTAGAATATGAGTCTAAACCAATAATTTATTTCTTTATTTATTACTAAGTCTCATAAAATTCGGGTTCCGATAGACCTTGTTGCAGAAGAGATTTAAGTCCAATATTGAATTTTGAAATTAAATCAGAATGACGTCCATAAAATTTTGAAAAGGCTTTGCGTAGTTTATGGTACCGATAACCCTGATTAAGAAGTTTAGCAGTTAACAATTTATTACGAGTGTTGAAGTCAGTTACATGAATACACACTCGAATTAATTGCGAAATATAAACGCCATAGGATGGCGCACGATGAAAATTTACACTCTCAAAATCAAAATCATCGCATTTATCATAAATTTTGCAAGAAACAAACCCATCTGCAGTAGATAGATGTGAATCCAAAAATGGGGCCTCGGTATTAGAATAATTTGCTTTATTTAACTGAAGTTCTGGGATTTTAGCTCGTTTCTAGTTCTCCATAGAGGATTTTCTTGGACAAACGTTCCCCAGGCATCCTTGTAACATGGCCTGTCCATCTTAACTATGTCAGTTTCAGAAGAGTAGTTACACTCTGCATAATTATCAATGCCAGTTTCAGGACTTCTGTGCCTGGGATCCCATCTTGCCGCATAATCTTTAAAAGTACTCTAAGACAGCTTGCATGAAAGTGGTTCAGTCTTTTGGCGTGCCGTTCGTAAACTGTTCACAGTTCGCATGCATATGATAGTGTAGGTAGCACCACAGCTCTGTAGATTTTAGCTTGTGTCAAAATGGAAGTAAAGGCAATAACCAGGAATCGATACAATTACCTCACATCTCCCATCCTAGACATCACAGGGAAAGAAACACAATCGTAAAAAAATACTATAATGAAACACTTTACAAACTGAAAGCCAAAAAGATAGTTACTTTCCAACAAAATGGCCAAATGGCCATCCAAAATAAACGATATTCCGAATACATACATGCAAAGACGAAGTATAACAACAATTAACCACAACAGACGAAGTGACTTGGAGCGGTCAGTAAAACATTTTTTTTTATTGTGTGGGTGGGGTTTACGTGGCCACAATCCATACCCTTGTTTATGGTGACAATCTAGCCTTATTCCACTTCGATCTCAAACACTACCATGAAGTCGGGCAGATGCTGCACTAGCTTTGGGAATACTGGCATAGCCTTCATCATCGGTGTGCACGACACATGACAATGTGCTCCCAAGTTAGGTGAGCTTGTCTACCGCTTGCAATCTTTGGCCTTTCACTGTGATGGTGGGTTCCTTGTAAGGCTTGCCAGATGCTGGTTGATAGGCCACCTCAGTCTTTTTGATGCTGATTCTGAGACCATAGCTGTCACAGGAGTGAGATACTTGATCTTTAACTTTTTGCATCTTCCCTTCTGTTGGAGCAGTATTTGCCATGTAATCAGCAAAGAGGAACTCAGCTAGCACCTATGTCTGCACATTTGACTTAGTTTGCAACCTGCTAAAGTAGAGAAGCATCCCATTACAGCGATACTTATTATGTATATCATTGTAACCATTGTTACCAGCCTGGAAAGCATCTGTGAGCATGGCAGATTACAACATGCTGAACATTGTTGGGGCTTGTACACAACCTTGCTTGACAACATTTTTACAGGGAATGGATCAGAAAACTCGCCATCATTTTGGACCTATGCTAGCAAACTATCGCGGAACTGCATTGACATTGCTATGAACTTGGTTGAACATCCAAACTTCACCATAATTTTCCAAAGTCCTTTACGAATGACTATATGGAATGTTTTTGGTAAGGCCAATACAGTTGTCATGTAGAGGTCCAATATCTGTTCAAGGCATTACTGTGAAGCTTCCTTGCTGTGAAGATCATGTCAATTATTCCTCTGTCATTTCTGAATCCACACTGACTTTCTGGTATAAGCCTTCACTGTCCAAGGTGTTAATTCAGTCGGTTGTAGGTCTCTTGCAATGCCCTTCTAACCAATGACAAAAAAGAGAAACCCCGATGACTGTCACTGACCTGATGATTCCCCATTCTATTTGACTGAAAATGTTTTATACTCCTGGCGTAGGCATGATGCCGGACGCTTATTTTGTTTGGCCTGACCATAACTGCGTACATATTAAATACGCACATATGTCCTGGGTTATGGCGATTGAAATGTTACAAATATATGCATTACATTTCGCGGGGACACCTGTGTATTTTCTAGTTTTAACCATTTGACAGAAAGGGTCACCTTCATATAAAAGAACATCGGTAAATGCACAGTGAATGTACACATTCCAGAATAAGGCAATTTAGTGTCTTTGGAAAAGGAATTCTGCTCTAGTGTTTGCTAAACATTTCTTTCCCTTTGGTGTCTCAGATAAGAGGTGTGGGTTAATTGAATCGATTCCTGATAATTGCTTTCACTTCTATTTGGCAATTAATAGTACTGCCTTAGATAGGTAAAAAAACCGCGAGTCTCATTGTTTTTACCATAGCTCGCCAGAGCGAAGGCTCTAGGAAGAAGCTTAAAGGATAGATTTAAGTTCACAACCGGCATTTTTGGTCCACCATCAATCGTCGGCATCGCTCACATTTCTAAACATATCCCCACTAAAACCTCTAGGACAGTTGAACCCAAATAACATGTGGAGCGCCCATAGGTGGGGGATAAATGTTTTGTTATGTCTTGGTCACATAAACAAGATGGCTGTTAAGCCCATTTTCGGTAAAAACCATTGACAATATTTTCCTCAGTAACCGAACTGTCGATGACTTTGAATGGTAAGCGGTATAAAAGACCGAGGTTGTTCCAGTAATCAGCATGGTGACCTTGACCTTTTTTACAACAAGGCCAATTTCAGTCAATAAGATCTTGTGTGAAAAAAAAAGCGGAGACATTGGATTTTCTGATTCTATCGTAGCCTATTACATTGAAATAGAACTATGCAAGCAGATGAAATAACTTTTTTAAATACCAAAGGACAAGGCCAATCACTAACCTTTTTTTCTGGATGCCACAGATTCAGTTCGTTTATCTTCTCCTCCTGGGAACTACTGGACGAATTGAAACAAAATTACACATGGAGACCCTATGGGATGGGGAAATAAAAGTTGTTCATAAGATCTGGGTCTCATGATCCAGACTGCCGCCATGCCGATACCCGGAAAAAGACTTTTGAAATCTTCTTTTCTGACAAGAACCTTGAAAGTTGGTTTGCTGGACCGGATTTGTTCAAATGATGACACTTATTAAGTATTGCCTTATTTCACGTCAAGGTTAAATTCGATCACTTAGCCATTTAAAGGGGGAAATGGTAAACCAGTGGATTTTTATGAAGCTATTTTTTCCAAAAACAACATCAATACACGCATGTTCATCTTCACTTTATTGCAGCTACTATTGTGGCGACTGGGGGCGATCGACCCTTTTTCCAATGCTTCATCGTAGACTATATTTCTATGTTAGCCAATTCTGATGCCTTTGAAAAGTAGATGAGATACTGCTCAAATACCCGTCGTAGGGCGACGTGAAGTAATGCTTTTTCTTGGTCTTCTGTTGTTTACTCATTTCTTTAGGAACTTGATTGGTACTCGGCTTTTATGCAAATAGGCAGATTTAGTCCTACCTAATTAATGTTATCCACCATTGATAAAATTTAATTAGTTACCAATTATGTGGGCTTTTTGTTTTCCTACATTTAATGAACCGCATTATGTATATAAAATGCTCCATCATAAGTGAAAAAAGTTGATATATTCTTTTACAATTGTGTTGATCGATTAAACATGAGAATCGAATGCTAGCCGGCTCGTTTTAGCTTTTTTTAAAGCTGTCCTTGTAACCCTAATCGCGGCATACTATTTCGATGGTTTGATCAGTCAAATATACACCGCAGAACTTCAGTTTTATTAAAAACAAATTCTCCTGATACCGAGGCCGAGTGTTTGGACTTACACCTGTCTATTCTAGATCCAGAATTTCAGTTATTTCTTGCTGTCGAATCCTTGCCGTTGTTTTATCTTTGTGGTGGTTTGATTTTTGTGTTCTCGGAAATGATGCACAGATGATTTAGGAAGACTTCATGCGGGCTGTGCAAAGCATTTGTCTAAATCGCGACGGAAGTAAGCTCCAGGATTGCGGCCGCGTAAAATTGGTTTAAACTTCCCAGGGAAAAACTTTTCATTGACCGTTCCAATGCGGTTCTCCTGTCACGGTTTATTTTGGTATAGGCCGTCTTTGAATGTGTGTATTGCTTACATCTTTTTTTGCTTTGGATAGCCAGTTGGCCGTTTTATCGGAGAGTAACTGTACTTTTACCTTTCCGATATTCATCACGAAAACATGCCTATATAATTTTGACCCCCTTGAACCCCACTTTTATATAGTAAAACTGGGGTTCCTGGGGGTACACCTTATTTTTCTTATTTATAAGGAAAATATCACAATTTTTCATCATAAAATTTTCATTTTTTCGGCGATAAAGGTGGCAATGTATTAGTATAGGCGTGTTTGCGTAATGGATGTGTCCATTAGGGTATAGTTATTTTATGGTTGTGTTTTTTCCCTTTTGCGACTCTGATGGGAGTTGTGGGTTAACTGTATCGACTCCTGATGATTGCCTTCTCTTCTGTTTTGTCACAGACGGTGTCCAGACGTTACGCGGTGGTAACCATATGTTAGTACTCGTGTGGTTATATCATTTTTATGACACAACTTAATCTACTAAATAACGGTGACTGAATCTCCTAAATACGAGGGCTGCTTGATTGAGCCTCGTATTGAAGGAGGTGAGCAGGGATATTCTTTATAATAAGTCCTACTATTCTCTGACTATATAGGGTCGTGTATCCAAGGACTGGTCACATTTGGTCAGTATATATCGACAAGGTAGCACTCTAAATTAATACAAGACAAGCAGCTTTAGCAAAATGGACAAAATCTGTGAAAGAGCACTGATCTAATATTTGCATAATAAGGTTTAACACCTAAGGATATCCATAATGATATGGTAGCAACACTAGAGACAGATGTCCATTCACATACTACAGTGATAAGGTGTTTGGCGGAATTTAAGCGCGGCAGACAGAGCCTTGGGGATGATCACCGTCCTGGAAGGCCTGCCAATGTTGCAATCCCAGAAATGGTCAATAAAGCCCATGATATTGTTATGACTGACAGACGAGTCACAGAAAGATATGTAGCCAGTAGAGTTGGCATTTCACAGGAAAGAGTACATTCCATTCTGACAGAGGATCTTGCAAAGAGAAAGCTTTCTGCCCGATGGGTGCAAAGACAGTTTACAGTTGATAAGAAGCACACAAGGCGCACATTATCGCGTGCCTACCTTAACCTTTTTGAGGGAGATCCTGCCAATTTTCTTCAAAGATTTGTCACTATGGATGTAATATGGGTACATCATTTAACCCCAGAGTCCAAACAACAATCGAAACAATGGAAGCACCCTGGCTCACCCCCGCCAAAGAAGTCAAAGACTGTTCCATCAGCTGGGAAGGTTATGACCTCGGTTTTCTGGGATGCTGATGGTATTCTGCTGATAGATTATATCCAAAAGTGACAAACAATCAATGACAATTACTATGCTTCACTTCTGACGCAGTTATGGGAAAATATTAAAGATAATCGCCACGGAAAGCTTACTATATGTGTATTGTTCCCCTGTTCACAAGTCGGCCATTGCTATGATTGCCATTCACGATTATGGCTTTAAATTGATTGAGCATCCGCCTTATTCGCCTGAAACTCGCTCCATCAAACTGTCATATATTTCCGAAACTGAAAACGGCTATTTCAGGCATCCACTTTCAGTCCGATGATGACGTCATATATGCAATGAATGAATTTCTGAACATCCAAGAAAAGGAGTTCTTTTAAAGTGGAATTGAGGACCTTAAACACCGCTGGCAACAGTGTATAGATACTGATGGAGATTATGTTGAAAAATAATACAATTTGTACGACAAAATTCAAATCCTTCAATATGAGGCTCACAACTTATCAATCAGCCCTCGTAACGCAGGTTTATTTCCAATGACCTTACCCATAAGGCATTCAATCACAGGGCCAGGGGAGACAACAGTTGGGAACATTTGTGTCAAACTAATATCATGATAATTTTGTTTTTGTTTCTATACTGTATGACGAAGAAGACATATTTAGATATAATTTTGTATGCTTGCAAATGAGGCTCTGAAATACAGGTACGATGAACAATGTCATGATACATTGTATGGTCTTTTGACATGGATAACATCAAACGTTTCTCCACGAACACAATATGTATGTGCGTATTGTACATTTGGACGTTTACTCAGCACTCACATTACAATTCCCGATGTGATTTCAAAGATCCGTCCCTAGAATCAATAGAGCTGTCATTTCATGTCCAGACCTCTAAAATTTTGAACGACTTGCATATGAATAAAGTATTTAGTGCTATACATATGCAGTATGATAAATAAACACAGTAAAAGTTTAATGTTTTTGCCCTAGGTCTTTCTTGTGACAGCTTGTATTAATCAGTGATAGATCAGAAACATGTCATGTCAACCTCCGTGTCAGCTTGTATTAAACAGTGAAAGATCAGTAACATGTTTGAATGTCAATAAGGTAAACGCTGGATCGTTCGCTGATCCAACCCGCCGGATATTTATCAGCAGTGTTATCTCAGTCCCCGGGTATGTTATAGAGAATACCAGGTGAGTGTCTTTTGATATCAAGTTTATCAGGCAAGGCTTCGAAAACGCTTGTAGAATCGCGAGGCTTGCCGAGCGATTCTACATGCGTTCTCGAAGCCGAGCCTGATAAACTTGATATCAAAGGACACGAATCTGGTATTCTATTTATCAGTTTATCCCGATATACACTTACATTTTTACCAATTTTTTTCAGTTTTGCCAGTTCTAAGAAGTGCAATGTCACGTTGACCTGATAAAGCTCACTTGTCCTGAGATAGCAGATGTTTATCAGGTCAACGTGCTGCAATGCAATTAATATAGGAGATGACTGATAATTTGTTTTATCGCAGCACTGGCTGCAGAGCATCATTAGACAGGATTGGCCTTTACTATCATGATAGCGTGTCGGACAAAATAAATCGTACAGATAACATAAAACGTATGAATACAGCCTCAGACTATATCTTATAGATTATAATGGATAAAAGCCTCTTTGCAACGGGCCTTCGTGGCCTAATGGATAAGAGCGCTGACTCTTAGTCATTACATGTAGGTCTCTCACCGCCGTGGGTTCGAGCGTCGCTCGGGTCACGTGTGAGACGCCAAGTTCTGCAACGGAAGGTCAGGTGGTTTTTCTCCGGGTACTCCGGTTTTCGCCCACCTATGATTAACGATCGGCTCGATATGAGTGAAAAAAAAAAGCCTCTTTGCATCACGAAAACACGCCTATATAATTTTGACCCCCTTGAACCCCATTTTATATAGTAGAACTGGTGTTTCCAGGGGTATACCTTATTTTTCTTTTTTCTGCTCTAAAATATAGATTGTTGGTACACGTAAGAACCGCCTCGATAAGGCGGTTCTAACGAGTGCCAACAATCTATATTTTGAGCAGAGATAAGAAAAATACTATTGTGAGCCACAATTTTTCAATATAAAATTTTCATATTTTCGGCGATAAAGGTGGCAATGTATTTGTATAGGCGTGTTTGCGTAATGGTATTGGCGAAGATCCAATCCTGGGCATCTTTTACATTGACGAACACTTTAAACTTGAGACTGAGATAACGTCGCTGTGCACTCAGTCTTCGTGTATATGTCTAACTGGTGATATGAACGCTGAGACCGCCACCATGTGTGACACTTTTACAGTTAAGGCGTACCATACCAAATTTAGTGACACAGAGGCCTTTCTGATATTTGATTTTCATCAGTGTGCCTCAACCCAAAAGTTCTGAATTTTTATCGGATAAGTTTCATTTTTCGACGGTTAAATTTACAATGTATTAGTTTTGGCGTGTTGTTCTTGCAGTAGTATGGCCTCCTCAAATAGGATGTTCCAACAAACACTCACAGTTTAAGTTAGGGACAGAAAAGAGATGGTCCCATAGTTAGCAATTCCCTGTAATGGAGTCCGCTCCAACTTATAGAGAGAAAATTGTGTCTAAAGGGGTATACTCGTGTTAATTGTCTTGTTTGTGCTCAGAAAATAGATATACTCTTTTAAAGAGTTACATGCATCCTCTGGAGGCAATCGCAGAAGCGAAAAGAATGTAGCGAAAGTTTCGTTTTTTTCTGGGCCAGACTAGCTAGTTTCGGCCAATTAGCCCTCATGAGTGACCCTCAAATATTTTCCAAACTCTTGAATGGAATCAGTGACCCGAAAGAAAATATAAGCTACACGTTAATGCAGAGAAACTTTGTACGGCCGCCATACATTCCCTTAACGTCTGACTAGTGACCAGGAGGACGCGGCCCAGTTCGATACCTGCCTGTGTCGGCAACATTCTTTCGTGGAGATTAATCATAAAATCTTTTCTACGGTCATTATCTCCCTTCCGCTGATTCAAGAAGGCAGTTGTCAGTTTCAAGCGAAAGAATGTGCACGTACTGGTTAACCAATTACGCAAAAGCCTGCCCAAAAAAATTGTGGATAGGTTGACTGACCGGCACAAGAATGACGTAAATAGTGTTGATTGGGCCTTTAAACTCCAATACAAACAAACAAACAAACAAACAAACAAACATTCCCTTTACACCAGCTTTAGTGAAATTAAATATATAGAGAATACCAGGTTGGTGTCATTTGATAGTTTATCAGGCAAGGCTTCGAGAACGCTTGTAGAATCGCCAGGCTTGCCGAGCTATTCTACATGCGTTCTCGAAGCCTTGCCTGATAAACCTGATATCAAATGATACGAATCTGGTATTCTTGCATAAATACCTATGCGCATGGCTGTTTGAAGCCATTGTCAAATGGACCGAAAGCCGTGCTCAAACAGCAAAAACCATGTTCAAATCATGAAATTCGCGTGCTGTTTGAACATGGATATTGAGCTTTTGATATCACAAGACGGGCCTTGCTTTGTTTACGTTACGTTGAGCGACGTAACGTTATCGCCCTGAACGTAGCGTTTTAGGGTTCTATGATGACGTCAGAGGGTTACTGCATGACAACGTCATTGTAAACAACATTCTGAACTGGCCGCCATTTTGGTTTGCATGTCGCATTTGAAGAGTTTATATGGGATTTATATGGAGCTTTTGGGCGTTTTCGTCAAAATTTGCGGTCGGATTCGTAAGTTATGCAAGAACAACGATCATCCATGGCTATTTCATTGCATTAACATTTGCCGGATCCCTCGGAAGATATTTGAACATTCGGCCTATCGGCCTCATGTTCAAACAGCTTCCTCGGGACCCGGCAAATGTTAATGCATGAAAAACCATGGTTGATCCCTATATTCTATTTAAGAAATAAATCAGCTCTAGCTGTGATTTGTTGACTAATAAATCAGAGTTTGGAGGTCAGTGGGTAGCGCGCGTGATTTGCCTACTTACAACTGACCGACAAACTGTGATTTATTACTCAACAAATCACAAACTAGAGCTGATCTATTTCGATTCTAACAGGCTGAAAATCGGCAATAATACTGTTGTTTCCTTCTTATCAGACGCCGCTTTCTGTGGCGTCTGACCTGAGTCTACATAACCCATGATTCCAGTCCAAATTCTATAGATCACCCTTTTAGCGCGGCTATTATCTATAAATAACCGTAACCTGGGTTTCCCCAAATCAACTCAGTTGGCACCCAACGTATATACAACGTCGTATCAACGTCGATGCAACGTCATGACGTTACTTCGACGTTGATGCGACGTTGTTTAGACGTCATTTGCCCACTTGGAATGATAGTCACGCACATTCCAGCACTGAAAGAGGTTTTGTGCACATTAACTAATGGTCGATTGATAAACAATCGGCCAAAAAAACGGGATACAAGGACAAGGAATACCAGTTTTATCAGTTTACATTTTGTTAATGCATTGAATTTCATTAAACATTATATTGTCAATATTATATAATCAAATAAACAATATACAAATCAGCTCATATGATTCAAGAAGGGCAGTTGTCAGCTTCTGGTGAAAAAATGCACATTGTACTGGTTGACGGCTCATGCACAAACCGGCTCGATATGACAAACAGTGTTGACATGGCCGTTAAACTCATTAACAAACAAAAGTGGGTTACTTTCACAAAAATCATTCAAGTTTAAGCGGTGTTGACAAGGATTAGATGCCGCTTTCTTCGGCGTCAGATCTGGGTCTACACGGCTTGTCAATGTACAAGTTATGGGGACGCATATGGATAGTATTCATTTTTCATAACAACAGATAAAGTGGTTATTTTGTTTAACTGAAGGATAATTTTCCTCACGGTTCTAACGAGTTCCCACAATCTATGTATGGAAAATACAAGATTTTTTTTTATCCGAACATTTTCCTTTTGTTTTGTTTTTTTTGTGGAAAAAATTCCAATATACCTCCATATTGTTGATATGAACAATTAACATTATAATGAACTGATTTACTTCCATTTCCGAGTTGTGTAAGCTTTACAAAAATCACATCACTTTAATAAAAATGTACCGCGGTGTCTGATCTGGGTGTTCACTGCTTGCCCGTGTGGCTAGGCATGTATGTGGGTTGACCCAAGCATTGGCTGTCAGAAAAGGCTTATATTAGCTGACAATTTACCTTTATAATTCTCATAACGTAAACACGCCTATATAATTTTGACCCCTTTGAACCCCACTTTTATATAGTAAAACTGGGGTTTACAGAGGTAAACCTTATTTTCCTTATTTCTGCTCTAAAATATAAATTGTGGGTACTCGTTAGAACCGCCTCGATGAGGCTGTTCTTACGAGTACCCACAATCTATATTTTGAGCAGAAATAAGAAAAAATCACAATTTTTCATCTTAAAATTTTAATATTTTCGGCGGTAAAATTGACAATGTATTTGTATAGGCGTGTTTTCGTTATGTTCCTTTGAATAACATCGCCATGTGTAAATAACTAGCAAGTTGTCAATCGACTAAACGCTGAGAATAATGCAGACCTTCGCTGCCGACAATCTAAGTCAAATCCCACGAAAATTATTATTTATTTTTTATTTTTTAATTTTTAATGAACAGAGCAGATTGAGGATGAAGGATAGATTTTACAATAAATGACTTGTTTAACATCACGTGTAATGAACACTCTACACCCCACTTGATATATGGAGAAAAACGGGGTTCGCAGGGGTATACATTATTTTTTCTTAGTTTAGTTCCAAGACATAGGTTCTGGGCACGCGTTAGAACCGCCTCAATGAGGTGGTTCTAACGAGCACCCTCATTACGCAAAAACGCCTATACAAATACATTGACACCTTTATCGCCGAGAAAATGAAAACTTTATGATGAAAAATTGTGATATTTTTCTTATTTCTGCTCCAAATATAGATTGTGGGTAGTCGTTAGAACCGCCTCTTGATATTTTTCTTATTTCTGCCCCAAATAGAAAAAAAGACAAAATAAGGTATACCCCACCGGAAACCCCAGTTTTACTATATAAAAGGGGGGTTCAAGGGGGTCAAAATTATATAGGCGTGTTTTCGTGATGTCAACCTATGTTTGTGAGAATAATAAAGAAAATTATCACATATTTTCATCAGAAAGGTATCTTTTTTGAACATATGAACGATTGCACACCCATGGGTGGATGGGTGTATTATCGTAATGAATGAAACATTCGGTGACCCAATTCTGCACCAATTTCCTGCCCACAATCAGAGCCAATCGGTATCAATGATATCAGTTTTATGATGTCTTGCTTCTCGTTATAACGACCTCTATAATGCAAAGACATTACCATTACATAAACAAACATTATGCAAATACGCCTATATACAAACATGTAAACTTTGCCACCGAAAAAAAAAGAAATTTTTAAGATGAAAAATTGTGATAGCGTTCTGATTTCTGCTAAAAATATAGAATGTGGGTACTCGTCGTTGAGGCGGTTCTAACTAGTACCCACAATCTATATTTTAGCGTCAGAACCGCCTCGTTCTAACGAGTACCCGAGACCTTCGGATGAGTCTTTAAACCGAGGTCCCGTCTCCGTATGACCTAAGCTGTTGGTGGGACGTAAAACTCAAACACTCACTCACTCTAACGAGTACCCACAATATATATTTTAGAGCAGAAATAAGAAAAAAAACAGGTTTATCCCTGTCAACCCCAGTTTTACTATATAAATTAGGGCATATGAGTATGCTTTCGTGTGCTACAATGTGTTATATTTTTATTATTTATACTCCAGACATAGATTGTACGCACAATCTTAAAGCCTCTTTTGTGTAGTGGTTATGCTACCATCCTTATAAACCAGGGGTCATAGGTTCCGTTCCAGGCTTCTCCAGACTTTCGGATGAGTCTTTACACCGAGGTCCCGTCCCCGTTTGACCTTAGCTGTCGTTGGGACGTAAAACAAACAGATACGCACACGCACGCACGCACGCAGGAATGCACGCACGCACACACGCACGCACGCACACACACACACACACACACACACACACACACACACACACACACACACAATATATATATGCATTTGAGCAGAAATAAGAAAAAAACTGTATACCCCTTTAACCCCAGTTTTCTCTTACTAATGTGGGTGTTCATTTCACGGACTTTTTTACCTGGTGTTTTTATATGCAGGTAAAAAATTGTAAATCAGAAGAGTGAGTGTTTGAGTTTTTTCGTCTCACCAACAGCTAATCTCATACGGAGACGGAACTCGGTTTAAATACTCATCCGAAAGTCTGGAGAAGCCTGGGATCGATCCTGCGACCCCTGGTTTACAAGGCGAGTAGCATACATTGTAACCAATAACCCGGCATCAGGAAGTAGTGTAAAAATTAAAAAAAGAGGAAGTAAACAAACCCCGGAATCACGGAACATTCGAGATTCTCAGTAGAACAATTTGTCATCCAGAGGCGACTGTGCTCGTGATAAAAACATATTTTACATGTCATTGTTCTTTTACATACCATATTTATCGCATTCTTGAATGCCTATTGCAGACGACTGTATGAATTTTGATTACCTCGTTGGCAGATAACGAATTTGAGCCGGGGCACAGCATTTCCTACAATTTACATGTACGCCAAGCAAAGCTGCACATCCATATGGTCTAACCAGAGATTTCTCTTGCTGCATATAGGGGCGTTGGGCACTTAGCTATCCTTAAAGCGCACAACGAAGAGTCTGATCAGACTGCGCGGATACGCAGGCTGATCTGAGTCTTCGCTGGGCGCACATGTCGTGTAGGTTTTGTCGTGCGCTGGCTCATCAATTATTTGCTTCAGTCTCGACAAGGTCGTCATCATGCGACTTCTGTAGGATGTCGTATTTTCCCTTTCAACCCATTGTATGCTAGTGGACTCTTCCATTGCTATATGTTGGACAAGTTCATTTGTCATGTAAGGGTGTCAGACCTATTTTTCGTTTTAATTATATTTTTGACAGAAAATTCTGTAAGCAAATAATGCAGGCCCTGATCAGATGCGCGTTCTGCGGCGTCAGATCTTGGCCTGCACTGTTTGCCGAGGTACCCCTTTAGGGGTTTCCCGTATGCAATCGGTTAAGATGTCAAAATGGCATGCTTCCGACTGATAACTGTGACATTCGTAAGCACTGGTGATAATAGGATGCGCCTCAGTATTGTTTGTTTGTTTTTGAGTTTAACGGCCCAGTCAACACTATTTTAGGTCATATTTGTGCCGGTCAGTTTACCTATCCACACTTTTACTAGGCAAGCTTATTCGTAAGCGGTTAACCAGTACAGTGCACATTCTTTCGCCAGAAACTGATAACTGCCCTTCTTGAATCAGCTGAAGGGAGAGAATGGTCGTGGAAAAGATTTAATGATCAATCTCCGCCGAAGAATGTTGCCGACACTAGCAGGTATCGAACCTGCGTCCTCCTGATCATCAGTCAGACGCGCATCCGACTGAGCTACTGAGGCCGGCGGTGCGCGTCAGTAAGATGGTCATGTCGAATACTGTCTATGTTTCCTTTGAAAATAAGAAAGTAAGAACATTATAAATTTCTTTCCCTTACGAAAACACGCATCTTCAATTATATATTGAAAATTTTACCACAAAAAATTAAAACTTTTCACATAAAAATCCCTTTTGTTTTGCAGTTTTCTGCAGAAAACGTAGAATTTAGGAACTCGTTGGAACCGCCTCGGCGGGGCGGTTCTAACGAGTACCCACAATCTATGTTTTTGGAGCAGAAATAAGAAAATTAATGCATATTCCTGTTAAAACCAGTTTTGCTATATAAAAGTGGGGGTTAAGGGGTCAAAATTATGTAAGCGTGTAGACGTGATGCTTCAGAAAAGGGCCATTTTATGTACATGAAGGAAAACGCTATATCTCATAGGTGTGTGATCCTAATTGTATTACCAGTTCTCGCTGAAGAGCCTCTGCCCATAGGGGCTAGGAGAAATAGATAGGGTTGCATGGTGCTTCCACGCGGAACTGAAACCGATCGCACATGCGTACTGGCAGGAGAAGGGATGTGAGTCGGACCTCCATACATATAATAAAAAGCTAAAAGGTTGCCTTTGGAAACAAATAACACGAAAAACTAAGACTCGGTTTTATTGAGTCTCTTCATACACAGCCTGCATACACAGCAATATAGTTTGCAAGACTGCATGCGCCTCCTAACACCGGCTTAAGCGATATTCGATTTTCAAAGTACATGTACAAGTAACCAGAATGGGCCCAATGATCCAAAGGAAAAGAAAATATAATCTGCACTATGATGAAGCACAGGGAGACTTTTCACGGCGGCCACACGGCACTTACAATGTAACACCAGCTGCAATTAGGTCAAATAAAGAGATAAAGTTGCCTTTGGAAACAAAGAACACATAAAAGAACGAAAATCGGAGACTCGGTTTTATTGAATCTCTTCATACACAGTAATATAGTTGCAAAGCTGAATATAAACCCTACTTGTTTCATTGGGTGGCAGGGCCTGAGACGTCATGTCATCTCAATGTCTGATAAAAGACCCACAAAATTGGAGGCAACGTCCTCATAATGACCTTTAAAGTATTGACGACGTTTAACCTCAATTCAAACAAACTAAACAAAGTTCTCGCTGAATGTAGGCACCCAGCTCTAGGCTTCGGCATCTCAAGAAAACTAAAAGTAGAAGTGAATGAAATAATCTCTGGTTTCGAAGGAAATAAATTATTGTAACAGTTCTTAAAACCCAGATTGCGTGTACGTGTGTATTCATCAAAACAACCTCGGTTATAACTGACATCGGGAATGTATGTTTGGAGGATTAATGAGAAAAAATGTCACAATTTCCATCTAAAAATACCCTTCATAAGATAATGAATGATTGATAGAATCTATGATGGGGTTGGGACCGACAAAGGAAATTTTAGGGAGGTATTCAGCTATTTGCATGCGAGGCTTTGTCGAGCATGTGACTTTGCATGTGAGGCTTTGCCGAGCATGTGACTTAAATTAAATAAATACGAATCTTAGATTTCCTTGTCGAGGTCTCGTCCCATCATTGACTACTTTTCTCACCCGACAACTCTGAATGGTGACATGTTTTGAAGGCATTGTCATCAGACTGCCAAAGTATACCGAAAACCATTATGCCAAACGCATTTCGGAAACATGCCTATACAAATACGGTGTAAACTTTACCGCCGAATAAAAGAAAATTTAAAATGAAAAATTGGGATATTTTTCTTATTTCTGCTCAAAATATAGATTGTGGGTTCTCGTTAGAACCGCCTCAGAAAAGTGGGGTTCAAGGAGTTCAAAATTATATCGGCGTATTTTCGTGATGGGCGCCTTCAAACAAATGTAACATAGCAAATACGATTAAGACGTTATCAAGATTGTTTTTTGTGATTTTATTTAAATCATTTACATTTAGTGGTAAATTTAAAATGAAAATTGTTTATTTCTGAAAATAAAACATTGAATGCTCATTCAGCACTTTTAGCAATTTAATAACACACTGAATGTCCATTTCATTTAACGTTGATCAAGGATATAAAATTTTGACAGTAAAATTATACACCAAGAGAGAAACAGATAAGGTGCCTTCCTGTTTTGCTTGGTAACAAAACACAACAGAATGCAGTTTTTGGAGAGAAAAAATCCAGTACAATGTGCATGTTTTCCTATATAACGGAATTATTGACAGGTTGAGACAGCTAATAAACACGAGTGCGAGACAGCAGTTTGAGACCAGAAACCTCACACTATCATTCAAAGGGATATGATTGTCACCTGTATCATATATTAGGTTCTTGGGGCAGAGATTCCGTAACGTGTCGTGGATAATACAGTTAGAGGCGGTTCTAACGAGATCCACAAGAATGTATATTTCTGGGCAGAAATAATAAAATTAAGGTTTACCCAAGGGTCTGTAAATTAGAAGTAGAGGCAATGATCTGGAATCGATACAATAAACCCATAGCTCCCATCAGAGACACCAAAGGGAAAGAAACACACACATGCAACAACAGACCTAATGGAAACACCAACAGCGGAAAGCCAAAAGGACAGTTACTACCCCACAAAATGGCCAATAGGCTATCCAAAATAAAATAACACAAGCTACACAAACACCTAAAGACAAACCATTGTAACGGTTATGGAAGAAATGTAACGGTTATGGATAAATACCACTTCTACAGCCTTGCTGTAGGAGCCGGTACTTTTAACGACGCAGGTAGAGTGGTTGGCTTATTCGCGAAGTTACGCAACGGATATTGCGGTTAGTACCTGGATGGGTGACCGCGTTGCTTGACTTCGTGGACAACCCGGCTTACGCTACATTGGTGGCAGCGGTGGGATAGAAACAGTGCCGCTGGTTTGTTACATAGGCTCCGCCCTCGGGTTTAGCCTTGTGAGGCATGTGTGACTTCGGGACGAAGTCAAGAGATGAGGGGGAGAAATGTAACGGTTATGGATAATTTTAACATTTCGATGTGAGAATTGGAATTATAAGGAATGAATTATCATTTCGGTGGATTTTATCGAAGCCGAAAAAAAAAAAAAAACTCCGGCGAACCACTCACAAACCATCATTACGAAAACACACCCGTGCGACATAGTGCATTTTTCACATCTCCAAAATTGATACTTTTCTGATGAAAAATCCTGGTATTTTTCTTTTTTATATAGCAAATATAGGTTGTGGGTGCTTGTTAGAACCGCCTGGGTGCTTGTTAGAACCGCCTCAATACCGCCTCATTGAGGCGGTTCTAACGAGTACCCACAACTTATGTCTTGGAGCAAAAATAAGAAAAATAATGTATACCCCCGTAAACCCCAGTTTTCTCTTTATAAAGTGGGGTTTAGTGGGGTGTTCATTTCACGGACTTGTTCACGTGATGTCATGAAAACACGCATATATTATTCTGACCCCCTTGAACCCACTTTTATATAGTAAAACTGGGGTTTACAGGGGTAAACCTTATTTTTCTTATTTCTGCTCCAAAATATAGACTGTGTTTACTAGTAGCAGCAATCTATATTTTGAGCAGAAATAAGAAAAATATCACTATTTTTCATCTTAAACTTTTCGTTTTTTTTTCGGTGGTAAAATTTACTATGTATTTGTATCGGCGAGTTTTCGTGATGCTTAGCAATAAGCCCATTGGGCTCCATGCAGTTTGTAAGAGATTCGCCGGAGTTTACACATCGATTAAATCCACAAAAAAATGAAATTCATTCCTATAATAACCAGATATGACCAGCCCCGATAGCTCAGTGGTAGAGCGTCCGCTTCGGGAATGGGAGGTCGCGGGCTCGATCCCCGGCCGCGCCATACCAAAGGCGTAAAAAATGGTACTAGGAGCTCCCTTGGCTGACGCTCGCATTATCAGGGGTAGTCCTAGGAAGATAAATGAAGGCAGGTAAGTATTTGTTAGAGGATACTTTGTTTGTCGCAATAAAAGCTCTACAGAGCTTATGTTATTTGTTTCGAATATGCGACGTTAAATAAAGCTTCTTTATCTTTACCTTTATCTTATAAATGAAAAACAAACCCAATCGTCCAATAATACAAAAATATTGGACAGTGATATCGTTCATTTAAGTTGAAACTGGTTTAAACTCGTCCTTAAGCCACAAATACGCCATAAACCCTTATATAGGGGATGGGGTAAATGCTCAGGCCAATGGGAGTTTTGTATGGGAAAGTCACGTGAGGTACAAGTATTATAAACACATGTACCATTACCCTATGCCACTCGGGTATTATCGCGCATTTCTAATCCGTCACGGAAACACGCTTATATAATTTTGACCGCACTGAACCCCACTTTTATATGGAAAAACTGGAGTTTCATCACGTCAACACGCCTATATAATTTTGACCCCCTTAAACCCCACTTTTATATAGTAGAACTGGGGTTTGCAGGGGTAAACCTCATTTTCCTAATTTCTACTCTAAAATATAGATTGTGGACACTCGTGAGAACCGCCTCATCGAAGCGGTTCTAACGAGTGTCCACAATCTATATTTTGAGCAGACATAAGAAAAATATCACAATTTTTCATCTTAAAATCTTAATTTTTGTCGGCCATAAATGTTACAATGCATTTGTATAGACGTGTTTTCATAATGACAGGGGTAAACCTTATTTTTCACATTTCTGCTCTAAAGTATAGGTTGTGGGTACTCGTTAGAACCGCCTCGATGAGGCGGCCCATAATCTATATCTTGGGCAGAAATAAGAAAAATACCACAATTTTTCATCTTAAAATTTTCATTTTTTCGGCGATAAAGGTTACAATGTATTTTTGTAGACCTGTTTTCGTAATGATTCGATATTTATAGCTTTACATCACAATTACACATCCGTGTGACCGTTCCCCGCCCATCGGGGCTTGAAGAAATAGATGGGCTGCAGGATGCTACCACGCAGAGCTGAAACCGACCGCACACGAGTACTGATAAATCGCTTAGTGGATCTATGCCTGCCCAGGCAAAGCAGAAAGCATGCTTATAAATCCTATTGGTTTCATTGGGCAGCAGGGATTGAGATGCCATTTCATCTCAATGTCGGATAAAAGTCCCACAAAATTGGAAGCAACGTCTCCAAAATGACCTCTACAGTGTTGACGGGACGTTAAACCTCAAATCAAACAAATAAAACAAAACATCCGTGTCACGTAGTGCACTCTTTTACATTCTCCCAAAACGCTTATTTACACTTAAAACATGGATCGTTTATCCTCGCTTGAACCGCCGAACCGCCCCTGGGAGGCGGTTCAAACGATCACCCACACCCACAATCCATGTGGTCGAGCAACAAAAAGGAAAATAGTGTTCCCCATTTCAACCCCGGTTTTCTCTGTATAAAGTGGGGTTTACAGGTTGTTCATTACAAAGACGTATTACATGTAACTGACTATAGATGTCATTTTATTTCAATGTCGGGTAAAAGTCCTACAAACTTGGAAGAGACGTCTCCAAAATGACCTGTATAGTGTTGACGGGGACGTTAAACCCCAAATCAAACAAATAACTTACTATCCTGTATTGTTCTTATATGTAACACTATAATCATGCTTTTAATGGTGTCAGATAATATAATGTTATTAATCAAGTAATTTCGTATTGGCCCAGGTACAGGTCCGAGGTCTGCTGTATTGGCACGAGGCCGAAGGCCGAGGCCAATACAGCTGATCGAGCACCTGTAACTGGGCCAATACGAAATTACTTGATTAATGACAATTTTATTAATTGACACAATTAAAAACATGATTTATGATTTTTGTATATTGGTTGACCTTGTGTAATATAGGATTAACAATTAATAATAAAAATGTAATTTATCAAGTAATTCTGTATTGTCCTAGTTACAGGTCCTCGGTCTGCTGTACAGCAGACTTCGGACCTGTAACTTGGCCCATACTTACTTGAAATTACTTGATAAATACATCATATTATTTTCATTGGGCGGCAGGGCTTCAGATGTCATTTCATCTCAATGTCGGGTAAAAGTCCCACAAAATTGGAAGCAACGTCTCCGAAATGACCTTTACAGTGTTGACGGGGACGTTAAACCTCAAATCAAACAAACAAACATCATATTATTACCGTGAAGATAATAATCAAAGCACTGAGAACACTGATATCGGTCGATTGTTCCAGTGTTTGATCGTTTGTTTTATTTAAGGCTTAACACCCCTTTAACAACATATATAGGTCATTTTGGAGACGTTGTTTCCAATTCTGTGGGACTGTTACCCGATATTGAGATAAATGACATCTCAAGCCTTGCCGCACAATGAAAGCAATAGGGTTTCTATGCACGGATAGTCCGACTCGCACCACTTTGCCTGAGCAGGCTTAGACTCTCTTAAGTGGTCTACCAGTACCGACGTGCGGACGGCCTCAGCTCGCGTGGAAGCACCATGCATCCCAAACTATTTCTCCAAGCCCACATAAGCGGGTGCCCTGAGTGTTGGCTAGAACAATGGTCCTGAAGCAAATTACATGTAGACTGTTTCGCTTAACCCATAAATTATTGTAATATAATGTTATTAATCAAGTAATTTCGTATTAGCCTAGGTACAGGACCGAGGTCTGCTGCATTGGCCCGAGGCCTTTGGCCTCGGGCCAATGCAGCTGACCGAGGACCTGTAGCTTCGTCAATGCGAAATTACTTGTTTATGACAATTTTATTAATTGACACAATTAAAAAATATGATTATTGATTTTTTACCTCACTTGACCTCAGTTAATATTGGTTGACTTGGTGTTAATACGGATGACCTCCGATCAATACAGGATAGTCAATTAATAAAATAAGCAAAAAGTGTTGACCATACTGTTTGCAAAACCAATCACCTGATTCCAATCTAGCTTCTATTGATAACCCTTTTACGCAACACAGCGAAACAAATAGAGTAAAATTCCTATATTAAGACTACCTACGGGACTGTTCGAAAGTGGTCTATAAGCCCACTTTTGAATAATCCCAAAGGTGGTCCTTGTGAGCAGAAACACGTAAAAAGAATAACTTCGCCCTTCTAAATTTGCTTTTTAAAGCAGAATTAGTCTTAATTTTAGGTGGACTTAATAGGGGAATTTCACTGTAGTAAAGCTATTTTCAATAATTAACTAATACTTGAATTTTCTACGTATCTTTGATAGTCACGCGGACATAAACTACGCAAAGCTATTGTGCTTCGTAGTTTTTGATCTTTTGGCAAACAATCGACCAATAAACAGCTATATTTCACAGCATATACTATACAAAAGTTTCTTGCAAAACTGATTCTTTACCATTCTCTTCCAAGTGATTGACTTTAGAACTGATTGCCTTTCCGTTCATACTTTTACCATTCTTTATAAGTTTGTCTCTCTCCGATCGTTTACTTGGATACCGGGGCTGTTTGCAACCGAATATGAGACAAAATGTCTCCCTAAAATGCTGGCTCATAGTACAATAAAGCACAAAGTTGAATGCAGAATTAGCAGCAAGAAGAGAATCTGTTATCTCCCTAATTCCCTTCACAATATCGTCTTCCTCTGCGTACCCAAACCCAAAGAACATGGACATGATGGCGTCAGGTGTTATACACACCGTAAACACTATAATAATGATTATCATGATCAGCGTAATCCTGTTTCTTCCAGATAAACTCTTTCCTTTTATCCGTTCTCTCCGCAACTCGTTGATTATCCGTGTATTTAAAATTATTAATACCACAAGCGGCACAATTGATCGAAAAAGATTTTGAATCCAAGTATAAGGCCTCATAAAAGCCTGATTTTGTCCAAGCTCTGAAGGCTGCGGTATGTAGCATGTGATATTAAGCTGTATGTCATACACTTTCCTTGCTTGGTAACGAAACCACGACGGAATAGTAATAATGATCATAACAACAAAGACGGTGATGCTGATATAACGCGCACGGGGTATAGTGCATACCGAAACTGCCTTTGTAGGGTGACAAACAGAAATATAACGTTCCACAGCAATTGAAACTGTCAGCCATGCTGTAACACACACCGCTACGTTAAAAACATAGTGCGCGTAGGGATACAAAAACGCCATAACCATGCCTTCGGGGTCTTGGCCCGTCCGTTTAAGAATTATCACCATGAAATATAATGCGTCATTGATAAGCTTGAGTGTGTCAGATATTGCTAAGGCTGATAAATATACATTCGTCGAGGTAGCCATGTTTCTGTGGAATAAAACAATAAGCGAAAGAATATTACCCACAATACCCGGGAAACACAAAACCGGGTAAATAATTAATCCAGTTATAAACTGTGCTGTGTCGTAGAATGCCGCTGCAGAGTCATTCTTGATGTCACCCATGCACGAGATGACGTAAGTGACGTTGGGAGCCGCCATCGTGACGTTGACATCCATTGCCGTTGTCATACTGAACGTTGTTAGTTTTCAAGGCATTGCCCTTTAGAATTTTCTGCCTTTGTTAACGTTTAATTTATCTACAACATATGTTCCTCAAACGACATAATATGAATTAATACAGAATAGAGTTTGAATGATCAAATACCACGTTATTTAAGAGCTGTGACAAAATCTCATGATAAAGCTGATTAAATTTTGCTACTAGTCTTTATGTAATCTATCTTTTCCACACACATGAAATGCAAGTAAAGAAATGGCAGATTCTTTCATAAAGTTAATGAACCGAAGTTGTATTGCAGCAGAAGTAGAATTTAATACGCATAAATTCCAGAATTACATCGGTATAAATAGTCGCCAGAAATGACTGAAACTTGATTCATTTCCTACAAAAATGGCAATACATCTCCTCGCAAAGCAGGGTTTATTATTAATAATTACACGTTTGCAATAATCATCAGTCAGTTCAGACGAGGTCTGTCTCCATGATTCCCAGTAGAATGATATATATTTTTCATCTTTCTTAGCCTAACCATGTACTGCTACATAATTCTGCGCCAAGCGATGTGACAAATTAATATGATTCAATAAGGAAATGGAATTGAAAATATTCACTCAGTTGCTGATCACAGAGCGTTCAGTTCTCAACTACACAGACGTGACATTGGTCTTTTTCGAAATGCGGAAGGCCTTTTAATAAGGGCTTCTAAATGAACCGTATCATTTGTGCACTGTTGCGACAAATATGGCGTATTTTTATCTTGTCCTGTCTTGGTTCAATCAAGTGTGGTGGTGTTCATTTCTCCTTGCTCCGTTGTAGCCTTTCTTCACCTGCAATGAGATAGAAACAAAATTTAAGTTAAGAGGAATGGATTTCGCTGATCATTTCAATGCATGTAACTAGTGCATTCTTTCATATCTCCAAAATGATTTATCTCTGATGAAAATGTGTTTTCGGATGAAAATGTGTGGATGTTATTCTTATTTATATTCAAAACGTAGGTTATAGGAGCTCATTACGAGATCACGCCTATATAATTCTGATCCCCTCAAACCCCACTTTTATATAGTAAAACTGGGGTTTAAGAGGGTATACATTATTTTTCTTATTTCTGCTCAGAAACATAGATTGTGGGTATTCGATAGAACCGCCTCGTCGAGGCGGTTCTATCGAGTACCCGCAATCCATGTTTTGAGCAGAAATAAGAAAATTATCACAATTTTTCATCTTAAAATTTCTAATTTTTGGCCAAAAAATGGCAATGTATTTGTATAGGCGTGTTTTCGTAATGGTTAGAGTTCTAACGAGTATCCACAGCGATCATGTATGTATTTTAACAGAAAAAAAGAAAAACAATAGTACGAACCCCTGTACCCCTCAGTTTCCTCTGTACAAAGTATGGTGTACGGGTGTGTTCATGCCACGAACTTATAAACGTGATTTCGTTACGAAAACACGCCTATACAAATACTTTGTACCGGCCCCGATAGCTCAGTTGGTAGAATGTCCGCTCCGGGGAACGGGAGGTCACGGGTTCGATCCCGGGCCGCGACATACCAAAGTCATTAAAAATGGTACTAGCTGCTCCTCGTTTGGCACTCAGATTTACGGGGTAGAGCTAGGACTGGTCGATCCAGTGTCAGGATAATGTGACTGGGTGTGGTATCATGTAATGTGTCTCGGACATGATAATTCAATGAGGCAGCACTATAAAAGTGAGCATTGAGCTCCCTGTCGCAACCAGATACCGTCGTGATATGACTGAAAAATTGTTGAAAGCGACGTTAAACCCGAACACACACACACACACACACACACACACACACACACACACACACACACACACACACACACACACACACACACACACACACACACAAATACTTTGTAAATTTAACCGGCGAAAAACTAAAATTTTAAAATGACAAATTGCGGATATTTTTCTGACCGGCTCAAAAATGACCTAAAATAGTGTTGACTGGGCCGTTAAACTCCAAAACAAACAAACAAAGCACTGTCTTTCGCCAGAAAGTAGCAACGGTCCTCATTTAATCAGCGGATGGGACAGAATAACCATAGCCTTGATGTCTTGATCAATTTCCAAGAAAGTATTTTGCCGAACCGGCAGGTATCGAACTGTGTTATCACCATTTGGACGCGGCATCCGGCTGGGCTACCAATGTCGGCTTCTGTTACATGTATAAACAAAGATTGTGGAAGCTCGCTAGAACCGCTTACAACACATCACAGAAAACACGCCTATATAATTCTGACACCCTTGAACCCCACTTTTATATAGTAAAATTGGGGTTTACAGGGGTAAAAACCTTATTTTTCTTATTTTGGCTCTGAATCTAAAATATAGAGTGTGGGTACATGCTCTCGTTAGACCCGTCACATCTGAGGCGGTTCTAACGGGGACCGACAATCTATATTTTGAGCGTTTTACGTCTCATCAACAGCTATGGTCATACGGAGACGAGACCACGGTTTAAAGACTCATCCGAAAGTCTGTAGAAGCCCTGAATCGATCCTGCGTCCCCTGGTTTACAGGGCAAGTAGCATAACCACTACATGTACACCACGGATGCGTCTGTGATAGCTGGAAATACATGTTTGGTTTAAACTTTATTTCTTTGTATAATACGTACATCTTTTACACAGATAATGTTGACAAAGAATACAAGTATCATACAAAAGGATTCAGAAAAAAAGTCAAATGACTTATTCAAATCTGTATCCCTCGATTACAATATCAATGTACTAATTATAGTTGTGATTGTCAAATTTGCTCGAATTTGCAAGTTATTGTGAAGATATTGTAAGTGAATTTTATTTTAGTTACAAAATGAATAGTAGTGAAATAAAGCATATGGCTCCACGTGGATCGATCCTGCGTCCCCTGGTTTACAAGGCAAGTAGCATGACAACTACATGTACACCACGGAGGCGTCTGTGAAAGCTGGAAATACATGTTTACTATATTTAGTGTGGGTGTTCATGTAGCAAATGAAGGACGTTTCGGCAATTCACCGACAATGCTTTGACTGACAGTGTTGGGGTTTAACGACACGAAAATCCTTGAACGCCATTGTTTTCGTCTCCAAAAGAATGGAAGAAGAGACTGATAAGAGGGTAGACCCAGAGGAGAATAAGGGAAAAAAGAAATAAAAGTGGAGAAAAAGAGGAAATGAAAAATGCGCTTCTACCGGACCAACGAAAGTTAGCATAAGTTGGACGATCTGATGTATATTGTTTTGATTTGAGGTTTAACGGCCCCGTCAAAATATTCAGGGCCTTCTTGAGACGTTGCTTCCAATTTTGTTTGACTTTTACCCGTCATTGAGATGTAATGGCATCTCAAGCCCTGCCGCCCAATGAAACAAATAGGGTTTATATTCATGGCGGTCCAAGTCGCATCACTTTGCGTGGGCAGGTTTATACCTTCTAAGCGGTCTCCTAGCGGTAAAGAGACATTGCTTGTTTTGATTGTAACCTCTCCGTCAACACTGTATAGGTCATTTTGGAATTTGTGGGACTTTTACCCGACATTGAGATGAAATGACATCTCAAGCCCTGTCGCCCAATAGAACAAATAGGGTTTGTAAGCATGGACGGACCGACTCGCACCGCATTGCCTGGGCAGGCTTAGATCCTGTAAGCGGTTTACCAGTACTCGTGTGTGGGTCGGTTTCAGCTCTGCGTGGAAGCATCATGCAGCCCATCTATTTCTCCAAGCCCCGATGGGCGGGGGCTAATGCACACAATGACTGCTTTTCACAGTATTCCAAGCATTTAATTAGTTGCCTTTCACACAAGCTTGAGGTGGGAAATTTTAATTAAGTCAGAGACAGAACGAGCAGGTAATGACATGTTGTATCGATGATAGACCACACCCTGTCTAGATGTAACCTAAATCCATCTGTTAGTTTTTGGTTTGGTCGCCATGAGGCGGGCAAACCGGGTATAATGACCAGATTGTAACTGTTCCATGGAGGGGCACGTGACACGATCAACCAATCAGTTTTAACGATGATGCAATACTTAACTGCAATTACGGGAAACAGCCTGTCTGAATAGCGAAACAGACCGAAAAGCAAGCGTTTCAACTCGAACAATAAATCTCTTAAGGGAAATGGATACACCTGGCAGGTGTGGCAGTTAGTCTACCATTTTTACCGTATTTCGAAACTCACCTATACAAATACATTGTCATTTTTTTGGCCAAAGAAAAAGAAATTAAATTTTAAAAATGGAATATTTGCCTTTTTGCATAAAACATAAATTGCGGGGAGTCGACAGAAACGCCTCGACGAGGCGATTCTATCGAGTACCCACAATCTAGTGTCTCAGAGCACAAAAACGGAAATTAATGTTTACCCCTGCAAACCCGAGCTTTACTATATAAAAGTGGAGATTATATTTTCTTGTCCTTTGGGATCATTGATTCCATTGTGGGAGAAACTACTTTTGCAGGAGTAGCCCCACCCCCTTAAGGCGTATCTATTTCCCTTATGGGGAACTTATAACAGCCGCAGTCATTTTCGCAAATTTTACGTCTTGCAATGCCATTATGGAGTAAGTCCATGGGGCCATGGAAACGAAAAACAACAGAACATAACTACTACTACTCACAAAGTGTGGCTGGCTGCGGTAGCTCAGTCGGATGCAGTCTGACTGGTGATAAGGTAGACTCGGGTTCGATATCTACCGGGGTCGGCAACATTCTTTCGTGGAGATTGATTATGAAATCTTTTCTATGGTCATTCTCTCCCTTCCGTTGATTCAGGAAGGGCAGGGGTCAGTTTTTGGCGACAGAATGTGCACTGAACTGGTAAACCGCTTACGGATAAGCCTGCTCAGGAAAAGCGTGGATAGGTACACTGACAGGCCCAAACATGACCCAAATCAGTGTTGACTGGGCCGTTAAATACAAATAAACAAAACTTGCAAAGTTTACTTCACACAGATGGGAACATATTTGTAAATTCTGAACATCTTTCGGTACGCTGGTAGCTCTTATAATACGTACGTATATGTAAATGTTTGAAAGACAAAGAACGTTATTTTTTGTTTGATTGGATTGGTGATACCCCAGTTGATTTCTAACCGTCTTATGACGTAACTAGGAAAGCCCTACAGATAAGACACATATTTACGAAGTGAAAAACTCGTTCGGAGTGAACAAGAATATGCCGCGCCCGTCGATGTCTATTTATAAAGCGTTTCCAGATATCTATTTATAAAGCGTTTCCAAGAAGTCAAACCAAGAAAAAAAAAAGTTACCTACTTTCACTTTCGTCCGTTTGACGTAACCTCATAATTAACCCATAGGTGTCCGGCAAAAAATATTCCACCTTTTATAAGTCTGGAGTGGTCAATTTCTAAGCATAGGGGATGTCATTTTTGTTGTAAGTTTTACAAAAATGCATGTACTTTGAGCAAACAGTTTAGACCTTGATCAGATGCGGCGTCTGATCTGGGTCTGCACTATTTGCCAATATCTCAAAAGATGGAGGCATATATGGGTAAATTTCAATATTTGAAGGTCATTGCAATAAGCAGGAATACTTGATTCCAGTTTCCCATTTTCCGGTAGGATGGTGAAATTATCTTAACTGCCGTATTTGACGTAATAAGCGTTTGTTGTGACTCGAAACTAACCCTATGGTCTTCTCCATTGGAATAATTATGAAACATCTATTTGCTACAATCTCATGAATTAGCATTTTCAGTTCATTACGAAAACACGCCTATTCAAATATATACAGAATTTTGCCATCCAAATGAAAATTGTCTGATAAATCAAAGTACTGAAAGTACTGAGGAAAGTTGATTTATGAGGAATAATTATTATATAACAATGTTAGTCGTAGATCAAGCAGTTATCTAGATATTTTGTTGAAACAAATATAGAGACTAACTTCCAATATCACAGGTCCTGGTGCATGTATGAATGACATTTGACGTGTCACCAGTAACAATTCTGAGTCTGGTTCTGATTTGACAAGGTCTAAGTGGGTTAAAAAATTCGACAAAGAAAAAATTATTCATCGATTGATATGTCATTTTTTCTTCATTTATGTAGGAACATTATTAACCGCTCCTTTATAAGCGGTGGGTGAAGAGAACGACAGTTTTAAACCATTGCAGAACTTGTCACGATCGTGCCTCGAACTCAGGCAGAAAGAGACCTCATATCCTACCAACATGGTCAATTTTACAAAACATGTTCATCTCTCAAATCAAATTGCGTGTCAAACAAGTAATTTAAAAGCTTAACATGGTTCAGTCTTTTCTGACAAATTTTCCACCAGCATAAAACTTGTGCGAGTGAGCAGCTCGCCACATTCAGCCTTCGCTCTTCATAAATGCCGATTTGTTTAACAGTTAGATGCACATCGACGTTGCGGTTTCGCTCCTCGCCGGATCCGTGAATATGTTTCTACGTACATTGTCCTCCCTCAATGGTTTGAGACGGACAGCTAACACTGAAACAATTTCCGTAAAAGTCTTACCAGAAAAAGCGTGCTAATTTAGAGCGACCACGTCGATGCAACGTCAAGACGTGGGTCTTTTTCACAAAGGCGATCAGCACTGACTCAGGCGAGCCTTCGAGTACGCGCAGCCTTACCAGAGCCTTTGCTGCTCTCGGATATGAAGAAAAGAAAATGCGTTTTAGTTGGCTGCGCACATGCATTTGACAAAATGTATGCTTATAAGGGAGGTAATACAGGGGAAATGATTAACTTTTCAAGTCCCAAAACCTGGGAAATCGAGTGAAAAAGAATGTGAAAAATATTATTATTATTTTTTTTTTTTACCAGTTGATAACTTTACTTGCAAATAAATTTGTACAACAGCACAAATGATTGCTTGCAGGTAAACTTCAACCAAATGCGGTCGCCGATGCTTACGCCGACGACGGACGTTGGGGGTATGGCAATAACTCCACCAAACATAAAAAAAGATCGCTGGGTGTGTAAAACATTTTCATGTCTTTGCTACTAGAATTAACGTCAGTGCCAAGGTCGAAGGTTTTAACGCTTCCAATATATAAAATATTTAGGGAGCGAAACGTTGTTTATTGTTCTTGAGCCCAGCACAGATAGCAATAGTTTCTGTTCAAAAACTTCATGTCTACTTAGTGACCTGCCACCAGTTACAGACTGAGGTGTTAAAAGACTTTTTGGCGCATTCGATGGGAGCTATTGTATCTGATAAGCCGAGAGTGGTGTTCAATACTCAATACTTGACGTTTTACTAATCAGTTTCATTTACAATTAAATTGTGATCCAGAAAGATATACAAAAAGGATTGCAAATTTCAGGTTTTTGCGGAGGTACCGCTCAAAGAAACTGCCGAGGTTTAAGATACAGTCTGATTCGCAGCACTTTGTCTGGGCAGGCTTAGATCTTCCTAGGCGGTTCAGCAATACTTCAAAGTTCAGTCGGTCTCAGCTCATGCAGTCCAATAGTCTGATCGGGGATTGATGAAATAGATTGGGCTGCATGATGCTTCCACGCAGAGCTGATACCGGCCGCACATGAGTAGTGTATAATCGCCTAGAAGTTCTAAGCCTGCCCAGGAAAAGTGGCTCGAGTCGGACCGTTCATGCATTTCAACCATTTAGTTTCATTGAGCGACAGATTGGAAGCAATGTCTCAGAAAAGACGCATACAGTGTTAACAGGGACGTTAACAACACATGAAATAGATAACCAAGGCCCTATAGAAGTGTCACAGGGTATAGGTATATAGCACACTTGTACTGCCTTGCGGTACAAGCCGGCTTTTATAGCGACGTGGTAGAGTGTTTGCTTACCAATCCGGCGACCCGGGTTCGATCCCCAGCCGGGTAAAGGTGATAGGATTTTTTTCACCTGTTACATTTGGCGCCCACCGTAAATAACCCACATATGTGCATTAAAACTCCTTGAGTATCATTTCACGTGATTCTCGCACTCCCAGAAATTCGAGGACGAATTTCAATGTGGAGGGGGAGAATGTCACAGGGTATAGGTATATAGCACACTTGTACTGCCTTGCGGTACAAGCCGGCTTTTATAGCGACGTGGTAGAGTGTTTGCTTACCAATCCGGCGACCCGGGTTCGATCCCCAGCCGGGCCAAAGATGATTAGCATTTTTTCACCTGTTACAGAAGGCCTGATGACTTAGGAAAAATCTTTTTATATACCCGTTTGAAAAACAACAACAACAAAAAAAGGGTCGTATTAAGTTATGGGGTTGGTGTCCATCCGTCCGTTCGCAAACATTTTTTTCGTTTCCGTATAACTCCTACTATACAGTTTTCATATATACAATCAAGCCTAAAATGTTTATGTTGTAAGGCTAAGATGCCAGTTACTGTCCAACAAATATTAACAGAGTTATGACCTTTGAAAAATTCGGTTTACATTTTCGTTTGGTTAAGTTTTGTGCTATACATGTGTAAACCATATGTAAGTTACATTTAGTTTATACTTGCCATAGCGTTAAACAATTTACCACAAAATACTCATCACTACCTACCCCTCCTGATACCAGGGTCACAGACTTCGAAATTTTATATACACGTTTTGTATTAAAACATAGAAGTGGAGGCAATGATCAGGAATCGTTACAATCAACCCACAGCTCCCATCAGAGACACCAAAGGGAAAGACACACAAACATGAAACAACATACCCTAATGGAAACACCAACAGCGGAAAACCAAAAGGACAGTCCATAAAATGGCCAATAGGCTATCCAAAATAAAATAACATAAGCGACACAAACATCCAAAGACAAACCATAACAAAAACAAACCGCGACAGAAGAACCGCCTTGGAACGGTCAGCGGAAACGAATTCCACTGGGCTTAAATCGATTTTATGTGGCCACAATACTCGCCCTTACTTCCGTCGCGATTTAGACAAATAATTTGCTCAGTCCGCATGAAGGCCTCCAAACTTCAGACAAACCATAACAAAAATATACCGCGACAGAAGAACCGCCTTGGAACGTTTAAAGTTTAATGCATTAAGTGGAATAATGATATCAGCTGGCTCAAATCAGAATGTAGACTGACAAGACCAAACCTATTGGATGCTTTTTGAAAGCAGCCAACTTGTTTCATCATATGCTCACATGTACTATCATCACGATAACACGCCTATACAAATACATTGTCAATTTTACCGCCGAAAATACGAACATTTTAAGATGAAAAATTGTAATATTTTTCTTATTTTTGCTCAAAATATAGACTGTGGGCATTCGTTAGAACCGCCTCAACGATGCGGTTCTAACGAGTACCTACGATCTATATTTTTGAGCAGAAATAAGAAGAATAAACTATACCCTCGGAAGACCCAGTTTTACTGTATAAAAGTAGTATTAGAGGGGATCAAAATTATATAGGTGTGTTTTCGTGATGCAAAATTCGGTAAGAATCCGATTTTAAATCGTTAAATTATGTAATAAAGAGAATCTAACCGATTCCGGATCATTGCTTTCTGTTCTAGTATTTAACTGTCGAAGCAATCCCACATCACGGAACAATACCTATATAATTTTGATCCCCTTGAACCCCACTTTTATATAGTAAAACTGGGGTTTACAGGAGTATATCTTATTTGTCTCATTTCTCACTTCTGCTCTAAAATATAGAATTACGATAACATATCCGTGTGATATAGTGCATTTTTCAAACTTCAAAAAAAGGTAATTTTTCTGATGAAAATTTATCATATTTTTCGTATTTACACTCCAAACATAGGTTTTGGGTGCTCGTTAGAACCGCCTCGTTTAGGCGGTTCGAACGAGTACCCACAACCTATGTCTAGGAGCAGAAATAAGGAAAATAATGTTTACCCCCTTAACCCCAGTTTTCTTTATATAAAGTGGGGTTTAGGGGGTCTTTATTTAACGGACTTGTTCACGTGATGGATTGTGGGTACTCGTTAGAACTGCTTCGATCAGGCGGTTCTAATTAGATTAGAACCGCCTCATCAGGCGGTTCTAATTAGAACCGCCTCGATGAGGCGCTTCTAACGAGTATCCACAATCTATATTTTAGAGCAGAAACAAGAAAAATATCCCAATGTTTAATCTGAAAATGTTCGTGTTTCCGGCAGTTATGTTTATACGTATTTGTATAGGCGTGTTTTCGTAATGAATAGTTTCATAGGAAAACACGAGGTTGACACGAGCGACATCATGCGCGAGTCCACGTGTTTTATTGAACGTGTGATCAAATCATTTTATGGTTATTGTTTGAAATTATCCACAAAGTTTCTGTTTTATGTTTGAGTTGAGGTTTTACATCCCCATCAACACTATTTAGGTCATTTCGGAGACAATGCTTGTTTTGATTGTTTGATTTAAGATTTAACAGCCCGTCAACACTGTAGAGGTCAGTTTGGAGACGTTGCTTCCAACTTTGTGGGACTTTTTTACCCGACATTGAGATGAAATGACATCTCAAGCCCTGTCGCCCAATGAAACCAATAGGGTTTGTAAGCATGGACGGTCCGACTTTCACCGCTTTGCCTGGGCAGGCTTAGATCATGTAAGCGGTTTACCAGTACTCGTGTGCGTTCGGTTTCACCTAGGCATCATGCAGTCCATGTATTTCTTCCAGCCCCGACGGGCGGGGCCGCAGGGAGACAATCAACCAAAACACGCCTATTTAGATACATTGTAAATTTTACCGCCGAAATAACTAAATTTTTGGATGAAAAATTGTGATATTTTTCTTATTTCTGCTCAAAATATAGATCGTGGGTACTTCAGTTGTTAGAACAGCCTCATCGAGGCGGATCTAACGCGTACAAACAATCTATATTTTAGAGTAGAAATAAGCAGAATAGTGTTTACCCAGGCTGCAAACCAAATTTTATATATATAAAACTGGGGTTCGAGGGGTCAATTTATATAGGCGCGTTTTCGTGATGGCTTCCGAAAATATATCCCACCATTATCTCCATTATGCGTCCTGGTAAAACACCAACAACAACCCTGCGTGGCTCTAACTAACCCTCTCTGGAATACATTTTCATGGTCTCAAAGGGGATCGAGCCACTGAAGGTCTACTGTGTACGGAGACCCACCAATCAGTTGCGAAAACACGCCTATACAAATACATTGTAAACTTTACCGCCGAAAAAACGAAAATTTTAAGATGAAAAATGGTGATATTTTTCTTATTTCTGCTTAAAATATAGATTGTGGGTACTCGTTAGAATCGTCTCGATGAGGCGGTTCTAACGGGTACCTACAATCTATAGTTTAGAGCAGAAATAAGAAAAATAAGGTTTACCCCTGTAAACCCCAGTTTTACTATATAAAAGTGGGGTTCAAGGGGGTCAAAATTATATAGGCATGTTTTCGTGATGCTAAGTCTGTACATATACATGTACTTTAGATGATTTTTTTTTTATTTTGGTTTTACGTCCCTTTCAAGACTATTTCACTCGTATCATGGCGGGCCGATCGGGAATCAGAGGTGGGCGAAACTCGAAGTACCCGGAGAAAAACCATCTGACCTTCCGTTGCCGAACTTGGCGTCTCACGTGTGACCCGAGCCAGGCTCGACACACAGCGGTGAGGGACCTAATGATTAAGAGTCAGCGCTCTTACCCTGTACACTAGATGAAATATGAAATTACAGAATCGATATCAGCGATCTAGATACTTGGTGACAACTATTCAATTATGTTGACATAATTGTCAGCGAGGTCCTGCTTACCGTAATAACCATCCGTATACGGACAGAGAGGTCTGAGCAATGAGCAGATGAGTACAAACACAGCCCTGGCTGATTCATGTCAATTACAGAACTGTTTGACACGTAAATAGATAGGTTGCATACTCTCTGACAGAATGTACAATCTTGCTGTTCATGGCTTTGCAACGATTACTGTCTTTCGTTAAGACGGCAGGATTTTAGAGCAATTTTGGTTATTCCTGCGACAGGAACACACTTCAATATCAATTTGTGACAAGTTTCTCCAAATTTGTCTCTGTAATCAATTTTAGACAGCTACAAAATTTGGATCATATCTGTTTAATGCTGTATTACCATAACGCACCCGTAAAAAATAGTACATTCTTTCTTGATTTCTTATCTCCTAAACGGTTATTTTGCTGATAAATTTGCGATATTTGTTTTTTTTTTTTTTTCAACTCAAAACCTCGGTTGTGGGTGCTCATTAGAACCGTCTCAATGAGGCGGTTCTAACGAGTACCCACAATCTATGTCTTTGTCTTGAAGCAGAAATAAGGAAAATAATACATGCATGTATTTGTTTGTTTGTTTGATTTGAGGTTTAACGTCCCCGTCAACACTGTATAGGTCATTTTGGAGACGTTGCTTCAAATTTTGTGGGACTTTTACCCGACACTGAAATGAAACGACATCTCAGGCCGTTTCGCCCAATGAAACCAATAGGGTTTATAAGCATGGACGGGCACACTCGCACCGCTTTGCCTGGGCAGGCTTAGATCCTCAAAGCGGTTTACTAGTACTCGTGTGCGGTCGGTTTCCATTCTGTGTGAAAGCATCATGCAGCCCATCTATTTCTTCAAGCCCCGATGGGTGGGGGCCGAAATAATACATGTATACATGTACATGAATACCATGTTAAGCCCAGTTTCTCCTACATGTATATAAAGTAGAAGTCTCCGTGGTGTAGTGGGTACGCTCGCGTTGTAAACCAGGGGTCGCAGGATCGATCCAAGGCTTCTCCAGACTTTCGGCTGAGTCTTTAACCCGAGATCCCGTCTCCATGTGCCCTTAGCTGTTTGTGGGACCTTAAACTCAAACACTCACTCATCCATTCCCTATATAAAGTAGGGCTTAGCGGGGTATTCATTTCAAGGACTAGTTAGCATGATGATTATGAAAAATATCAGAATTTTTTATCTGAAAATTTTCATTGTTTTGTTGATAAAATAGTGACAATTTTCTATATACTTGATTAGGCGTCCTTTTGAATGGAGGTTTTACGTCCCCGTCAACACTATTTAGGTAATTTTGAGGACATTGTTTCCATTTTTTGAGACTTTAACCTGACGCTGAGTTGAAAAGAGATCTCAAGCCTTACCACGTAAACAAACCAATAGGGTCTATAGACTTGCACCACTTTGCGTTGTCATTGAGGCAATTTTAACGCGTACCCACAAGCAGAAACAAGAAAAACACAATGTCTACTCCCGTAAACTCCAATTTTGTCTATATAGAGTGGGTTTTAGTGGGGTGTTCATCACATTCAGTATCATAGTTTCACTATACTGTTACTACAACGTCGTTAATTTCATTGACACGCTAAAATCCAGATAACAAGCCCGATAAATTAATGGATGTTCTGAACACTTCCTTTAATTTGTAACAGAGCTGTCTCATTAACTGGCCTTTCATAACACTCACCAAATTAACAAGCCAGAGAACCCTGCTACGACAAGCGTGCTTTCAAACGACTGATCTTATTTTATCGTTTGGATTTTTCGCCTTAATTACAAGCTAAATTTTCGCTTTAATGCCTAGTCCTATGCGGGTTTCATCAGTTCTGAAATATGATTATCTGAGAAAAATGAGTTATACTTTGGAAGGACGTAGTGACATTTAAGGAAATGGATATAGAAATAACAACAGTCAATTTAGCAAAATGTAACAGTATTTAACTTTTGATTTGGAGTTTCCCTTCCCAGTCATTACTAGTTAGATAATATCGCACCTGTCAGTCTATCTTATGCAGGCGTATACATAACTGGTCTAACAGTACAGTAATAGGCCCTGCCCATCGGGGCTTGAAGAAATACATATGGCTGCATGATGCTTCCGCGCAGAGCTGAAACCGACCGAATTTGAGTTATGATAAACAGCTTAGATAATAGAAGTGAAGACATTGATCAGGAATCGATACAATTAACCCACAGCTCCCATCAGAGACATCAAAGGGAAAGAAAGACAAACATGAAACAACAGACCCTAATGGAAACATCAATAGCGGAAAGCCGTAAGGACATTTACTTTCCCACAAAATGGCCAATTGGCTATCCAAAACAAAATAATATATGCGATACAAACACTCAAAGGCAGACCATAACAAAAATAAACCACGACAGAAGAACCGCCTTGGAATAGTAGATAAGCCTGTCCAGAAAAAATGATGCGAGTGAAACTCTAGTGGTTTCTATGGGCGGTAGGGCTTGAGCCGTCTATTCATCTCAAAAGTACCACAAAATCAGAAGGAACGCTTCCAAAATGACCTAAATAGTGTTAACGTGGGGAGGGGGCCTAAAACCTCAACTCAAACAAAACCAGTTCAGTGCACATCATCGTATCATTGAGCCCATTACTAAGTAAACATCTTTTGAAAATGATGTTCTGCCAAGGGATAAGGCAGTGGTGCAAATATTTTGCAATTATTTTGGGGGCAATTGGTATCACAGTGATTAGTACGAATGCTCTTAATTCAACCAGCCTAATTACTTCTAAGAAAATCCGTGAGAAAATATGTATGCATATTTAAAACATTTTCGAAAGCTCCACTAAAAACTATCGATGAAACAAACTATTATAACTAAAATGTACGAGGCCCTCGTAGCTCCTAGTGACTATTTCCTAGTCCCAAACTGGAATAAGGATAGTCGGGGTCGTCGTTTCCGGTCCAATGAAGAAGTCGTTGTGGGAGTTGAGGAGTGGATCGAAGACAAGGACGCTGGCTTCTTCAGTTCTGGGCTGATGACACCGGAACAGCGTTGGTTCAAGTGTATCATTCTAGAGGGCAATTACATCGAAAAAGAAGAGATCGATCTCACCAAGAAATAATTTAGGCTGTTTTTTATTGACTCGCCCTCGCACTATCAATTTATTTCATAAACGCACATGTCCTTTCTCTTTACCTGTCAAAAATTAGATATTTACACTGGATCCTTCCATTACAGATTATATGAAAGAAGTTGCGTAACTTTATTAAAATTAGAGCTGTATAGTGAGGCATCCATTCCGATCCGAAGGTAAATCCCGTGACTGCCGGAGTAAAGGCACGGTTCACCGACCCGACAAGACGGTTCACTTGCACCCTTTTTAGAGACAGTTCAGCGACGCATTTGAATAAAGCTCTACGACACATTACGGTTCCACTACAGACGATTAATAGAAGCCTCCGTGGTGCAGTGGTTACGCTACTCGCCTTGTAAACCAGGGATCGCAGGATCGATCCCGGGCTTCTCCAGACTTTCGGATGAGTCTTTAAACCGAGGTCCCGTCTCCGTATGACCTTAGCTGTTGGTGGGACGTAAAACTAAAACTCACTCACAGACGATTAATACTTTTATTCTTTTTATGGACAAACTGCTTGAGATATAGATTAAATATACATGTCTAGTCAAAAACTGTTACCTTGTGTTTTATTGACTAATTATTTTGATGCTATTAGACCATTTGTGTTCATCTCTGAATATTTAGTTTAGACACACCCATTTCTGACTTTGAACCAATCAGATTACTTGATGTAATTTATTCCAAACAAATTCATAAACTGAATGCCAAACAGTGTAGATCCTGATCAGATGGCTTCTTCAGAAGGCATCTGATCTGGATCTACACTATTTCCAAAGATAGGGGTTGTCGTGAACAGCATGATAAGAGTTATCAGTCCGGGTTAGAATTTAATGAACTGTTATATAGCACAACTTAGTTTATTACTAAGTTAAATGATGTTTTTAATCAATGTTTCAAATGTAATTTTATTTGCTATATTTGAGACGCAACTTTGTTCTGTATATTTTTAGTATTTAACGAAACAAAAAAAAAAAAAAAAAACCTCTTTATTTTTACGTTATTTTGGACAAAAGGGTAATACAGGCTGCTTCTGTAACAGTAACACGGTCATGAAAATATCATATCTTTTCACATTGCAAAAATATCATTTTTATTTGTTTCAGATATGCACCGATTTCACTCCCAAGTATTAGATACAAGAATTCCGCCGAAGGCAAAGTCGCGCCTGTGGAGTGCAAAGTCACTGAACCATGAAACCTAGGTCAGGGTCAGACATGGATGCTTGCCTAAAAGGAACCATTCCTATAGGCAAGTTTGTACCAAATATCTTATAGTTCTTGAGAAATGGACTCTTAAATTAGATGGTCGCAATAACTGACAAAGTCAACGAACCATAAAATACCAGGTACATGTGTCCTCAAAAGTTCTTGAGAAATAGACACTTACTTCAGGGTGAAAGTTAGGGAGGTCGCAAATGTTGACGGCGTGACGAACGAACGGATGACTGGACGGACGAATGGGCGGCAAACCGGAATCCTATATCGCAACATGCTTAAAGGAGACACAACAAAAACAAATTCTATAACACCACCCCCCCCCCCTCCACCTAAGCAAAAAAAAAAAAAAAAAAAAAAAAAGGTAAATGGCTTACCTGCATGTATCTTCAACTTATTCTGTGGACCTTATAAGGATGGCAGCAATTTTGTACCGGTATATGAACCTTCACGTTAAAATGTCAATACAGGAGAGGCGGTTTCCCTTTTTATAAATTGCCACAGAGACAATTAGCGACTACATTGTGAAGCCAACGGAACGCTATTTATACAGAAATCGGCCCACACACCAGGAAACACACCAGAGAAATGGTTAGTACATATGAAGGATTTACCCGCGGGTTTACCCACAGGTTGAGGTGTTGACATTTTTGTTTACTTGTTGTTCCAGTCAGATTCTGGTGTCCTTTAGGAGACATTTTTTATGATGTGTTTCTTATTTATTTTCAAATCTATAGGTTGCCACATCATGTAAATGAGGCGGTTCTAACCTGTACCGACAATCTTAATTTTGAGCAGTAATTAGATTTTTTTTTTCATCTTAAATTTTCGTTTTCTCGCCGGTAAAATTAATAATGTATTTGTAAAGGCGTGTTCTCGTAATTCAAGCCAAGGTTGGTGACTCAAGAGGATATCACAATTGATTGGCACAAGGCGCTTTGACTTGGTCCAAAAATAACATTTTTCCGTCGAAATCTTATGATTTTGTTTTATTTCTGCTACAAACACAGGCGGCGGTGCAAATAGGGATCTCCTCAGTCGTTATTTTGAGCAAAAATTAGAGCACTACCGTATATGTTTTCTGTATACAACGCGCCTACATATTTGTTTGTTTGTTTGATTTGAGGTTTAACGTCGTCGTCAACACTGTAAAGGTCATTTTGGAGACGTTGCTTCCAATTTTGTGGGACTTTTACCCGATATTGAGATGAAATGACTTCTCAAGCCCTGTCGCCCAATGAAACCAATAGGGTTTATACATGTAAGCATGGGCGGTCCGACTCGTGCGCATCGCTTTGCCTGGGCAGGCTTAGATCCTCTAAGCGGTTAACCAGTACTCGTGTGCGGGTCGGATTCAGCTCTGCGTGGAAGCATCATGCAGCCCATATAGTTCTTCAAGCCCCGATGGGCGGGGGCGGACGCGCCTACATAGACGTAAAGGAAAGAAACTGTGACATTACGATAACACATCTGTGTGACATAGTGAATTCTTTCATACCTCCAAACCAGCTATTATTCTGATGAAAATCTGCAGTATATTTCTTATTCTTACTCATAATTTAGGTTGTAGGTACTCGTTAGAACCGCCTCATCGAGGCGGTTCTAACGAGTACCTACAACCTATATCTAGGAGCAGAAATAAGCAAAAATAATGTATACCTCCGTAAAACCCCTTTTTCTCTACACAAAGTGGTGTTTGGAGAGGTGCTCATTACTAGTTCCGAAAAGTACCGTTTTAGAAGGCACTCGTATATGTTTTTGATTGTAGACGGTGAAACGTCATTTTCTTGCAACAAACACGTTACAAAAGGACTAAATCGCATGTATTAAAGTCAACAAATTTGGCGGGATTTCTGCTAATACTGGCCAAAGTTTGGGGTAATTTGAAGGAAACAACATCACTATTGCCAATTTTCAGTGTGAAATAGCGTGAATTGTGAGTATAAATCACACTTTGTCGGTCATCTGTAAGTAGACAAATCATTCGCGCTACGCGCTCGTGATTTAATCTAGTTTACAAGTAATTTATTACTCCGCAATTCACTGCCAGATCTGATCTTTTACATGTATACTTACAGTGAATGTCTTCCGGAATATACCATAAAATTTGAAAAGCAATTCCGTGTTTTCGACATTGCACGGCGCCTTTTTACATTATTATACTGTACAATTCTCCGATTTGCATGTTCCAAAGCCTTAAACCGTCCTTGACCTGAATGCACCAAAACGCATGTTTATGTAGTCAGAATGTGGTTTACAAGGGTATATACATGTATTATTTTCCCTATTTTGTACGAAACAATTTAGATTGAAGCCAACCGATGGAACCTAGTTAAACTGACATTACGAAAACATGCCTTTACAAATACATTGCCAATTTTTTGGCCAACAAAATTGAACTTTTAAGATGAAAAAATGTGACATTCATCTTATTTCTGCTCAAAACATAGATTGCGGGGACTCGGTAGAACCGCCTCGACGCGGCGGTTCTATCGAGCACACACAATCTATGTTTCTGAGCAGAAATAAGAAAAATAATGTATACCCCCTTAAACCCCAGTTTTACTATATAAACGTGGGGTATGAGGGGGTCAAAATTATATAGGCGTGTTCTCGTAATTGAGGCGCACCGCTTTAACAAGTCCGTGAAATGAACATTCCTGTGAATCCTACCTTATATAGAGAAAAATCTAGGCTTTGCAGGGGTATATACTATTTTTCTTATTTCTGTCCCAAGACAATGGTTGTTGGTACTCGTTAGAACCGCCTCGTAGAGCACAAGCAACAAATATCTCTTTATTGAGTATCAGAATAAGAATGATAGCACAATTTTTCATCATAAAATTTTACTTTCTAGAAGTATTAAAGAATGCACTTTGACGCACGGATTTTTTTATAGTAAATGTTTTGGGCGTTTCCAGCGATCACACACAATATATGCTTAAACATTGAAAATAAATATTTTCTTCCACACAAAAAAAATACATTTTACCATAAAATAGCATGTGTTGCATGCATCCTGAAGCAGACAGTAAATTATATCCAACGAACTAGAAAGTACAATTATTGATGTCCTAATTGGTAGTGTTTGCATTATTTAAGAACAAAATTTGCAATTGCAATGGCTGAATCGCTTCCTTGGCAAACAATATGTACATTTAACCCGTTTTGTACCAGGCAGAATCTTCCTCCTTTTATATAGCACGAGTCCATTCCAAAATTTAGGGGTGTCAGGTTTTTTTTTTTAGAAGTTATTTGAAAAATGGCTGCACGTTTTGCAAAGAGTGTAGGCTCTGATCAGACGCCGCGTTCCGCGGCGTCTGATCTGTGCCTGCACTGTTTGCCGCATACCCTTTTGGGGCTTTTCGGTACCAAATGGGTTAAAGTGAAATTTAAAACCATAATGGCGTATTTCATAACCTTTAAATGGAATAATTTAGTGTGTAATTCCGTTACAAGCTGGAAAACTACCTTAATTGGGAGTGTATTAAAAGCTTTAATTTACACAAATAACACTAGTTTGGATACTTCCTAAACTGGCCGAGAAACAAATTACGAAATCACGCCTATACAAATACATTGCAACCTTTATCGCCGAAAAAAAATGAAAATTTTAAGATGGAAAATTGTGATATTTTTCTCATTTCTGCTCAAAATATAGACTGTGGGTTCTCGTTAGAACCGCCTATAGAGAACCCACACTCTATATTTTAGAGAAGTAATAAGAAAAATAAGGTTTACCCCTGTAAACCCCAGTTTTACTGTATAACAGAGGGGTTCAAGGGGATCAAAATTATATAGGCGTGTTTTTCGTGATGAGATATTAGAAGCCTCCGTGGTGTAGTGGTTACGCTACTCGCCTTGTAAACCAGGGATCGCAGGATCGATCCGGGGCTTCTCCAGACTTTTGGATGAGTCTTTAAACCGAGGCCCCGTCTCCGTATGACATTAGCTTTGGTGGGACATAAAACTCAAACACTCACTCACTCGTGATGAGATAAAATCAATTTCCCACGAGAAATAGTTAGTTTTGAACATTGCAAAAACACAGTCGTGTGACATAGTGAAATCTTTCAAATCAAATGTCTGTACCTTTCTGACAAAAATGACACTTTTCATATTTCTACATGAAACATAGATTGTGGGTGCTCGTTAGAACCGCCTCAATGCGGTGGTTCTAACGAGCAACCACAATCTATGTTTTTCAGCACAACATCTCGAAACCACGCCTATATAAGTTTGACCCCCTAGACTCCCACTTTTATATAGCAAAAACCAGGATTTACAAGGGTTAAACCTTATTTTTCGTATTTCTGCTCTAAAATATAGATTGTGGGTACTCGTTAGAACGGCCTCGATGAGGCGGTTCTAACAAGTACACACAATCTATATTTGAGCAGAAATAAGAAGAATATCAATTTTTCTCATCTCAAAATATTCATTTTTTCGCCATTAAAATTTACAATGTATTTGTATAGGCGTATTTTCGTAATGCGAATACCCCTAAAAACCACACTTGTCTCTATATATATAGGCGCTTACATGTGTATTCATTTCACGGACTTGTTTGTCATTTCATCTCAATGTCGGATAAAAGTCCAACAAAATTGGAAGCAACGTCTCCAAAATGACCTATATAGTGTAGACGGGGACGTTAAACCTCAAATCAAACAAATAAACGGACTTGTTGTCTATATACGAGATGAAATTCATTTATCACAACACTATAGTGACAGTTGTTTTATTTGCTCACCCCTGAGTTTATGGAACCCTTCACACATGGGTTTCCGAAACTGACACTTCCATCATCGAATTTGCAAACAGATCTAAACTTAGTCCATCGCATGCGATAAACCCCTAAATGGGATCCTTGGCAAAAAGTGCAAGCCCAGATCAGACGCCGCAGAACGCGGCGTCTTATCAGGGCCTGTACTATTTGCAAGTACAATTTTCCGCCAAAGATAGAATAAAAAGGAAAAAATAGGCCTGACACCCCTTATATGACAAATCGACTTGTCCAACATATCGCAATGGGGGTTGTTTGTTTGATTTGAAGTTTAACGTCCCCGTCAACACTGTATAGGTCATTTTGAAGACGCTGCTTCCAATTTTGTGGAACTTTTACCAGACATTAAGATGAAATGATATCTCAAGCCCTGTCGCCTAATGAAATCAATAGGGTTATAAGCATGGATGGGCCGACTCGCATCGCTTTGCCTGCTCTTAGCGGTTTACCAGTACTCGTGTGCGGTCGGTTTCAGCTCTGCGTGGAAGCATCATGCAGCCCATCTATTTCTTCAAGCCCCGATGGGCGGGGGCGGTATCGCAATGGAAGAGTCCACTGGTATACAATGAGTTAAAGTCATTGACCACAAACAAAACGGACCGGTACTTTTTGCACCGGCATCTGCAAAGGCCGGGTAACCGTTGTGCTGCTGAATATTTACATATGCCACACCCACTACTGAATATCAACCAATCAGATTGCTTGATGCAAATTATTGCAACAACTTCATGAAATGAATGACAAACAATGAAGATCCTGATCAGATGGCTGCTTCTTTAGAAGCCATCTGATCTGGATCTTCTTTGTTTGAAAGATAAGACAAATCCGGGCTCAGCAGGACAAGAGTCAATACGCAAACTAAAACCACATCGTTAAGGCGAACGCACTAAATGTGCCTTTCTTTGTGGAAAAAGAGCATACTAAATTCTGTAATTATGCAACATTGAAAACATTCGCGTTCGTGACTGCAAACTGAGCATGAAATTGGTGCAGCTTATGAATATTCTAGCGCCAACAAAATGGGCTTTTGTTGTTTTAAATCCATCAGGGAATGAACACAGGACTCATAGACTGCATAATGCATTCGGTATATGCATTAGGTGTTACAAATTACGTGCAGGAGGAAAACGTGATCGTTCGGGAACGCCAATCTTTCGAGACTCTGTGAAAGTCCATTTAGATACAAATTTGAGATGTTTTGCGTTGCTTCTGTTATTAATGTTGGTGTTGTTGGGCAAAAACTAAGACATTACAATAACAACTCCGCGTGACACAACGCACTGTTGCGTTTCCCCAATCGAGTTATTTTTTCCGGTGACAATTTGTGATGTTTTTTTTTTTCTCATTTATATACAAAACGTAAGTCGCGGGCGCTCTTTGAGGAGGTTCTAATAAGAACCCACACTCTATGTCTTGGAGCAGAAATAAGAAAAACGTGGACTAAAATGGTCCTATATCGCTCACCTGAGCTAAGGAATTTACATGTGTGCCTCTGTGCGTGTTAGTTTTTGGCCCAAATTCTATCTTGGTAGAGGTCCGCTAATTGAAACTAAATACCAATTATAAAAGGCCTGGGCCTGCTGGTTTCAGCCAAGAAGATATTTAAAAGTGTCCCTATATGAGTCTATGTAAAACCAGTCAGCCCTGGGGCGGGGCCATTTTTGACCCCGGGCTAATTTGGACAATCTTGGTAGAGGTCTACTACATGAGGATTCAATCGAAATATCAAAGACCTGGGCCTTCTGGTTTCACACAAGAAAATTATAAAGATTTTTCCTTATTAATCTATGAAAAGCAAGTTGCCCACGAGGCGGGGCCATTTTTTGCCCCAAGGCTATAATTTGAACAATCTTGGTAGAGGTCCAATAGATGAAGCTACATACCAAATATAAAAGAGCTGGGTCTTCTGGTTTCAGACAAGAAGATGTTTAAAGTTTTTTTTTTCGTTTTAAGTTTACGTAAAACGAGTGGGCCCGGGGCGAGACCATTCAGTTTGGCCCAGTGTTATGCATGTAATTTGAACAATCTTGGTATAGGTCCACCTGATGAAGCTACATACTAAATATCAATGACCTAGGCCTGCTGGTTTCAGACAAGAAATGTTTTAAAGGCTTTCCCATTATAATTCTATGTAAAACAAGTGGGCCCCGGGGCAAGACCATATTTGGCACCAGGGCTATAATTTCAACAATCTTGGTAGAGGTTCACTGGGTGAAGCTACATACCAATTATAAAAGACTTGGGCCTTCTGGTTTCAGTCAAGAAGATTTTTACAGGCTTTTCACTTATAAGTCTATGTAAAATAAGTGGTCCCTGGGGCGGACCATTTTGGACAATCCTGGTATAGGTTCACTAGATGAAGCTTCATACCAAATATCAAAGACTGGGGCCTTCTGGTTTCAGACAAGAAGATTTGTAAAGATTTTTCCCATATAAGTCTATGTAAAACAAGTGGGTCCCGGGTTAAGGCCTTTTATGGCCCCTTATAATTATACCCCAACAAATGAAATTTGGGGGGGGGGGGGTATATAGGAGTGAGCTTGTCGGTCTGTCGGTCTGTCTGTCTGTCTGTCTGTCTGTCTGTCGGTCGGTCGGTCTGTTGACTTGGTTTCCAGACGATAACTCAAAAACCGCTTCACCGATTTTTATAATTTTTGGTACACTGATGTAACATCATAAAATACAGGCCAAGTTCGATTTCCACTCCAATTCGTCAATTTTCGACATAGTTATGGCCCCTTTCAAGTGAAAAAATTGCAAAATGCCGCTGTTGTAATATCAAGGCAGTTTTTGTGGGGGTATTCATCACCTTTAGTGATAGCTCTAGTTTGAACAATCTTGGTAGAGGTCCACTAGATGAAGCTACATACCAAATATAAAAGACATGTGCCTTCTGGATTCAGACAAGAACAGTTTTAAAGGTTTTTTCCCTTATTAGTCAATGTTAAAAAGTGTTGTTTTTTTCTTCTTTTTTTAGCTCTGGTGGCCAGCTTGTTTATCTGAGCAGATCGGTTGGAGCAATTTAGATAGAGGGTCAGCCAAGGAACATTCCTCTGATATTATATGAAAATACATCCCCAGGTTAAGGAGGAGAAGTGATTTAAATGCTGTTGTTGTTTTTTCTTCTTATTATTTTTGGTTCTTTTTTTTTTATTTTAAACTTTGAGGGCCAACATGTTCATCCGAGCGGAACGGTTTGAACATTTTTGGTAGAGGGTCGGCCCAGGAACATTCCTTTGAAATTATTTTGAAATTGGCCCAGTGGTTTAGGAGATGCCATTAAAAATGTTGACGACACTCGAAGCACGACGCACGACACACGCCGAGCGACAGACGCCGAGCGACAGACCCCGGACACAGGCCGATCACAATAGCTCACCTTAAGAATCTTGTGCTCAGGTGAGCTAATAATGTTTGTTTGTTTGTTTTGAGAGTTAACTTAGTTTCATGGCTAACATAATATTTTTTCTTATTTTCATTGCTAACATAGGCTGTGGGTGCTCGTTAGAACCTGTGGGTGCTCGTTAGAACCGCCTCGTTGAGGCGGTTCTAACGAGTACCCACAAGCTATGTCTTAGAGCTGAAATAAGAAAAACAATGTATACCCCCGTAAACCCCGGTTTCATTCATTCTTTCCCTTCCGCTGATTCAAGACGAACAGTTGTCAGTTTCTGGCGAAAGAATGCGCACTGCACTGGTTAACCGCTTACGTACATGTATACGCCTGCACAGCAATGTGTGGATAGGTAAACTGACCGGCTCAAAAATGACCTAAATGATGTTGACTGGGCTGTTAAACTCAAATACGCGCCTTATTGGGATTCTTTATAGCGGCAAATTCGTTTTAGCGGAGATTGTCAGGATACGAATATTGGCCTCAATGAAATGAAAGAATATGGAGGACTTATCCTCATTTTCAAACAGTTTTCCTCCGTGAATTAAAAAGAAAACGTTCTCTTTGGTACCATAATATACTTTATATGTTTGTCGATAGGAACCGCCCACGACTTGGTATAATTAAGCAATTTTTGTGAATACACGTTTTTCGAACTACAGTCGAACTTCGATGGCTCGAACACCGATGGCTCGTTTACCATGGCTGAGTCGAACCCGTTTTTGAGTCCTTAGGGAATTCCTCTGCATAAGAAAAAGTGTGGGATAATTAAGGAGATTTTCTACTTTTATCTTTCATATGTATACTGTGTGTACTCATTAGAATCGCCTCAATGAGGCGATTCTAATGAGTACACCCAGCATACATTTATGTTACAGAACACCGAAAAGGAGTCCCAAAATACCCCCGTTATGTTTTCTGGAAGTATGCAACAGTGGCTCGAACTACCGCTATTCCGAACAAATGGTCCCGAAGGGGTTCGAGTCATCGAAGTTCGACTGTATGTCAGTGCATTTCATTTCCAGCTGGACCCGAAATCTCAGGACGCAAAAAATAAATTTCGGCTCGGGAGTTAGAGCCTTTGGTTAGGCACCATTTATAGTGGAGTGAGATCACGTTAAACGCTAATAGAAACAGGATAAATGACATTCACTGAAAATGAATGTGGATTGAGCCTTGGTTTCATTACCAACACACACCCGTACGACATAGTCACTTTTTCTTATCTCCAAACTGGCTACTTTTCTGATGAAAATCCGTGATATTTTTCTTATTTTCATGGCTAACATAATATTTTTCTTATTTTCATGGCTAACATAGGCTGTGGGTGCTCGTTAGAACCGCCTCAACTTAACATAGGCTGTGGGTGCTCGTTAGGACCGCCTCGTTGAGGCGGTTCTAACGAGTACCCACAACCTATGTCTTAGAGCAGAAATAAGAAAAATAATGTATACCCTCGTAAACCCCGGTTTTGTTTATATAAAGTTAATGAGCCGCCTCGTTGAAGCGGTTCTAACGAGTACCCATAATCTATGTCTTAGAGCAGGAATTAGAAAAATAATGCATACCCCCGTAAACCCCGGCTTTATTTATTTAAAGTGGGGTTTAGCGGGATGTTCATTTCACGGACTTTTCTCGTGATTAACTAGATCTTGTCCATAGGGGCCTGAATAACCTTTTTTGATGTTTTTGTCCATCAAATAAAGTGATTCAAGACCCTATGATCTTGCCCTAGATAAAATAAACGTTTTAATCTCGGGCAACACGAAGTTACCAGGAGTGATTGACAAACAACAGGCATTAGAAGCCAAGTAATGATTTTAACTGTCAAAATTAGTGCAAAATATAAGGCCTCTACTACGATAAAACCTCTGGTGCTAAAATGGCGCCTTTCTTTTCTCTAGAACTAACATTTTTTTCAGATGATTTTTACATTACGAAAACACGCCTATACAAATACATAATAATCTTTACCACCGAAATATGAAAATTTTAAACTAAAAATTAAGATATTTTTCAATACCCCGTAAACGCCACTTTTCTCTATACAACGTGGGTTTAGAGGGCTGTTCAGCACGTGGACCTGCCATTCTGGTCTCTAGATTACGAAATGCCACAAAGGGCACGTGTCCCGCATTGGAACCAGCCCAAGGTTATAAAAAAGCTTTTTTCATGACAGATTCACTTCAGAATGAAATTTGCCCCCCACCCCCTTAAACCCTACATTTATATAATAAAACTGGAGTTTATAGGGGCATACATTATTTTTCTTATTTCTGCTCAAGAACATAGATTGTGGGTACTCGTTAAACCGCTTCGCCAACATTGATTGTGGGTACTCATAGAACCGCCTCGCCGAGGAGGTTCTAACGAGTTCCCACAATCTATGGTTTGCGCAGAATGTGAAAAAATATCAGACTCCCTTGAACCCCACTTTTATGCAGTGAAACTGGGAATTACAGGGGTAAACCTTATTTTTCTCATTTCTGCTCTAAAATATAGATTTTGCGTACTCGTTAGAACAACCTCGATGAGGCGGTTCTGATGTATACCTACGATCTATATTTTGAGCAGAAATAAGGAAAAAAATCACACTTTTTCATCCTAAAATTTTACAATGTCTTTGAATAGACGTGTTTTCGTAATGATGGCCTCAATTCGTCATAAACGATGCAAGGTGTTCTGACAAATGCGCCAGTGAGTCAGTTCTTTGGCTTATTGGTTACAACATTGGGTTTTTACCGGCGGCCCGGGTTCGAATCTCGCAAGAGGCAGTACTTTTCTATTATAATTCATTCCTTAGTTACGGCTTTCATGTCGTAGGACGATTGCATCCACTGAGCTACTATAATAAGGCGTAAAAAATAGCTGTGTTTCCGCTAACATGTTAAAAACAAATTTGGTCGGTAGGTAGGAGAAACTTTTTTTATTTTTTCTCCCGAAAAAAAAAAAAAAAAAAAAACAGGGCCGGGCCTGTATTTTTTATGTGTTTTTGTTTTTGCACATGTTTTTGTGATTATATTCGTCATGTTGAGACTTGCACTGTATATCATAATTTGGAAGGTACTATACCCCTCAAAAAAAATACAAAAAAATGTACTTAAAACATTAATATGGGAAAAGGCAAAGACGACCCTGGGTAGGGCCGTAAATTGAAAATAGTAGGGTCGGTGTTTTAATTTTTATTTTGAGCTTTTACTGATAAAAATAGTAGAGTCGGAGAGTCTGAAGCAGGGTCGGTCGGGTCGGCGGAAACACGGCTATTTTTAGTCCTAACAAGTCCGTGAAATGAACACCCCATAAACCCCACTTTATATAGGGAAAACTGGGATTTACGGGGGTATACATTATTGTTCTTATTTCTGCTCCAAGACATAGGTTGTGGGTACTCGAGGCAGTTCTAACGAGTACCCACAACCTATGTTTGAAGTAAAAATAACAAAAATATCACATATTTTCATCAGTAAAGTAGCCATATGGGAATACGTGTGAAAAAAGGCACTATGTCGCACGGGTGTATTACCGTAATAGTGGGCAAAATCCACTTTTATCTGCACTAGTAAATGACCCTAATTTTCGGATTCATAGGGTGACTCACGTTAATACATATATGTGTTACAGGACTATAAGAATCTTATATGGGTGTGAGGGGTGGATGAAAAAATCCGTCCCGAGGGACACTGTCCGGCATCACGAGGCTTGCCTCGTGATGCCGGACAGTGATCCCGAGGACGGATTTTCCTATCCGCCCCTCACACCCATATAGGATTCTTTTTCTTGCATACCTGCCATTTCTTAGCGCGGATTTTTCCCAAAATTAATATGTTATTATGAACACCATAATAAGGTCTTAATCATGGCTGTCATTCTTGAATCCTGCATGACGTCTTAGTGTCATCTGAAATACGCAAGTGATTTTATTCAATCTATCATACTAAAGGTACTGTTTAATTTATAAATCCAATATTAGTGATATTATAGGACTATCAAACTGGTATGGGTGTACGGGGCGTGCTGTTTGCACATCGGTTTCCGCCACGCGCCCCTCCCCCATTTCCAGTGCGATTCCTGTATACATTTCTATAACGCGCGTCTCTACCGCGTTATGTTATAAATAATGGTATTTTACCACAACAGAAGTACTTTACATAAACTCCAGTTGCTTTTAATGTCAGTGGTTTGCTCGGATTGCTCGTAAAATTTCAATATTACAATCTTAATAGTATAATTATTTAGCTTAATTTTACCAAATGTTACATTTTACATGTTCTTAATTCTTAAGGATTATCAAACTGGTATGGGTGTACGGGGCGTGCTGTTTGGACATCGGTTTCCGCCACGCGCCCCTCCTCCATTTCCAGTGCGATTCTCATACATATTTCTATAACGCGCGTCTCTACCGCGTTATGTTATAATGGTATTTTACCACAACAGAAGTACTTTACATCAACTCCAGTTGATTTTAATGACTGAGGTTTGCTCAAATTGCTCTTAAAATTTCAATATTACAATCTTAATATTATTTAGCTTAATTTTATCAAATGATACATTTTACATGTTCTTAATGGAAAACGCTAAACTAATTCAACTTATATTTGTTTATAAAAAATGTCATTTTATAAGTTTAGTATTCCTGGACCAATGTGATATTTGTTGATTGTATATATATGTATATATTAGGTTATGTTTTAGATAGAGGACCATATGTTAGATTAGTAATTGTACTAAATATGTTATCCTCTGAAAATAAAGACATTATTATTATTATTATTATTATTATTGTTATTATTATTATTATAATGCTGCAGTCACTTCGGTTACCTACGTCCGCCATATTGTGATGGCACTGCAGGAATGTTTAGTGACGTCACGTAACGTGCTGTGATGTCAACCTTAACGACGGCGCATACGAGGTCGTAATCAACCAGGACATTTATCAAACACGCGATTATATCCGACTTTGGGTCGGAACACCAGGCTCAGAACATAAATTTCTATCACGGGGTAAAATCACGGATTTCCTTGTCTGGTGTGCAAGAAACGTTAATACATAGACCTATACTAGTATGTGTTCCAGGACACACAATTCCCTAACACGCAACGAATGCCGGAGCTCAGAGCTAGCCACGGTGCTGATACGTAATCGGAAAGTGCGAGTAGTGTGATTCTGGATTCCGTATTTTTGTGTCGGAAAACGAGTAAAAAACAGCAGTGTTTTTAGGTATATACGTGTAATAAAAAGAGGATATTTACTTTTTTGAGATGAATACCAAACATATTTCATCGAGTGTGTTGAAAATTCTGATGTTTTCAACACACGAGATGAAATATTTTTGATAGTTATCGAAAAAAAAAGGAAATTTTCTTTTTATTTGATAACATTTTAGGACACGTACTGTAATTGATATCGGATCTTACGTCACAATTTTTGACTTGGCTATGACGTCACATCTGTCAGATGCAAACCATAAACAGATCGCCATGTTAATACAGCATTTTTACAGTTCAAAGAATGCTTTTTCAAGGTATTTTCAGAATTATTTTATATAACATGAATTTTGGCGAGAAAAGTAGTCCGGGCTGCTACTGTGAAAATAACATTCACACAGTGTGAAAATATCACTTTTATTTGTTTCAGATATGCATTGATTTCATTGCTATGTATAAAATAAAATGTAATTTTCTTATAGTGTACAGACTGATCTGAGGCTTCGTTCATCACGATAACAAGCCCATGTCACTGACAACCCTCTAAAATAAAAAGCTAAAAGGTTTCCTTTGGAAACAAAGAACACATGAAAAATTAAAAACGGTGACTCGTTTTTTATTCTCTTCATACACAGCAATATAGTTTGCAACGCTGCATGCGCCTCCTAGCACCGGCTTATGCAATGTTCGATTTTCAAAGCAACCAGAATGGGCTCAGTGATCCCAAAGGAAAAGAAAATTTAATTTGCACTATGATGAAGCACGGGGAGACTTTTAAGGGTCGCCACACGGCCACACTTTACGTAGAGAAAACTGGGGTTTTACGGGGGTATTCATTGTTTTTTTTTTTTATTATTTCAGCTCCAAGACATAAGTTATGGGTACTCGTTTCATGTAGAACCGCCTAACACACACAATTAACCCATGTTTGCAGTATAAATAAGAAAAATATCATGGATTCTCTTCAGAAAGGAAGACATTTTGATGTGAAAAAAAATGCACTATGTCTCATGGGTGTATTATGTTATGTCCTCGATGCCATTTGTTTTTTGCCCGTAGCTTATGAATTGAGCCAGCGCACGACAAAGCGTACAATAAGACATGTGCGCCCATCGAAGACTCATATCAGCCTGCGCATCCATATAGCCTAACCAGAGATTTCTCTTGCTGCATGAAGGAGCATTTGGGCCCTTAGCTATCCTTAGATTGCACAACGAAGACTCTGATCAGACTGCGCGGATGCGCAGGCTGATCTGAGTCATCGTTGGGCGCACATGTCTTATTGTAGGTTTTGTCATGCGCTGGCTCAATTTATAGTGAAAACAAGGAAACTCATCCCATGAAATGGAGAACCGAACGAGTCTCTCCGCACCTGATTCCAACAGTTTGTTATATATTTGATTATGTGCGAAAGCTGCTAAATGAAAAGAAAACATATTCGAGCCAGCGCACGACAAAACCTACAATAAGACGTGTGCGCCCATCGCAGACTCAGATCAGCCTTCGCATCCATGTAGCCTAACCAGAGACTTCCCTTGCTGCATGAAGGAGCATTGGGCCCTTAGCTATCCTTAGAGCGCACAACGAAGACGCTGATCCGACTGCGCGGATGCGCAGGCTGATCTGAGTCTTCGTTGGGCGCACATGTCTTATTGTAGGTTTTGTCATGCGCTGGCTCAATGTATAGTGAAAACAAGGAAACTCATCTCATGAAATGGCGAAACAAACAAGTCTCTCCGCACCTGTTTCTAACAGTTTGCTAAAAATTTGATTACGTCATCACGATAACAAGACCCCTAAACCCCACTTTATAAAGTTTATATAGAGAAAAAAGGGGTTTACGGGGCTTACATTATCTGCCTTATTTTTGCTCAAAAACATAGATTGTGGGTACTCGTGAGAACCGCCTCAATGACGCGGTTCTAACGAGCACCACCAATCTATGTAATGAGGCGGTTCTTACGAGCACCACCAATCTATGTTGAAAGCAGAAATAATTATGATATTATCATTTTTACCTAATGAAGACCCCTAAACCCCGCTTTATAAAATTTATATAGGAAAAAGTAGGGTTTACGGGGGGGGGGGGGAATAAATTATCTGTCTTATTTTTGCTAAAAAACATAGATTGTGGGTACTCGTTAGAACCGCCTCATTGACGCGGTTCTAACGAGCACCAACATCGCCCCCGCCCACAGGGGCTTGAAGAAATATATGGGCTGCATGATGCTTCCACGCAGAGCTGAATCCGGCCCGCACACTAGTACTGGTAAACCGCTTAGAGGATCTAAGCCAGTCCAGGAACCGCGGTGCGAGGCGGACCGTCCATGCTAATAAACCCTATTGGTTTCATTGGGCGACAGGGCTTGAGATGTCATTTCATCTCAATGTCGGGTAAAAGTCCCACAAAATTGGAAGCAACGTCTCCAAAATGACCTTTACAGTGTTGACGGGGACGTTAAACCTCAAATCAAACAAAACAAACGAGCACCACCAATCTATGTAATGAGGCGGTTCTAACGAGCACCACCAATCTATGTTGAAAGCAGAAATAATTAAGATATTATCATTGTTACCTAATGAAGACCCCTAAACCCCACTTTAAAATTTTTATATAGAGAAAAGCGGGGTTTACAGGGGAATACATTATCTGCCTTATTTTTGCTCAAAAACATAGATTGCGGGTACTCGTTAGAACCGCCTCAGTGAGGCGGTTCAAAGGAGCACCACCAGTCTATGTTGAAAGCAGAAATAATTAAGATGTTATCATTTTTACCTAATGAAGAACCCCTAACCCCCACTTTATAAAGTTTATACAGAGAAAAGTGGGGTTTACGATACATTATCTGCTTATTTTTGCTCAAAAACATAGACTGTGGGTACTCATTAGAACCGCCTCATTGGGGCGGTTCTAACGAGCACCAACAATCTATGTTGAAAGCAGAAATAATTAAGATGTTATCATTTTTACCTAATGTTTATCATTTTCTGACACCACGTTGGACGCCATTATTTCTTATGGAAATGTTTTCCTAATGTGCGAAAGCTACTAAATGAAAAGAAAACATATTTATCACAAGATCCGAGGATGCTTCAGACAGTTTGACAAGACCGAAATAAATGCATGTATTGTTTCATCCCCGGGGATAAACAAATTCTTACAAGTGAATTACATGTAGCAGAACGAGTGCACCAGGGTAATCCAAGACTTGTGACACAGCGTTTTATATTCCAAAAACTGATATACATGTATTTCTGATATTAGATAAGGTGTAAATTTGCATTTTTGTTCTTATTTCTGATCCAGACATAGTGTTTATACATGTAGGTGCTTGTTAGAACCGAGGCACGGCCCCCGCACATCGGGGCTTGTAGAAATAGATGGGCTGCATAATGCTTCCACGCAGAGCTGAAACCGGCCGCACACGAGTACTGTTGAACCGCTTAGAGGATCTAAGCCTGCCCAGGTAAAGCGGTGCGAGTCGGACCGTCTATGTTTATAAACCCTATTGGTTTCATTGGGAGACAGGGCTTGAGATGTCATTTCATCTCATTCTCGGGTAAAAGTCCCACAGAATTGGAAGCAGCGTCTCCAAAATGACCTTTACAGTGTTGACGGGGACGTTAAACCTCAAATCAAACAAACAAACAAAAGAACCGAGGCAATGAAGTGGTTCTAACGCGCTCCCATATACCAACACAATGAATTCTTCTCAGTAAAACCTCACATTACAATGTATAAACCGAAGTTACAAGGGCACTCATAATTTCCTTATTTTTGCTCAAAAGTTAGATCTAGGGTGCGGTCTATGTTTTAGAATAAAAAAAGTGCAAATGGTCTGATTTTCTAAATTCTCCAGCAAGGCTAAATCCACCCCATCACGAAAACAAGTCTATATACATGTAATTCTGATCCACGTTAACTCAACTTTTATATAGTAAAATTGGATTTACAGGGGTAAACCTTATCACAATTTTTTTTTTCATCTCAATACACAGGTCTGTACTACAATTTATAAAGGAACCGGGAAGATTCAGTTAAATCACATTAATAGGTTTGCAAATGTTTTTGTGCCGTTACCACTTGTCTAACCATTCTCTACGATAATAAACCCGAGCGTCACAGTGCCTTTTTTCACAACTTCAAACTGGCTACTTTTCTGATGAAAATTTATGATAGTTTTCTAGTCTCTTCTCCTAACATAGGTTGTGGGTGCTTCTAACGAGTATCCACAACCTATGTCTTGGAGCAGAAATTAGAAAAAATAATGTATATCCCAGTTAACCCCGGTTCTCTCTCTATAAAGTGAGATTTAGGGGGGGGGGGGGGGGGGTCATTTCAGGCACTTGTTCACGTGATGTTCATTACGTGTAGTGGTCGAATTGTTTTTAAATTGATTGTACATTGTAATACAACGCATTAAGAATTCCATGAACAGAACACCATTCTAACCTCCGCTTCATACATGTACAGAAACCATATGCACAACTGTATAAAATGTGGATGCTCATCAGAACCGACTCAGAGGAGTAAACATAAATAATACAATAAAAGGACTGCTTGATAACATGTCACTCATCACGTGAACTCGTCCGTGAAATGAAGACCCCCTAACACCCCACTATATATAGAGAAAACTGGGGTTTACTGGGGTAATCATTATTTTTCTTATTTTTACTCCTAGACATAGGTTGTGGGTACTCGTTAGAACCGCCTCAATGAGGCGGTTCTAACGAGCACCCGCAACCTATATTTGCAGTATAAATAAGAAAAGTATCATGGATTTTCATCAGCAAAGTAGCCATTTTGAAGATGTGCAAAAATTCACTATGTCGCACGGGTGTGTTATCGTAATGTAAAAGAAGAACCCCGGTAAAGAGCAGTGAAACAGGTATGTCCATATGCACAACTGTATAAAATGTGGATGCTCATCAGAACCGACTCAGAGGAGTAAACATAAATAATACAATAAAATGGCTGCTTGATTACATGTCACTTAAAAGAAGAACCCCGGTAAAGAGCAGTGAAACAGGTGTGTGTGTGTGTGTGTGTGTGTGTGTGTGTGTGTGTGTGTGAATTCGGGTTTAACGTCGCTTTTAACAATTTTTCAGTCATATCACGACGGTGTCTGGTCTGCGACAGGGAGCTCAATGCTCACTTTTATAGTGCTGCCTCACTGAAGTATCATGTGCCAGACACATTACATTATACCACACCCAGTCACATTATCCTGACACTGGGTCGACCAGTCCTAGCTCTACCCCGTAAAACTGAGTGCCAAGCGAGGAGCAGCTAGTACCATTCTTAACGACTTTGGTATGTCGAGGCCCGGGATCGAACCCGTGACTTCCCGTTCCCCGGAGCGGACACTCTACCAACTGAGCTATCGGGGCCGGTACAGTAAAACAGGTACATGTACATGTAATAGATAATTACTATGAGATAGAAACGCTGTGGATATTTGTAAGAATCGCCTCGCAGATGCGATTCTTACAAATATCCACAGCATTTGTCTTGTTTTTGTTTGTTTGATTTGAGGTTTAACGTCCCCCCGTCAACACTGTATAGATAATTTTGGAGACGTTGCTTCCAATTTTGTGGGACTTTTACCCGACATTGAGATGAAATGACATATCAAGCCCTGTCGCCCAATGAAACCAATAGGGTCTATATAAGCATGGACGGTCCGACTCGCATCGCTTTACCTGGGCAGGCTAAGATCCTGTAAGCGGTTTACCAGTACTCGTGTGCGGTCGGTTTCAGCTCTGCGTGGAAGCATCATGCAACCCATTTATTTCTTCAAGCCCCATGTGCGGGGATCGAACAGGTACATGTTATAAAGGGCTTTTTATATAATTACTATGAGAAGAAAATATGTGGATATTTGTAAGAATCGCTTCGCGGAGGCGATTCTTAAATTATCCACAACATTTGTCTAGGAGTATGGAATACAATGTTCTTGAATATTTCAATGTACCCATCTCATTCATATTGGGTTATTTATTTTTTTTTTTTTTTGGTTTGGGTTTTACGACCCTTGCAAGATTATTTCACTCATATCGAGCCGATCGTTAATCACAGGTGGGCGAAAACCGGAGTACGCCTCATATTGGGTTAAGGTTTTGTTCCATTGCAAACGTCGTGATAATCGGTTTATCTTAATATCACATCACTGACAAGTCCCCGTGCAATGAGAACTCCACTATATACAGAGAAAACTGGGGTTTACAGAGGTAAACATTGTTTTCTTATTTCAACTCCTAGGCAATGTTTGAGGATACTCATTAGAACCGCCTCAACGAAGTGGTTCTAACGAGCATCCACGACCTATGTTTTCATCATTATAAATACGAAACATATCAAAGATTTTACCAGAAAAAAAGCCATTTTTGAGATGTGAAAAAATTGCACCGTTCCGCACGGTGTGTTATTGTACACAATGTAATAAAATCCCGGTATAAAGAGGATTAAGCGTGCATGTACTAGTCGATTAAAAACGAAAACACACCTATATAATCTTGACCCCCCTTGAACCCCACTTTTATTTAGTAAAACTGGGGGTTACATGCGTAAACCTTTTTATTCTTATATTTACTCTAAAACATAGGCTGTGGGAACTCGTTCGAACCGATGAGGCGGTTATAACGCGTCCCCACAATCTATATTTTGAGTGAGTGAGTGTTTGGGTTTTACGTCCCACCAACAGCTAAGGTCATACGGAGACGGGACCTCGGTTTAAAGACTCATTCGAAAGTCTGGAGAAGCCCGGGATCGATCCTGCGATCCCTGGTTTACAAGGCGAGTAGCGTAACCACTACACCACGGAGGCTTCTAATCTATATTTTGAGCAGAAAGAAGAAAAATATCACAGTTTTTTTTATCTTAAACGTTTCGTTTTTTTACAATACATTTGTAAATGCGTGTTTTCGTAATGATAGTTGTAACACGATGTGTTCTGTTACACCTTGAGCTAAAATGAACGTGCTACATCGGGGTTTGGAGAAATACATTGTAGACTTCGCTGCTTGATGCCTCTATGCAGAGAGCTGACCCCCTACCACACATGAGTACTGGTGTATGCTTACCATTTAGAAGGTCTAAGTTCGTCCAGGCAAAGAGGTGCGAATCGGACCGTCCCTACGTATAACCTCCATTGGTTTGTTTGGGCGGTGGGACTTGAGATGTCATTACATCTCAATTACGGGTAACAGTCCCACAAAATTGAGAGCAACGTCTCCAAAATGACTTAAAAGTGTTCATGGGGACGTTAAACCTCAATGCAAACAATCAAACGTGCTAAACAAGCTTACCCAAGAAATTAATGCCAAATAGTTCTCATTATTGGGTACGATATCTAATGATTGTGAACAAGAATATTGTTTCATATAGTAAAGCTCGTACGAGGAATAATTAAGCTGCGAATTAAATCGATTTTACACTTTCAAAGCACATACAAAGGCTTTATTCTAGGCGATAAGTTTGTATTAATTTCTTAACACAATTACTTTCTTTTACCTTACATGTATATGTAACACTGAAAGACAAATATAGTCTTTCAAAACGCAGTGAGACGTGTCTGCACTTTTATTTTTGAACTAGTCCGTGTTTTAGGTAAGTCGCCTTCGCTTGGGATTTTACATTTGGCGATACATATTTTTACTGAGAATCGTACTGCATCATATTAACCACTTGGCCACGATTTTTACATAATGTCATTATCAAAAAACGTATTTATAATGTTAAAATCCCGTGAAAAAAGAAATCCGAAACCTGCTTCTCCTAAAACATGGACCGGCCCCGATAGCTCAGTTGGTAGAGTGTCCGCTCCGGGGAACGGGAGGTCACGGTTTCGATCCCGGGCCGCGACATACCAAAGTCGTTAAAAATGGTACTAGCTGCTCCTCGCTTGGCACTCAGATTTACGGGGTAGAGCTAGGACTGGTCGACCCAGTGTCAGGATAATGTGACTGGGTGTGGTATCATGTAATGTGTCTGGGACATGATACTTCAGTGAGGCAGCACTATAAAAGTGAGCATTGAGCTCCCTGTCGCAACTAGACACCGTCGTGATATGACTGAAAAATTGTTGAAAGCGACGTTAAACCTGAATTCACACACACACACACACTAAAACATGGATTAGTCTTGTCACGCTTGAGCATTGAACTCTCAAATGTCATTGATAAACTATAGTATGCAATTCACCAGTATGATAACATATCCCGAGTCAATGAAAAACAGCCTAGCTTATTTTCTCTGCTTTTTCGATGTAATTACCCTATAGACTGATACACTAGGACCAAAGCTGTTCCAGTGTCATCAACCAAGAACTGATGAAGCCAGGGTCCTTGTCTCCGACCCAACTTCCGATATAGGATGCTTCTTCATTTGGTATATACTCGTAACTACATGATCAATGTCTTTTTAAATTTAATGGATTTTTATACCTTTGTATATGATCTTTAAATAGTAAATACATGGTAAGTGTCTTTAATAACAAAATATAATCGGTGAGCCTTAGACAATTTTATAGGGGCGAGCTCTAGCGAGCCCCTATAAAATTGTCGGGGCGAACCGATTATATTTTATTATTAAAGACACTATCCATGTATTTAGTTTATACCGCAATTCAAAACAATCAATGGATTTTGCAAATTTAAGCAAAAAAGACAGCAGACTGTGTGGCATGTTAAACGACATTCAGTGCCATGGCGCGCACATGTAGTATAACGTGACGTCAACGAGTGCAAAGTTTCTGACGTCACCGCGCCACAAAGACGTAGTAAACAACACAGACGCTCGAATAAAATTTTCTCAGCGCTTCACGTTCTGTCTGAAAATCTGCAAATAACTTGAATCGTTTATTTTAGCTTTAAAAATATTTTCGAGGTTGAGACGCAACTGCAGTTTCAGTGCGCAGTTATTCCAACGGGTCATTCAAACGCGGAAAAGCCGAGATGGTAAGAATTTAGATGAAATTTCTGAAAATCTGTTTAAATAACTATTGCAAAGATTTTAACATGCATTTTCGTTATATTCCCTTGTATGAAAGTTTGCGTGTTATTGTTTATACTTATAAAATAGGGACCTGAAAAGTAGGTCCGGTCTATAAACGGTCACTAGGCGTATTATAGGTCAGTAGAAGGTATTATAGGTCACTACCGATTATAGCGTGCAGTTATTCGACCCCCTTTATTAGGTTACTAGAATGCCTGGTTGCGGTATAAAACAGTTTTATTAATTGACTCAATTAAAATTTTGATTATTGATTTTTGACCTCAGCATATCACTTGACATCAAGTTAATATTGATTGACCTGGCCTTAATTCGGATGCCCTCCGATCAATACAGGATAGTCAATTAATAATGTGTTTGGCATTAAAGTGTTTTTTTTTTCAAAATTTTTACATTGCACATGGGAATTTGTGGTTGTTATCTGTGCCGTTTAAAGGACGATTGATATTTAAATGCTATCTCGTACACAGTTGTACGTGTAATTGTTATAACAAGAACACACCTATATAATTTTGACCCCCATAAATATGTTCTATAAAAGAGTTATCCATTTTTAATAGTAAAACCGGGGTTCTGCTCAGAAGCATAGATTCTAAGCTGGCCGGCGGCCTCCGAGGGTCTTCTATTATCTACGGTCCAAAGCTCATCACGAAAACACGCCTATATAATATTGACTCCCTTGAACCCTCCTTTTATATAGTAAAACTGGGGTTTTCGGGGGTATACCTTATTTTTCTTATTTCTGCTCTAAAAAATTTCTGCTCTAAAATATAGATTGTGGGTACTCGTTAGAACCGCCTCGATGAGGCGGTTCTAACGAGTGCCCACAATCTATATTTTGAGCAGAAATAAGAAAAATATCACAATTTTTTATCATAACATTTTCATTTTTTCGGCGATAAAGGTGGCAATGTATTTGTATAGGCATGTTTGCGTAATGTGTCCGATGTTTTACCTTCTGTTCGTTCTGGGATGTGAGAGGACGTGCTGATTTACCCCCCCCCCCACCTCCCCCCCCCCCCCACCACACACACACATATATTCAACCACCTTGACTTGCGCAAACTATCGGGTGCCGCCTCATTCTTTTACGTCCACTTTTTTACATTTTTCGATGCCTCGGTACGTGTGAACCTGCTCCCACACCTTGGGGCTTTTTTGTTTAAGTTGACTCGAATGGACAAGCCTGCGTAATGTGGAGTAAGGTGCTAACGTTGCGTTTAAAAGTTAAAATATCTGTAACTTACTTGGTCTATCCAATTTTTGCTAAACAAAGAGAGCGTATATTCTAGACTATGTCTGCAATTTTAGGGACTATCAAACTAGATGGGGCTAGAGGCGTGCTTTTGGACATTGATTTCCGCCACACGCCCCTAGTCCAGCCTTGATAGTCAAGGTCCTTTTAACGTTTAATGTATATATATATATTTGTGATTATTGTTTAACTTGAGTTTGTATCATCAGGTGCGGAAAATTGTATCAATGCTCATATAAATGTTACAATGAGGACCATATGTTAGACTTGCACTCGTTCCAAATATGTTATTCTCTTGAAATAAAGTTATTATTATTATTAGTAGTAGTAGTAGTAGTAGTAGTAGTAGTAGTAGTAGTAGTATTACCTCGGCTGTTCCAAACTCGTTGTTGAGTTCTTAGGAAACATTTCGCATAACTGAAGATTTTAATTCATTTAGGAAAATGTAATAAATATTTCCTATTTTTATCTTATTCATTTTGAATTCTGTGTGGGATTACTTAAGGCTTATTATTCATTTTAGACTCTTTGCTCATATTCTGGGATCAAACACCAGGGTTTTAAGGATACTTTAAATCAGAGCTTAGTAAAAGAATGTTTATTTCAGTTTTAAAAAAGTGTGAAAAAATGTTATTAAAAAACAACAACAAAAAACGTGTTTCTTTTTCTTTCTGCTGCGCTTGGCTCGAAAGACATGCACAAATCACCGTTGTAAATAGAATTACGATAACACACCCGTACGACATAGTGCATTTTTCACATCTCCAAAATGGCTACTTTTCTGATGAAAATCCTTCATATTTTTCTTATAAATGCTCAAAACATAGGATGTGGGTGCTCGTTAGAACCGCCTCATTGAGGCGGTTCTAATGAGTTCCCACAACCTATGTCTTGGGGCAGAAATAAGAAAAACAATGAATACCCCCGTAAACCCCAGTTTTCTCTTTATAAAGTGGGGTTTAGAGGGGTCTTCATTTCACGGACTTGTTCACGTGATGGAATGGTTTTATATTTGCTTTTCTTGAGACAGACAATACAATTTGATAAGGCTGATCCATCCACAAGGAAATATCAGGCTCATTTCCTCGCTGCTCATGCAATGTCATTAAAATCTAAAATCTTGCATGAGATTTCCTTGTCTTGGTCCCGACACCATTTCGGAATCCCGCGGTTCTCGCGTTCTGCGATGGCTCAAATTAAACGGAGGTCAAATGTCGTCGCTTAATACGGGCATGAGCACGAAACGCTAATGGATGCCTTTTAAGGTAAAAAGAGGCCTCGTCGCGACAAAACCCGTCTTCGTGGTTTACGGCTCGGCGTGACACAGACTGCACAGACTGCACAGACTTTCGTGTATTTTGAAATTTTACAACACGTGAACAAGTCCGTAAAATGAAGACCTCCTAAACACCAAAATATATAGATAAAATTGGGTTTTAGGTTGGTATTCATTATTTTTCTTATTTCTGCTCCAAAAAATAGGTTGTGGGTACTCGTTAGAGCCGCCTCAATGAGGCGGTTCTGACGAGCACCCATAAACATATCTTTGCAGAATACATAAGAAAAATATATCAGATTTTCATCATGACTGTAGCCATTTTGAAGATTTGAAAAATGCACTACGTCGCGGTGGTGTGTTATTGTAATGAGGTATAGAAACTGGGCGGGTGTGCTATCCAAGCAGCGAACGTAAATGAGCTGATCAGTCTGCGCAATTATCAACTGCGCGCATGCGCAAACTGAGCTGCACTTTTGTTGTCCGCTAGTAACAGGGATAGCTTTTCGCATAATGCGGCTCGATAAGATGTAAACGAATAACAAGGAAAAAACAATGCATACGTGAATGAATTTCAGGAATCATAGATTTTTGACATTTAATTAAGAAATCTGAGAAGCAACCAGACACACAAACATGGATGAGGTTTTTATTGAATTACCGGTTTCATACATGTAACTGATACATGAAATCATTAAGTACGTTTTTCAATTAGGCAATTTAGCATTTTAAGCAATAAAGTAGTGAGCCGCGTGCAGGTACAATGTATATGAACATGCATGGGAATAAACTGTTCAGCAAAAGAAACAGCTTTGGTTTGTCAACATGCTGACAAGTCTGTGTAATGGACACCCCTGTAAACAACCATTACGCAAACACGCCTATACAAATACATTGTCACCTTTATCGCCGAAATAATGAAAATTTTAGGATGAAAAATTGTGTTATTTTTCTTATTTCTGCTCAAAACATAGATTGTGGGCACTTTTTAGCACCGCCTTATCGAGGCGGTTCTAACGAGTACCAACAATCTATATTTTAGAGCAAAAATAAGAAAAATAAGGTTTGCCCCCGGAAACCCCAATTTTACTATATATAAGTAGGGTTCAAAGGGGTCAAAATTATATAGGCGTGTTTTCGTGATGATTTTTACAAAGAAAACTGGGGTTTACATGAGTGTACATTTTTTCTGATTTCTGCTTCAAGACATAAGATATGGGTAAATGAACTCGTTAGGACTCACTAAAATCCAAAGGCTATTTTTATCATTTTATATCTTAATTAAATAAATTACATTGCACATTTCAGATAGGTTTGTCTCATGCAAAAATTAATGATAAACGCTTTCCAAAGGCATAAACTTGAACAGTCACAATTGTCATGTTTGGGTGGGATATCATAGCGTGGGCTACACCACCCGTCCTTTTCCGCTTGTTGTTTTAGAGAAAATGTTCAATTAATTATTCCAATGGACACTTACTTCTTACAGCAGGCATGTTCTAATTTCTGGCCTGGCTTGGTCTGGCTTGGTCTGGCCCGGTCTGGCCTCTCGCGACCTATTTAATTTCAATGACATAACGCTTCGGGCCGGGCCAGGCTAGGCCAGTATTGAAATTAACATCAGAAGGAGTGTTCAGGTCAAGAACCTAGACACTCCATCCCTTGAGACAAGTTACTTGCTGTTGGCACTAATTTACTACTACAGTGTACAGGTAATCATTATAATGTCAATAAAACCACAGGTTGCTATTCTAGCAATGGTATGGCTGTGATGTTGTTTCTTTATTTTTATAATTTATCTTTGATTTAATTTGAAAGAAAAGGTTTATAAATGGGTTTGGATTGGTAATTATTTTGAGCATCAAGCTATCCTGTTTAACAGTGATTTACAGACAAAACAAAGCACTGACAGCACCGGTTGGGTGGATCATCTCTTGAGTGTGAGGTCGGTGTGGAGACCCTGATCAGATGCTGCACTCTGTGGCGTCTTATCTGGGACTAGCAACAGTAAGCTGGCCTAGAGTGGTCAATATTTCAAGTCCTACAGTTCAAATTGACCTTCAAACAGTATGTATAGGCCCCGATGAAATAGCTCCTGTTTGTTTTAGATTTTAACGGCCCAGTCAACACTATTTTAGATAATTTTGAGCCGATCAGTTTACCCATCCACTCTTTTCCTAGGCAGGCTTATGCGTAAGCGGCTAACCGGTACGGTGCACATTCTTTTTGCCAGAAACTGACAACTGCCCTTCTTGAATCAGCGGAAAGTGAATAATTACCGTAGAAACTATTCCATGATCAATCTCCACGAAAGAATGTTGCCGACCCCTGCATGTATCGAACCCGCGTCCTCCTGATCACCAGTCAGACGCGCATGAGATAGCTCATGACAGTCATTTCTTCTGGATCTGATTGGCAGTTTGATTTTGGTCAATGTTGGGTTGATTATTTGTCAATCGACTAAATGTTATTAGCACAGAAGCTCTTCAGTGCTAATTAACACAGAAGCGAAAACCGGGGTACCCGGAGAAAAACCACCTGATCTTCCGTGGCAGAACTTTTCTCACATGTGATCCGAGCCAGGCTCCAACCCACAGCGATGAGAGACCTAATGATTAAGTGTGTGTGTGTGTGTGTGTGTGTGTGTGTGTGTGTGTGTGTGTGTGTGTGTGTGTGAATTCGGGTTTAACGTCGCTTTCAACAATTTTTAGCTCGTCTGTTTTTTGAAAAAAAAACTTTCGAGCTATTGTCATCACTCCGGCGTCTGCGTTGTCGTTGTCGTCTGGCGTCTGGCGTCGTCGTTCCAAAAAAACTTAACCTTGGCTATAACTTAAAAAGTATTAGACCTAGCCTCATGAAACTTCATACACACACTCATCATCACAAGAGCTACATTTTGACCAAGGACCATAACAACATTGTTGATTTTGGCTGAATTATCTCCCCTTTTCCAATTTTTTTCTGAAACACATTTTTTGCTCTCATTTTAATACTATTCACAACAGAGCCTTCAAACTTCACATGAATGGTCCTTGGGACAAGACCTTTTCAGTGATACCACACTTTTTGATCTGTGACCTTGACCTTTGAACTTTGACCTATTTTTCGAAAATTTAACCGAAAACCTTAACCTTGACCATATTTCCAAAAGTATTTGGCCTACCTTCATGAAACTTCATACACACACTCACCATCACAAGAGCTACATTCCCTACAAGTTTTATAACTCCATCTTGCAATTTGATTGCTCTTGTTTGACTTAGAACTTTGTTTTTCTAAAAGAAACTGCAGACGAGCGTTGGCACCCGCATGCGGTGCTCTTGTTCAGTCATATCACGACGGTGTCTGGTTGCGACAGGGAGCTCAATGCTCACGTTTATAGTGCTGCCTCACTGAAGTATCATGTCCCAGACACATTACATGATACCACACCCAGTCACATTATCCTGACACTGGATCGACCAGTCCTAGCTCTACCCCGTAAATCTGAGTGCCAAGCGAGGAGCAGCTAGTACCATTTTTAACGACTTTGGTTTGTCGCGGCCCGGGATCGAACCCGAGACCTCCCGTTCCCCGGAGCGGACACTCTACCAACTGAGCTATCGGGGCCGGTCCTAATGATTAAGAGTCAGTGCGCTTATCCACTAGGCCACGGAGACCCGTTATTTATAGAATATAATCACGCTATTCTAGTCTCTGTGACAACAAAATGCTGTGTTAAAGAAAGCTTATTGAAAAACATTCACTCTGTGCATTTGTTGGGACATAGGCAAACAGTTTAGACCCAGATCAATTGGTGAAGACCGTTGCGTCTGATCAGGCCCTACACTGTTTGCATACAGTTTAGGAATATAAACGTAAATGATGCAGCCTAATTTAGTCCCTTTTTATAACATTTTTTTTTTCACGACAATCAACAAACAAGTGCTGTCAGTGCTTTGATAGTAATTTTTTTGATTTAGACACCCATTGCTGGCTAGTTTCTGTGATAAGGCTGTGAAAATGGCAGTATTACAGTAAGTTCCTGTCCTTTAAGCAAACACTATAGACACTGGTTAGACCCCTCCCCATACTACAGCTCCTGATATTGGTCTACACTGTTTGTCCAACCCAACTCTTCCGCCCAGTCTTACTTCCTGACACAACACTCTGACATCACAAAGACAAGAACATCACCGTTATAAACGAAGCCGCCGTGGTGTAGTGGTTATGCTACTCGCTTCATAAACCACGGGTCGTGGGTTCGATCCCGGGCTTTTCCAGACTTTCGGATGAGTCTTTAAACCGAGGTCTCATCTCTGTATGACCTTAGCTGTTGATGGAACGTAAAACGTAAATACACACACACAGCACAGTTATAAACAACCGATATAGTCATGTAGGCATCAGTATATACTCGCACCGCTTTATCTGGACAGACTTAGATCCCCTAAGCATGCCCAGGCAAAGCGTCGCGAGTGGGACCGTCCATGCTTATAAACCCTATTGGTTTCATTGGGCAGCAGGGCTTGAGATGTCATTTCATCTCAATGTCGGGTAAAAGTCACACAAAATTGGAAGCAACTTCTCCAAAATGACCTTTACAGTATTGACGGGAAGTTAACCTAAAATCAAACAAACAAACAAACATCTGAGTAACCACGATATCTATTTCATTACATTTGTTTTTTCTGTTTATTTGGATTTCAACTGCCCAGTCAACACCATTTAGATCATATCGATTTGGGTTATTTGCCGTACCACACATTTTATCAGCAGGATTCTACCAAAGCGGTTGACCAGTACAGTACACATTCTTTTAGAAGCCTCGTTAAGCTTCTCGTTTCATTAACCAGAGGATTGCGGATTGCAGCCCGGGTTTCTCCAGACTTTCGGTTAACCTTGATTGTTTTGGGTTTAACTACACGTTAATCCTTGGGGACAGTTTTGTGTCGTCTCCCAGAAAATGTCGTCTCCCAGAAAAAGGGAGAAAAGAGATACTCGTATAGTAGAGGGGATAAAGTGATGGACAGGGAAGCAGAAGCACTGTACTGTGGAAAGAACTTTTTTCTGTGAAACATTGACTCTGATCATGCCCTGGGATATAAGCAAACAGTAAATACTCAGATCAGATGTCAGATACAGTGATGTACATCTGATCAGGATCTATAATGGGATTCAGCTCAACAAACAAAGGTCACCTAGGCCTATTGCCAGTAGTCACTGAAAAAGTTTTATATATACATAAGAAAAGTCTTTTTATCAGCAAGGAGTTTCTCAGTATTTTGTGTATAAATAAATAAATAAATAAATAAATAAATAAATAAAATCAGTGGACATGTACAGCTTGCTCCTATACCTACAATTAGCTTCAAAACAATGTAACTACTGCCTGTCTGTCTGTAATACCTGCCTTCCTCTGCATGCCTACTTGTTGCTACCTGCTTACCTGCCATTTTTGTATGTGCATACAACTAACCAAAAATGGGAGATTGAGTAACAGGGACTTGTTTAATAGAGAACATAAACTAGCCTCTGCCTGTAGGCTGCACTCAGTGATGTTACAGAGCAGTGCCCTTGAATTTAACTGACCAGACTGATATGACCTTGGCTGTTTACTGGGCCGTAAAACTACAACACACAATATACCTACCTACCTAACTACAATTATCTGCCCAGCTACTATGTACCATGTGCAACAAACAAAAGAGAGGCAACATGTGTGCAGTCTGGTTATAGAGCCTTTGTGACGTGCATCAACATCAGATCTCGAGAATTCATAGGTTACAAATGAAATAAGGTACGAATTCATCAATGGAATCTATGCTTCTACCTTGGACGGGCATAACTTGAAAATGCCTTTTCTTCCGCCACATCCCTATTCAACTCATTTGCATGTTTATGCCACCTTATACCCACCCTACTGGCCCCGATAGCTCAGTAATAGAGCGCCCACTGTCGCGGGTTCGATCCCAAACCGCGCTTGCAAAACGGTACTAGGCGCTCCCTTGCTTTGGTGCTCCCTTGTTCTAGGAAGATAAATGAAGGAAAGGTAAGAATTTATAAAAGGATCCGCATGAGCTTATTGTATTTGTTTTGGATATGCGACGTTAAATAAACTTACATCAATCAATTTTTTTTTCCCCAAAGCGCTACATTTTTTTTTTTTTTTTTTTTGCAAACAGTGTAGAACCTGATCAGATGACGTGTTCCGTGACAATTAAACTATATGGGCCTGCACTGTTTTCCAAAGTCGCATTTATATATAGGTTGCTAGGCATAAACAGGTATTCCTGTACACATCTCTGATTACTGGAGTAAATCAATGGCAACAACAAGCAGCTTGTCTCAAGGGATGTAGTGTCAAGGTTCATGACCTGAACACCCCTCCTGATGTTAGTTTTAAATATTGGCCTGGCCTGGCTGGCCCTGACGTATTATGTCATCTGAGTTAAATAGGTCATAAGGAGCCAGACCAAGCCAGACCGGGCCAGACCAAGCCAGGCCAGAAATTAGAACATGCCCTTACAGCACAGGTTTAATGTGATGATGATCAAATTTTTTCTGCAGGACAATGACCCTAAACATAAGGCAAGACACTCTCAGAGGTGGTTTGCAGAAAATATTAAGTTACAGTCCTAAACTGACAAAGATACAGCCCGGACTTGTTTTTTTTTAATATTTGAGGTTTAACGCCCTTGTCAACACTGTAAAGGTCATTTTGGAGACGCTGCTTTCAATTTTGTGGGACTTTTACCCGATAATGAGATGAAATGGGTTGATGAAATCACTTGTGTCTTTTAATTTTGGATGGCCATATGGCCATTTTGTGGGAAAGTAACTGTCCATATGGCCTTCCTTTGTTTAGGTTTCCATTATGGTCTGGTCGCTTAATGTTTGTATTTCTTTCCCTTTGGTGTCTTTTATGGATGGAGTAAGTTAATTGTATCAATTCCTGATCTTTGTTTTACTTCTACTTTTTATAAGCATGGACGGTCCGACAAGCACCGATTTGCCTGGGCAGGCTTAGATCGTCTAAGCGGTTAATCAGTACTCGTGTGCGGGTCGGTTTCAGCTCTTTCAGGTCGGTTTTATTCCTCTAGGTAAGTTGCATTTGTGTTTGATGCTGAAAGTTGCGTTTAATTTTGTTTTAATAGTAACTCTTGATTTAAGAAATAGATCAGCTCTAACAGTAATAAATCACAGTTTGGAGGTCAGTTGTAAAGTAGATCAAATCACGAGCGCCGAGCGCGCGTGATTTGTCTACTTTCAACTGACCGACACACTGTGATTTACTACCCAACAAATCACTGCCAAGAGCTGATCTATATCGATTCTAACAGGCTGAAAATCTGCAATAATGCTGTTGTTTTCTTCAAAATCTCACAACTTTTCGCCATTGTAAGAAAAAAATCCCGCTTAATTATCGACTGAAACACATGAATTTATACCCTTTTCTGACGTTTTCGATGCGAGAAAATGACGTTACACCGTCCAACTTCAAGGAAATCGACTAGTGACGTAATAAATTGGCAGTTTTTAATGACGTCACTCGTCACGCTCTTCCTTGCCGTGATTTGTTGCAGAATAAAACACAGTTTTTTTTGTCATTGTCTTTATAGGCGCGCTGTGTTAGAATATCTATTATACTCAATTAGTTTGGGTCATACTATATATACGGCCCTTGGAGGTTTCTATTAAGAACATATTCCGATGTTTGATGATACTTTCTTTGATGGATTTGCCTGAAGAACTTCTCTGCTATATAGAGAATACCAGGTTCGTGTCTTTTGATGTCAAGTTTATCAGGCAAGGCTTTGAGAACGCTTGTAGAATCGCGAGGCTTGCCGAGATCGAATCTTGTATTCTATTTATCAGTCTATCCCCTTGCACACTCTTTAAATTGGCAATTTACGGTCACTTACCGATTGTCCAAAGTGCGTCCCAACTTTCCGGTGTGGAATATTATCGATCCATCTGACCGTTATTTTTCTTTTGATAATTTCAACGTATTTTTTTTTTGTTTCATTTTTTCTAGTACATGTAATAATAACATTTTGGCCATTTTCCCGGATGTCCGGTTCATTCAAAAAGTGCAATGTCACGTTGACGTGATAAAGCTCACTTGTCCTGAGATAGCATATCTTTATCAGGTCAATGTGTTCCAATGTATTTTATATAGGGTGTTACTGATAATTACCATGATAGTTCTGCTTCAAACAGTAATGACGTGTATTCGTTAGAACCGTCATATTCAATCGGTTTGAACCAGTAAGAATTAGTTAATTATATGAAAGTTTGTTAACCTCACCTCTCACTTTAAAAAAAAAGCAGTGTTTACAAGTGTATTCATTAGACTGACCTGTTTCCTTAATGGAATCTGGGCGATAATAATAACTGTCTGATTTGGACAATAATTGCAAAATCAATTTTAGCCGTAGAATAATGTCAGTATATATCAGAACCTACCTACTTCTTTTGCTCCAGCATTTGAGTTTTTTCAGTGCTGTAGAATCCTCATCGTTATCTCATCTCTGTATTCGTTTGATTTGTATGTTCTGGGAGATGTTGCACTGATTACAGTCGAACTTCGATGGCTCGAACACTTAGGGACCTCGAAAATCTGTTCGAGACAGGGTATAGTTCGAGCCACTGAGGGTTACTGTCAGGAGGCATAACAAGATACTTTTGGACATCTTTTCGATATTCTATAATGAAAATGTATGTTGTGTGTACTCATTAGAATCGCCTCATGGAGGCGATTCTAGTGAGTACACACAGCATACATTTGTAATATAAAAGACGAAGCTCTCCTTAACTGTACCCCCACTATTTGTTATGTAGAGCATTTCCCTAGGGGCTAAAGAAATGGTTCGACTCAGCCATGGTAAACGAGCCATCAGTGTTCGAGCCATCGAGGTTTCACTGTAGTTAGAAATCCCTCATGCGGACTGAACAAATTGTTTGTCTAACGATTGAACTAAGAGCAAGGATTGTGGTCACGTAAAATCCATGAGCCCCCATTAAAAACATTTTACTGACCGTTCCAAGGCGGTTCTCCTGTTGTGGTTTGCTAAAGTTCGTCTTTGCATGTATGTATTTGTTTGATTTGAGGTTTAACGTCCCCACCAACACTGTAAAGGTCATTTTGGAGACGTTGCTTCCAATTTTGTGGGACTTTTACCCGACATTGAGATGAAATGACATCTCAAGCCCTTTCGCCCAATGAAACTAATAGGGTTTATTTGCATGGACGGTCCGCTTCGCACCGCGATTCCTGGACAGGCTTAGATCCTCCAAGCGGTTTACCAGTACTGGTGTGCGGGCCGGATACAGCTCTGCATGTATGTATTACAAATATCTTTTTATTTTGGATAGGAAGAAACTGTCCTTTTCCCTTTCCGCATGTGACGTTTTCATTATGTTGAATTAGTGTTATACAGTGAAATTCCACTATTAGTATCAAGACCACCTAAAATTAAGGAGGGTCGCGCATAACTGACTCTGCCGTAATCAAGTTCGAATTTTTACCTCAAAATAATTTTAATTTCTATTTAGTTTTTAAAGTGTTTTTTTCTGAGGTTTTTGTAACATTTAATAACCATTACAAAGTGTTTTTGTTGTAAAATATTTTGCGACTTCATAGACTACTTTCCGGTGTAGTCCGCATGACTGTAAGCACATGAAAATTAAGTGATAATCTTACGACATAAAAGCCGTAACTGTTACAAAGGAAAGAAACATAAAAATCCCGCTCGAGATAATATGTAGAGTGCTCGAGATAATAAGTCGACCGCTCGAGATAATATGTCGAGCGCTCGAGATATTATGTAAAGCGCTCGAGATACATGTATTATGTAGAACGCTCGAGATAATAAGCCGAGCGCTCGAGATAATAAGTAGAGAACTCGAGATAATATGTCAAGCGCTTGAAATAATATGTCGAGCGCTCGAGATATTATGTCGAGCGCTCGACAGAATATCTCGAGCGCTCGACACAATATTTTTCAAAATATTATATTGAATGTCCTAAATATACCAGTTTGCAATATTAAATAATATGAAAAAATATTAAATCACAAATATTATTCAGAAAAATGATCGTTTTTGAGAAATGAAACGCATTCACAAGGACGTGTCAGTATGTTGCAATGACTGTGTGTAGTGGTTGGGGGTGGGGAGAGCATGCACGCACGCACTCTCGCACGCCCGCTCGCACACACTCCGCACGCACAGGGAGAAAGCAAGAGAGAGAGAGAGAAAGAAAGAGAGTTAGAGAGAGAGAGAGAGAGAGAGAGAGAGAGAGAGCAAAGAGAAAAATGAAAGCAATGAAGTTACGTGGGAAAGTGTTGTGGTTTTACCTTCCTCATGTGGGTCAGAAAGGTATGATCCCTTGAGGAATCGAAGCTAGTGTTCGGTCTTGTGATATATGAAAGGGTGTGCGTTCTTAACGAGGTTTTTGAGCCGAGATCGACTGGCATTGTCAGTGAGAAAAAGACTATATGTGTTGCTATGCGCGGCAAAGAATGAGTGATTGTTCACTGACAATTATGGCATCACAGTACATCGGTTGCTTGCAATGCACTTCTTTATATTTTGTTTTCTTTCAGATCATATTTATTTGTCAAAACAGCTGCAGTAATTGTGAATGTTTCTCAAACTCAGATATTGCCATTCACTGCTTTTAAGGAGAATGGGAACACCTTCAAGGGAGGCAACTCCTGCAAAAATAGTTTTGTCTCCTATGTCAATAGGGGTCAACTCTTAAAGAAAAGAATTTGCTCCTAAGCAGCCAATTCTTTCCTTTAAGTGTAGACCCCTTTTTCAGTGGGATAGGGCTTATGGAAAAGTGAACAGAAAGTCCTGAAAGTTGTCTCCCTTTGAAAAATGGCGGAAAAATCTGCCAGGTGTTCCCATTCCCCTTAAGAAGGATTTTGTAAGTATTTACCGCGATTATATTGTATTTATGTTGAAGCTTTTCAATTTTGGAAATGACTTAATATCATGGGTAAAGTAATTTTGGTTTATACTATTTTTATTTTAGTTCGATTGCGATGAAAGCTTCAAGCTTATTGAACCGCTCTCGAACACTCATTCCGCGTATTTTCGGTGACCGGATTCGAACGCACAACCTCTCGATCATAAGTCGAACGCGTTAACCACTGCGCTATCGAGGCTGACAATTTTTATAATGGAGAGTAGTGTCACTAGTTCTGATTAATACAATGGCTATACCACCGAGTTTTTTTCTGTTGCGTAAGTAGTATGACAGGGCTGCGTTAATATTAAGTGTAGAAAATCGTATTACAGATAATGGGAATTTCGAAAGTATGAATATGCTTGGAATAGATAGAGATACAGATGGTTCATTGAAACTTCAGGCTGACATAGATAGATTAGGATGTTGGGCCCGAAAATGGGGCATGAGATTTCAGCCAGTTAACTGCAATATTATGCAGATAACTAGGAAGAGATCTAATAATGTTGAGGCTTCTTACACCTTAGAGGAATCGGTCCTCGAGAATGTGGACTCCATTAAATACCTTGGAGTGACAATCTCACACAACTTGAGATGGAATACTCATATTAGCAACATGTGTACTAAGGCAAATAGAACGCTTGGTTTCCTGAGGCGAAATCTTCATCAGTGCCCCCAGGATGTAAAAGAGGCAGCATATAAAGGTCTTGTTCGCCCAATCTTGGAATATGGTAGTTGTATCTGGGACCCCAGTGGAGTGGTCCTTAACGAAGAAACTGAGAGAGTTCAGAATAGAGCTGCTAGATTTGTAACAGACAATTACTGCTTTGAAACTGAGAGCATGACTGGAATACTTGGAAAATTAAAATGGGAGTCTCTCAAGAAAAGGAGAAAAGACAGAAGGCTAATCCTTTTATACAAAGGTCTAAAGGGTGCTGCCAGCATTCCAACATATGACCTTGTTCCCCCAGCTAGACACTGTAGAAATCACCATTCGTTGGCGTTTCAGACCCTTATTGCAAGAACTGACATTTATATAGAGTCGTTCTTCCACATAACCATTAGAGATTGGAATGCCCTTCCCGTTTCGATTATTTCGACAGCTGAAGGTGCTGATGATTGTGTAGCTAAATTTACCTCTTTGGTTAGAGCTAGGGACTAACTTCCCACATCACAGGTCCTGGTGTATGAATGTCATTTGACGTGTCACCAGTAACAATTCTGATTCTGATTCTGATATGAAGAACACTTTGTTTGCAGAAGATTGCACAGTTACATATTATATTCCGTGGAACTGAGCAAAGTTATAACAAGCATTACATCCTTTTGAAGCATTTAGTATAGTGCCCCTGGTTCAAAATTACATTTTGATATTTTGATAAGCGTGTTCCACTAAAATTGTTTTGCTTACCAACTGAAAACTTCCATACATATTTCGCAACATAGAAACATCTAAATCTGTATCTGTTCGGTCCATGCGAACGTTTTCTAACTTATCAATTAATCAATTCGGGTAACAAAGAAATCACGATTATAGCCAAGTTTACCCGAGGATGATGACTCGACAGTAAACGCGTTGAGATACCCGGTGCTGCATACAACGCCAATGGAATACTGAAGCAACGGAAACCAAGAGTTGAACCCCGTTGGACCAAGCATATTTGTTTTTGCTTCTGCCAGATCCACCACCAGAAACAAAAAACGTTGTGAGTTTATTTGGAACACTACAAAGGACAAAAACAAAAATAGTTACTAATATTAATAATAAGAATGGTGGTCTAGGCACCCTTATTTTAGGTTGATAAAAATAATAATGGTAATGGAAAAAAGTTTTGTTGTTTTCAATCCACATATACTTCATTCCTTAGCATTCGATCATTAACTCTGTTTTATATCGATTTCAATGTTTAATTTTTACGCTATTTGGCGATCATCTGCCAGCTGTTGAAGCCGTATTGCCTGTAACTACATTTTGTTTTCAATATGTCCGGTTTGACATTATTATTATTATTATTATTATTATTATTATTATTATTATTATTGATAATAATATCCAAGTAATCCAAGCAGTAAAACATGAATCAGCGATGTTGGCATATCCAGACTGTTCGAAATAGAATCCTATTATTTTGCCTTTCCTCTTTAGTAATATACCCGAGGATAGAAGTAGAAGAAAAACAGAAACGAAGGCAATGATCAGGAATCGATACAATTAACCCACATCTGCCATCAGAGACACGAAAGGAAAAGAAACACAATATGAAACAACTAGACCCTAATGGAAACATCAACAGCGGAAAGCCAAAAGGACAATTACTTTCCCACAAAAAGGCCAATTGACTATCCAAAACAAAATAATATAACCGATACACGCACACAAAGACAAGCCATAAAAAAAATAAATAAACCGCGACAGAAGAACCGCCTTGGAACGGTCAGTGAGGCGACTTCCACTGGGGAGCTTAAATCGATTTTACGTGGCCACAATCATCGCCCTTACTTCCGTCGCGATTTAGACAAATAATCTGTTCAGTGCGCATGAAGGCCTCCTAACTCATCAGTGCAACTATGAAGCATGAAATATATGTCACGTCACTGGATCAATGTGTATGCTGATTCAACCAGTCATCCAAAAACGATAAGTAAAGTACAGTAGAACTTCGATGGCTCGAAAACCGATGGCTCGTTTCCCCTGACTGGGTCGAACTCGTACTTGAGCCTCTAGGGAAATCCTCAAGATAAGAAATGGTGGGGGATGATAAAGGAGATTTTAGTCTTTTATCTTGCAAATGTGTGCTGTGTGTACTCATTAGAATCGCCTCGGTGAGGCGATTCTAATGAGTAAACACAGCAAATATTTTCATTATCTAACATCGAAATATGTTCAACAGTATCTCGTTATGCCTCTTGGCAATAACCTTCAGTGGCTCGAACTACTGCTGTCTCGAATAAAATTTCATGGTCCCAAAGGGGTTGGAGCCATCGAAGTTCGACTGTATGAGGATTCTAGTAACTATAGCTGCTGAATTCCAAAGGGTTATCAGTATCATAAACTACGCAAAGCCTTTTCAAAATTTTATAGACGTCATTCCGATTTAATTTCAAAATTCAATGTTGGACTTTAATCTCTTCTGGAACAATGTCTATCGGAACCCGAATTCTATGGTTACTCAGTATATAAAATCAGAAAAATATATAATTGTAATGACTGCAGCACCCAATTTCGTAAAATCATTCTTCGATATAAAAATTGGGTACAACATAAATATTATACGACAGACTGCATGCATGGTAGTTAACACAATCACGGTTGACAGAATTGTTTGATACTGTACTGGAACTGAGGGCGAGGGTTGAAATTTCATAAACTCCGGAGATGAAGCCCCCAGTAGGTTTACTACTGACCCTCCCAAGACGGTTGTTCTTTTGCAGTGTCTTATTGTGCCGTTTGTTCATGTTTCGTCTGTTTTTGTGTGTGCCTCCGTGTAACTTTCTATAGGTGACTTGAGACGGCTGCGTTCTTGTATTGTGGCCTTTCCTGAGTGAGCTTTTCTTACTAGTTTGGACGGATTCGTTTTCAATTATAGTGTTGTCAGATTTATTTTATCTGTTTTAAGGTTTACAAAACATAATATACTTTAACCGATCGTTGTATACCATTATTTATGACACTGCAAAAGAACGACCGCCTTTGGACGGTCAGTAGTAAAATTACTTAGGGGCTTCAAATAACAGTTAAGACACTGCAAAAGACCTACCGCATTGGGACAGTCAGTAGTAAAACTACTGGGGGCTTCAACTCCAGAGTTTATGAAATTTTAACCATCGCCCTCAGTTCCAGTAAGGTATCAAACACAATAATTATAACAAATTGATCCGAATGGAGGCTTTCTAGCTCAACAGTGAGTCATGATGAAATACATGGTAAAATGGATATGTATAGATTAATATTATCATGAATCAGGGTTGAGGGCTCAACAACAATCCGACGTGGCCAATCGCCTGGGCGATTCCTTTTATCACATATGGGCAACATTTTTCTTGCACACCAGACAAGAAAATCCGTGCTTTTACCCTGGGATAGAAATTTATGTTCTGACCCTGTTGTTCCGACCCAAAATCGAATATAATCGCGTGTTTGATAAATGCACTGGTTGGTTACGACCTCGTATGCGCCGTCGTTAAGCTTGACGTCACAGCAACGTCACTAAACATGCAGTGTCAACACAATATGGCGGACGTTGGTAAACGAACTAACTGCAGCATTAAAAATCCGCTTTAAGAAATGGAAGGTATGCAAGAAAAAGAACCCAATATGGGTGTGAGGGATGGATAGAAAAATCCGTCCCTCGGGATCACTGTCCGGCATCACTCGGCAAGCCTCGTGATGCCGGACAGTGTCCCTCGGGACAGATTTGTCCATCCACCCCTCACACCCATAGAAGATTCTTATAGTCTCGGCTTGCATTCTGTTTATGATATACATACAACTTCATGTCTTCTAAAATACCAATAATTTGAATCCTGCATATTTTACATTATTATACCATCAGCAATTATTAGTTGACAGTCTGCACGAGACCCTGCAGCAAGCTGCCTTCAGCTGGTAAAACAGAAATATAACCCATATTTGCCGGAGTCACGACAATGGGGCATGGGTAACTAGTATATACATGTACCCAGATCAGACGGCGTCTGATACGGGTCTTCACTGTTTGTTTGATTTGATGTTTAACGTCCCCGTCAACACTATATAGGTAATTTTGGAGGCGTTGCTTCCAATTTTGTGGGACTTTTACCCGACACTGAGATGAAATGACATCTCAAGCCCTGTCGCCCAATGAAACCAATAGGGTTTATAAGCATGGACGGTCCTACTCGCACCGGTTTGCCTGGGCAGGCTTAGATACTCTAAGCGGTTCACCAGTACTCGTGTGCGGCCGGATTCAGCTCTGCGTGGAAGCATCATGCAGCCCATTTATTTCTTCAAGCCCTGATGGGCGGGGGCCAATCTTCACTGTTTGCTTGAAGTTGAAAAAGTTTTGTTATATTTACGCTTACTGAAATTAATCAGTCACAGGCTACTACATGTAGGTTGAAGATTCTATAAGTCTTATATGGATTAAACTGACGTTCTGTCATAGCGTATAATTAAGTTAAATTCAATAGATAAGTCTAGATAAAATTCAATAGAATGTCTGGTTAAATTCATTGCTTAATGAGACCTCACTTATCACGATAACACGCCTATATATATTTCTGACCCCCCTGAATGCCACTTTTATACAATAAAACTGGGGTTTACAGGGGTAAAACTTATTGTTCTTATTTCTGCTCTAAAATATAGATTATGGGTACTCGTTAGAGCCGCCTCAATGAGGCGGCTCTAACGTGTACCTACAATCTACATTTTGAGCAGAAATAAGAAAAATATCACAATTTTTCTCATTTTAAATGGCGATAAAATCCATAATGTATTTTGTATGGACGTGTTATCGCAATGGGTTCCGTATCCTTTTAATGTATGTACACGTTTATTACCACGAACATTTGTTCGAGGCGAGTAGTTCGATTGGTTGATTGTTTTGGGTTTAACGACACGACAACCCTTGTAGGTCATTTTGTGTCGTCTCGCAGAGAAAGGGCGAAAAGGGATAGAAGAGATAGTAGAGGAGATGAAAGTGAGGGACAGTTGAGAAAGATTAAAATGAATGGAAGTGTAGATAAGAATAAAACCGCTCCTCCACTACTCTAACCTGCTGCAAGGACAACAGGCTTTGTCAAACTGTAAGCCAATACCAGTTGGACGTCCCAGTGACGCAAGATACAGTCACCTTTGCCCAACCCAACCACACCCACGGGTAGTTCGAGCCACTGACGATTTTTCATTGCGCCGTGTCATCGAGGCGGTTCTAACGAGTACCCACAATCTATATTTTAGAGCAGAAATAAGAAAAAATAAGATGTACCCCCGGAAACCCCAGTTTTACTGTATAAAAGCGGGGTTCAACGGGGTCAAAATTATATAGGCGTGTTTTCCTGATGATTATCCTTTACTATTTCTAATCGGGAGCTTAGGGAGCTATGGAGTCCGGAGCTTAGGGAGCTTCGGGAAGCAATCCCTAAGAACTCAAGAACGAGTTCGACTCAGTCATGGTAAACGAGCCATCGGTGTTCAAGACCATTACTATAACACACCCTTGCGACAAAGTGCACTTTTTACATCTCCCAAACGGCTACCTTTCTGAGGAAAATCTGTGATATTTTTGTGACTCGGGCTATTGACTACCTAAATCTTTACATTCACTAATATTGTTCTTCAATACTTCAACGCATTAATTCTAACATGAGTCGCTTACACGATCCATTAGTAACTGTGTGTTTTCATTGAAGCTCAGTAAGAGAAAAGGATTTGTATGTCACATTTATTGACAACAATTAAACGTTATAAGATTGGGTCTGATTATTTTGGATAGAATATTAAAAGATCATTTGACGGATATTATGAGGGTGCATAAGGAACGTAGTGGACTCAGTACCATTGGAGATTTTGTATGGGAAGTTGTGTTTCAATCATACCAACATATGCATTTTGCTGTGCCCTGACTTGGGAGAGAAGCGATACAATATGCTAACTTATAAGATGTAGCACTTCAGTCACAAAAATAATATATAATTGTCCACAAGATATCGTTTTATTATGTTTCTTGTAATATTTTTTAAGTTATTTGTTGCAAATGAAGTTTATAACAGTTAATTGAAAGGGACTGAAAACAATTTGCTATTCACCCATAATCATTCCGTGTAAATGGCATTTCTGTAACGAAATTGCGAGTTGAATTATAAACCTTTTTTTCTTGACATAAGGGTTTTACATGAGAATGTCAACGTGATGAAAATGAAATCGGATTAACTAGCCAATATGGTCTGTTGAAATATATGATGATGATAATAATAATAATAATAATAATAATAATAAAAATAATTATAAAAATAATAATAATCTAACTACTACTACTGTTACTTCTACTACTACTACTGATAATAATTTTAATAATAAAACGACAATAAATATTATACTACTACTTTTTCCACTACTGCTACTGTCATTGGGCCCCAGCCGATAGGGGCTTGAAGAAATAAATTGGGCTGCAAGATGCTATCGGGAAATTCTGTACTATCGGTTTTCATACCAAAATGAACACCAAATATTCAGGAAAAAACGTCAGGAATGCATATGAGAAGAAAATTACCCAGTGCAAAATAAAAAGCAGAAGAAGCTAAAAAGTCACGTGGCCGGTTCGATTTAGCACTTCTGAATTCTGAAGGGGAACTGGAAGTTCTACCATCGGTTTATTTTACCTATTCTGAAATGTTCAGAGATAGAATTGTTGCAGGTGACAATTCAAATGACATTCATACACCAGGATTCACGCGACCACCAATCTTGGAAGCTCTCCAGAAACTTCCAAGTAAACACCATCTACATGTTACAAAGAGTAATTAGATATAAACGGTGGTTTTGAGAAAGACTTCCAGAAATATGTTTGATGTTTTTTAATTATCGTTGATAATCTGCGAGAGGCGTTTATTTGATATTGTCATTGTGGATCTATAGGACGCGTAATTAATCCAATTCACATTTCGTACTTCAACCCTTTGAAATATACTCTCTTGAAAAAACACTTTTCAAGTCTCGAAATCCATTCCGTAAAGACAGAGAAGTGTGTCTTTTAAGGTATAGCCTGAAGACACTGGATAATTAGTCTACCAAGTGCACTTCGGAATTCATAACGACGACCAGAAAGGGTTTTCGTTAGTAAAGGAAATAGGCAAACGTCACAGGCACTTAAGTCTGGCGAATATGGTGGATGAAAGAGCTGAACAACCTTTTCCTCTTTCAAGAAGTCTTGGACAAGAACACAATTGTGAGGAGGTGCTTCACCATGCATAAGACACGCACCATTTAAGCCGGTTTTACGGTCAACATTGTTTATAGTTTGCCTTTACTTTTGACAACACACCATTCTTATAAAAATTTATCTATGATTGTCAACACCTGAATTGCTCCGCCTAGTCAATTTTATCTGCGACTACTATATACAGATAAGATTGACTAGGCGGAGCTATCGTTTGCGCCTGCCTTTGGACTGTTCTATTAACAAAGGGGTAAACCAAGTCACATAAGTGTGTGAATTCAACGGTGACACAAACAAAGCTGTGGCGCATATGGCTATTTGGTCCGCTTGCAGAAAAGCATGCGCAAGGCACGCTACCGAATCTTCTGGTGGACTCGGCGACTTTGACGTATATTGACGGCACCTCAGTAGCTCCGCCTAGTCAATCTTATCCGCGACTACTATACGGGAATTCGGACGATCGCTTCATCGCAATTGAAAAATAGCCATCACGAAAAAACGGCTATATAATTTTGACCCTCTCGAACCCAACTTTTATACAGTAAAACTGGGGTTTGCAGGGGTAAACCTTATTTTTCTTATTTCTGCTTTAAAATATGGATTGTGTGTACTCGTTAGAACGGTTCTAACGAGTACCCACAATCTATATTTTGAGTACAAATAAGAAAATTATTAGAATTTTTCATACTAAAATTTACATTTTTCGGCGATAAAGGTGACAATGTATTTGTATAGGCGTGTTTTCGCAATGGCATGCGACACTTTTGCCGCGCTTTTAGTTCTTTTGTCAAATACCGGCCTTGCTTGGTCTTTTCGCAGCCATTGCTTGTTATTGATGCGTCTCTGCGGCTCAAAATAATAGACCCAGATTCCATCACTTGTAAACAGCTCCGAAATCCTACACTTGATATTTTTGTACTTTTTTCAAACGATTTTTCGCCATTTTTACAAAGGTGCCCTTTGTTCTTTGGTCAAGAGATGCGGGACCCATCAAGCACAAGCCTATCTAAGTTTCAACTCCTGTGTCAAAATGCTATGAACTGTCCCCTATCAGCAATTTCTTTCACCGTGAACCTCGTATCGCGCTTGACCATATATGCCACAGCAGTAACATTAGCTTTTGTAGCAGCTATTCGTAGCTGGCGAGGTCGGGGCTCATCTTTCAAGTCCGTTTTACCATCTTCAACTTTTTAAAAAAATGGAAGTGAAGGCAATAATCAGGAATCGATACAATCAACCCACAGCCCCCATCAGAGACACCAAAGGGAAAGAAGCACAAACATGAAACAACAGACCAAATGGAAACATCAATAGCGGAAAGCCAAAAGGACAGCTACTTTCCTACAAAATGGCCAATAGGCTATCCAAAATAAAATAATATAAGGAACACAAACACACCCCAAGTCACCTGAAAATTGACGTTTTAGAGACATCAGATGGCCCATGTGTCTACCACAGTTAACTATATATCTGTGAAACTGAAACAGTCAGATTAACGCGACCTTTAATGTAGGTCTTAAGGGGAGTGGGAACACCTGGCTGATTTTTCCGCCATATTTCAAAGGGAGACAACTTTCGGGACTACCTGTTCACTTTTCTATTAGCCTCGACCCACGGAAAAAGGGGTCTACTCTTAAAGGAAAGAATTTGCTCCTCAGGAGCAAATTCTTTTCTTTAAGAGTTGAGCCCTGTTGAGAAAGGAGACAAAGGTACTTTTGCAGGAGTTGCCTCCCCTGAAGGTGTTCCCATTCCCCTTAATTTCAAAGCTTGTTTTTGATTTTCATCATTCTTACAGTAAGTGTTGTTGCACATGACTGAACTCACTTGACTTTTCAAAAACATATGATCGACTGAATGGATAACACCGAAATTTCACCCTGTTATAGACCCCTCCCCCCCCCCCCCCCCACCCCCTCGTGGATTCAACGCAGTTTCCTCTTGCTCCCTGCAGCCACGCGGTATGAAGGGCCATTAGTGCAGTGCGGATATTTTCATTTTAATTTTGCATTTCTCAAAGCTGTTTGAAATGGTTATTTGTATCCAATAACATGTTGACCCCTGTTGAGATGGGAGACAGAAGTACTTTTGCATGAGTTGTCTCCCCTGAAGGTGTTCCCATTCCCCTTAATTTCAAAGCTTGTTTTTGTTTTTCATCATTCTTGCAGTAAGTGTTGTTGCACATGACTGAACCAACTTGACTTGACTTTTCAAAAACATATGATCGACTGAATGGATAACATCGAAATTTCACCCTGTTATAGAAATCCACCCCCCCCCCCCCCACCCCCGCCGTGGAATCAACCCAGTTTCCTCTTGCTCCCTGCAGCCACGCGGTATGATTTGCCATTAGTGACACAAATAAATGAACGCCCCTCGTATCGTGCAGTGCGGATATTTGCGTTTTAATTTTGCATTTCACAAAGCTGTTTAAAATGGTTATTTGTATCCAATAACATGTTTCTTTACTCAACGTTCTTTTATTTTTCTGCTATAATAGGAATAAAATCAAGACTTTAATGGATCTGGACTACATAAGCTGAATTTGCAAGCCAGTCGTTTATCTTCCGTTTACCTTTAGTCACGTGACAGACAATCGTCTGCGTCGGAACCGACCAATGGAAACTCAATACAACAAGCATCTCAGACCAAGGAATAGCCTGGCCACCAGCTATGGGTTGGGTGTTTCTTACAAAGTCTTGAATATTTTCTGCATATACAGTAAAATTCCGCTATTTAGACGGCCTAAAATAAAGACTAATTCTGCTTTAAAAAGCTTACATGTTATTAGAAGGATGCAGTTATTCTTTCTTCGAGTTTTCTGCACACAGTGTCCGTGTCCTTTTGTCAGGGACTTCCTTTGGGACTGTTCAAAACTGGTCTTAAAGAGCACCTTTAAACAGTCCCAAAGGTGGTCTTAATATAGGAATTTTACTGAATATTATCTCCCTTAACTAGCAGACAGTGAGATAATGTTGTTTTATATACAATTAACCCATATATGCCTAGTGGCCCTTTTTTGGGACGTTGGCAAACAGTGTAGACCCAGATCAGACGCCGCATAACGCGGCGTCTGATCTGGGTCTACACTGTTTGCTCAAAGAACATACATTTTTGTACAACTTACATTAAACAAAACAAATCTGACACCCCTGTAATTGAAAATGGACAACTCCAAATTTATAAGATGGAAGATTCCATTGTCATATATGGGTTAAAGCATTTCGTATAGACTAAATAATCTGTCAGACGGGCGCCAGTCTAGCCAAAGATCAGAACATTCATACATGTATAGGCTCCGGGGAACGGGAGGTCACGGGTTCGATCCCGGGCCACGACATACCGAAGTCGTTAAAAATGGTACTAGCTGTTCCTCGCTTGGCACTCAGATTTACGGGGTAGAGCTAGGACTGGTCGATCCAGTGTCAGGATAATGTGACTGGGTGTGGTATCATGTAATGTGTCTGGGACATGATACTTCAGCGAGACAGCACTATAAAAATGAGCATTGAGCTCCCTGTCGCAACCAGACACCGTCGTGATATGACTGAAAAATTGTTGAATGCGACGTTAAACCCGAATTCACACACACTCATACATGTATAGTCAATGAAGCACACAGACGAACACACGCAATATTAATCGATGGTAGCAATTTAGAAAACTCATTGCGTATCCTATAATACATCTACCGATAGCCTGTTTTAGAAGTTTTTTTCTGTCAGAAATCTCTTGTACGTCATTAAAGACACAACAGGGCTATATGAGTTCGAACAAAAGTGATACAGTATAACATAAGCCCCACATCACATAGCCAGGGACGTCAATGTCCAAGAAAGGAACTACAAAACGAAATCATCTCTTTTATTTTTTATCAAGGGGCGAAATCAATGCATATCTGAAACAAATAAAAATAATATTTACAACAGCCCGACTACTGTTTTGGTCTTCAGTGTTTTTCGTATAAAATATAAAGAAAATATACATTTTTTCGATAAATACCAATATTTCATTGACTGTGTTGAAAACATATTTCATCGAGAATGATGAAAACACCACATCACGAAAACACGCCTATATAATTTTGACCCCCCCCCCTTGAACCCCACTTTTATATAGCAAAACTGGGGTTTACAGGGGTAAACCTTATTTTTCGCATTTCTGTTTTAACATATAGATTGTGGGTACTCGTTAGAACCGCCTCAATGAGGCGGTTCTAACGGGTGCCAACAATCTATATTTTGAGCAGAAAGAATAAAAATATCATACTTTTTCATCTGAAAATTTTCATTTTTTTTCGGAGGTAAATTTTACAATGCATTTGTATAGGCGTGTTTTCGTAATGAGAATTTTTTTCGAGCGCGAAGCAGGTCACGAACAGCTGTTCAACATATTTAATCTAGTTGGTTGAAATCATCACGTTCGATAAATCGATAAATACCCTCCGCGCACGCGCACCCCCCCCCCCGCACACACCACAAAAAAAAAAAAAACAAAACAAAAAACAAAAAAACATCATCTCGTGTGTTGCAAAAGGTTATGTGAGATACACACAATCTCACATAACCTTTTGCAACACACGAGATGATGTTTTTTTTTTCATATCTTTCATATATTCTCCTCATATCTCCAACACTGTTATTTTTGCACAGTTACCCTATACTCCAAACGTAGTAGGTTGAAGTGCTAAGTAGAACCGTGAGGCGGTTCAAGGAGTACACGGAATCTATGTTTGGAATAAAGAATAATGAATACCCATATAAAAATAGACGCGAAGGCAATGAACAGGAATCGATAAAATTACCTCACACCTCCGATCCAAGACTTGAGTAGATGTGGAAAAGGGCTCGACTTAGGTATCATCATTACGAAAACACGCCTATACAAATGCATTGCCAATTTTTTGGCCAACAATTAGAAATTTTAAGATGAAAAATTTCGATATTTTTCTTATTTCTGCTCAAAACATAGATTGCGGGGACGCGATAGAACCGCCTCGACGAGGCGGTTCTATCGAGTACCCACAATCTATGTCTTTGAGCAAAAATAAGAAAAATAATGTATACCTCCATTAAACCCCAGTTTTCCATATATAAAGTGGGGTATAGGTGGGGGGGGGGTCTTCATTTCACAGACTTGTTCACCTGATGCATGGACACGCCTTGGTACTCTTAATGTTTTCATTCATTATTCATATAGCTGTATCCATCAGGTTAATAAGTCCGTGTAATGATCAATCCTATAAATATGTTCTATAAAAGGGTTATCCTTTGGAAGCAAGGAATACACCACAGAACTGAAAAAATATGGAGTGTACATGTTTTCTGGGCCAGACTAGCTAGTTTCGGCCAATTAGGCCTCATCAATGACCCTCAGATATTTTCAAAATTCCATAATGGAATCAATGATCCAAAAGGACAAGAAAATATAATCTACACTATGATGTAGGGCAGGGAGACGTTTTACCGCCGCCACACATTCCCACACACCAGCTGTAGTGAAGTTAAATATGTTCTATAAAAGGGTTATCCTTTGGAAGCAAGGAATACAGCACAAAACTGAAAAAAATATGGAGTGTACACGTTTGTATAGAGAAATGTGCGATTTCCTTGGGTATTCATTATTGTGTTTATTTGTGTTCAAAAACATAGATTATGGGTACTCGTTGGAACCACCACAACGAGGCGGTTCTAACGAGCATACAAAGTAGAAGTAAAATAAAGATCAAGAATCGATACAATTAACTTACTCAACCCATCGAAGACACCAAAAGCTGTATTTGAACTAAAATTAGAAAAATATCGAAATGTGCATCTGAAAAAAAAATCTACAGGTATAGAGATGTGGCGAAGACGCAATTTACACACTCTGATCTGTTATTGTAACCATGACACTTCACTGTCCCTGGTGATGAACGTCGTGTGGTACACGTAGACGCCCCGTGTCCCGTTACTTCATCATAAGATTCAAATTTTGAATTCGTATAAGATCATGGAGTCCATTTCAGTTTAGTTTTATTCTGAGCGCATAGGTACGAGCAATAGTCTTGACATCACGAAAACACGCCTATATAATTTTGACTCCCTTGAAACCCACTTTTATATAGTAAAACTGGGGTTTCGGTGGGTATACCTTATTTTTCTTATTTCTGCTCTAAAATATAGATTGTGGGTACTCGTTAGAACCGCCTCGATGAGGCGGTTCTAACGAGTGTCCACAATCTATATTTTGAGCAGAAATAAGAAAAATATCACAATATTTCATCCTTAAATTTTCATTTTTTTCGGCGATAAAGGTGGCAATGTATTTGTATAGGCGTGTTTGCTTAATGATGGATCTCAAACCTCAACGATTCCATGAAAATAAGATACTCATCACGTGAACCAGTCCGTGAAATGATCACCCCCTTAAACCCCACTTTATATAGAGAATAAAAAGCTAAAAGGTTGCCTTAGGAAGCAAAGAACACATAAAAGAACGAAAACGAAAATCGAAAAACTGGGGTTTAGGAGGAATACATTATTTTTCTACTCCAAGACATAGGTTGTGGGTACTCGTTAGAACCGCCTCAATGAGTCGGTTCTAACGAGCACCCACAACCTATGTTTGCAGTTTTCATCAGATAAGCAACCATTTTGGAGACGTAAAAAAATGAACTATCTCATAAGGGGGTGTTATTATTATTATGATTTATGTTTTGGTTTTACGGCCCTTTCAAGATTATTTCACTCATATCGAGCCGATCGTTAATCAGAGGTGGGCGAAAACCGGAATACCCGGAGAAAAAACACCTGACCTTCCGTTGCAGAACTTGGCGTATCACATGTGACCCGAGCGAAACGGGGGGGGGGGGGGGTGGTGGTTATCGTAATGTTGTACTACAAAGGAGAATATTCCCAGAATGCCTTTAGGCTTCAATCTTAATCACACATCCGTTTGAAACAGTAAAATCTTTCATATCAAAAACTGTTATTTTCCGAAGAAATTAATGATATTTCCTTATTTATACTTCAAACGTTGGTTGTATGTGCCTATTGCACCGTCTAGCGGGTATTCACAACCTACGTCTTTAAGCAGAAATGAAAAAAATATATATATAATAATGTGTACCCCTGTTTAACCAGTTTTCTATATAATGTTTGTTTGTTTGATTATAGGTTTAACGTCCTGGTCAACACAGTAAAGGTCATTTTGGAGGCGTTGCTTCCAATTTTGTGGGACTTTTACCCGACATTGAGATGAAATGACTTCTCAAGCCCTGTCGCCCAATGAAACCAATAGGGTTTATAAGCATGGACGGTCCGCCTCGAATCGTAGTTCCTGGACAGGCTTAGATCCTCTAAGCGGTTTACCAGTACTGGTGTGCGGGCCGGATTCAGCTTTGCGTGGAAGGAGCATGCAGCCCTATGGGCGGGGTGGGGTGGGGGGGGCTATATAATGTAAGGTTTAAAGAGCTGTTCCTTACATTGAGATGTTACTATGCAATCAAATCTATCACTGGTCGCCTATATAGCCATTGGTTAAATCCAGTGATATATTGAGCAGCGCGACGCGAGGAGCCACCGTTTTATGACGTTTTGCGGCGTCATCGATCGTTTCCTTGGCGTTAGACGGAGAAATGTCTTTTTCACGCAAATAGATAACTGTACGTTACAAAAACAGGTAACTACAGTCAAACATGTTGGTGGGATTTCTTCAAACAATGGCGGAATGTTGAGAGAATATGGAGGAAACAACAGCATTTAGTCGACTTTCGAAATAGATCAGCTCTATTGCGTGATTTGTTGAGTAATATATCGCAGTTTGTCGGTCAGTTGTAAGAAGACAAGACACTCGCGATACGCGCTCGTGGAATTATCTCCCTTACAACTGACCTCCAAACAGTGATATATTACTCAAGAGATCACTACTAGAGCTGATCTATTTCTTAAATATCAATGTATTCTACGACATTAGCATAACGTAAGCGAGCCTCCGTGGCTTAGTGGACAAGAGCGCCGACTCTTAATCGTTAGGTCTCTCACCACTGTGGTTCGAGCCTGGCTTGGGTCACTGGGGACGCCCAGTTCTGCAACGGAAGGTCAGGTGGATTTATTCCGGGTTCGCCGATTTTCGCCCACCTCTGACCGACCGGCTCGATATAAGTGAATTAATCTTGAAAGGAACGTAAAAAAAACAAAAAAAAAAAAAACATAACGTTACCAAGTCCATGTAATGAAAATCCTATGGTAATCCTAATTTATATACAGAAAATTGCGGTTTACATGAGCATACAATATCTGATGTATTTGTTGTACAAAACATATATTTATTATGACCACCCGTTAAAACATCATCAAAGTTGTGAGGCGGTCATCACCTTAACAGACAAGGAAGAAAAAGTCACTCAGGTAAGGCCACAATAAAAAAAAACAACAAAAAAAAAAAAAAACAAAAAAAACGCAGGAATCTCAAGTCACCTGACAAAGTACATGTTAGTGACATGGAGGCCTACAAGTCCGAGTAATGAAAATCCCGTTAAATCCTACTTTATAAAGAACAAAAAAAAACTTGAGTTTACAAGGGTACACAATATTTTATTATAGTTTACAAGGGTCCCTGTATATATTATTTTTTCATATTTCTGCTCTTAGACATCGGTTGTGGGTACTCGTTAGAACTGCCTTAATTAGACGGTTCTTTCGAGCACCCACAACCTATACTTGGAGTGTAGATAAGAAATATATTTGGGAAAATTTTATCAGACAAATAACCTTTTTGGAGATACGGTCTCGTAAAGGTCTAACGAACATATACAAACAATGTCGCTAGATGAAAAATGGAAGATATAATAAATTTTCCATCGCGAAAACACGCCTATATTATTTTGACCCAATTGAAGCCCACTTTTATATAGTAAAACTGGGGTTCACAGGGGTGAACCTCATTTCTGTTCTAAAATATAAAATATAGATTATGGGATGATGCGGTTCTAACGAGACTCTACAATCTATATTTTGATCAGAAATAAGAAAAATATCACCATTGTTCATCTTAAAAATTTCTTTTTTTTTTTCGGCGGTTAAGTTTACAATGCATTTGTATAGGCGTGTTTTCGTAATGATGATAAACGTAGTCATATTTAGGAAAATAAAAGACAGCACAATCTCACATGGCGGTGTTATCCAGTAAACAAAATAAATTATCTTGAACTAATAAACAATGTGTGTTAAACTAATTTGAAAGAAGTTGAGAACTTTTCGTTCATAAAAAAGAAGATATACGTATGCTGTGTAGAAATCCGACTTAATCAAGACAAGAAAAAAAGTCTGTCACTGACATAAAGTACCTCTCTATTAATCCGTCTAAGCACAACGAATCGTCAATCCTTCCCAATACCAGCAAAATTACACTTTAAATAATCGCCCGTCTTCGCAATATATAGCATATATCTTGGAGACGGTTGTAATTGCAAAATCATTTTTTAACACAGAATGTCGCTGAAGACACTGAGCCCTGCTAGCATTCTACATAAATCTACAGCGGGCCATTAGCGGCCCGTCAGCTACCCTGACGGGCCGCTAACGGCCCGCTGTAGATTTATGTAGAATGCTTACTGGGAGGCTACATGCATATGCATTATGTTTTGCTATGGTACATTGCTAAAAACACGTATCTCTTCCTACCCTGTTTTCCTTGGTTAGAATTTAACGACCCAGTCAACCTAAGTAAAGCCATATGCAGCTGATCAGACTACCTAGCCACATTTACTCTTAGCAGGCCTTCATGCGGACTGAACAAATTATTTGTCTTAATCGCGACGGAACTAAGGGCGAGGATTGTGGCCACGTAAAATCGATTTAAGCCCTCCAGTGGAATTCGTTTCCGCTGACCGTCCCAAGGCGGTTCTTCTGTCGCGGTTTATTTTTGTTATGGTTTGTCTTTGGGTTTTGTGTCGCGTATATTATTTTATTTTGGATAGCCTATTGGTCATTTTGTAGGAAAGTAACTGTCCTTTTGGCTTTCCGCTATTGATATTTCCACGAGGGTCTGTTGTTTCATGTTTATGTTTCTTTCCCTTTGGTGTCTCTGATGGGAACTGTGGGCTAATTGCATCGATTCCTGATCATTGCCCCCACTTCTATTTTACCAGTGCTGTAACAGTGCACATTATTTCACTAAAGCTGGCAGCTAGCTTTTCATTATTACATATAGCGGAAGGGACAGACTGACCGTAGAAAATATGACATGATACATGCACAACTATACAAAAGAAAATCGCCGGAGCCGGCATCATGTGAACAAAGCCTTGAAATGAAGACCCTCCCGCCCCAAACCACACTTAAGTAGAGAAAACTGGGATTTAGGCGGGGGGGGGGGGTAAACATTATTTTCTTATTTCTGCTCCAAGACATAGGTTGTGGGTACTCTTTAGAACCGCCTCAATGAGGCGGTTCTAACGAACACCCACAACCTATGTTTGCAGTATATATAAGAAAGATATCAAGGATTTTCATCAGAAAAGTGTCCAGTTTAGAGTTGTGAAAAAATGCACTTTGTCGCATGGGTGTGCTATCGTAATGGGAGGTGGGGTCGAACCGTCGTTCAGACGCGCAATTGACCGAGTTAGACCGTTATGACTATATACGCACACAGTGTGCATCAAAATATGACGCCTAGCACGTCCAACCCAACACGAACATGCGCCTATATAATTTTGACCCACTTGAACCCACTTTTATACAGTAAAACTGGGGTTTGCAGGGGTAAACCTTATTTTTCTTATTTCTGCTCTAAAATATAGATTGTGGGTACACGTTAGAACCACCACAATATATATTTTGAGCAGAAATAAGGAAAATATCACATTTTTTCATCTTAAAATTTTCTTTTTTTCGGCGATAAAGGTTACAATGTATTTGTATAGGCGTGTTGTCGTAGTGAGTCACAATCTACCCGGTTTGTCATTATAATAAAACCCAATATCTTCACCTTCAATTGTGTGTTTCAAGAAAAAAGGCTCAGTCAATGCCACATGCGTTAAGGTCATATCGGGACGGTCAGTTTACCTAATCAAAGAATCTTTGACTTCCTATATGCTCAATGTCAGAGCTTTGCCTTTACGAGGACACGCTAATAAGTAACCCGCCTATCCTATGTCCAATTGATCGAGACACCCAAGATTTCAATGCCTTGTTTCAATACATGTTTTAGGCATGAGGGCGAAATTGCACCCTTATCGTGTCATTTACCCATAAGATATTGAACGTCATACATGGCTAGCGATGCAAAAGCAAGCGTTTCGTCAAAGTAGAGTACCATGCTGTAATTCGTTACTCGTATTTGAAACCAAATACATCGCGAGATGACCAATGTTTAAGAGTATTCTGCACCGTCGAATGCACAAGTTAAAGTCTGTATTGGGGAATTCAAACGCGGCGAACGTCTTTAGAAGAAGAAACCAGGTCTGGACGCCCACCAGATGCCACCAATTAAGAAATGTGTAACAAAGAACGTGTTCTGTGTACCCTGATAGTCAAATTAAGGTGAAAGAAATAGCGAATGCATTGCATATTTTACATGGTAACGTTTCAACAATTTTACATGATCGCTTGGGTATGCGCAATAGCAAATGACAACCTGAGCGTCAATATGCAGCGCAGCGGTTTAGGTCAAAGGAAGGTGATTTTCTGTCACGTCTGGTGACTGTTGATGAGACATGGGCCTATTTTTATGAGCCAGTGAATAAAACCCAAAGTCGCCAGTGGGTAGGGACGGGGTCTCCCAGGCCAGAGAAGTTCAAAACGCAAGGTGATGACAACTGTATTTGGGATGCACAATGTGTTATTTTATTGGACTTTCTAGCAAACACAAAGTAAAATAACAGGTGCGTTTTATGCAAATTTGCGCCGATTCCCGGTTTTATGTTTGCATACCGCTCGCTCAGTTCCAATAGAGGTTCATACGTACATTGTCAACAAGTTAATCATTCCGTGAAATGAACACCCCTCTGAACCCCACTTTATATAGAGAAAACTAGGGTTTACATGGATATACATTATTTTGCTTATTTCTGCTCCAAGACACAGGTTGTTGGTACTCGTTAGAACAGCCTCATTGGTACATGCTAGATCTGCATCAACGAGGCGGTTCTAACGAACACCCACAACCTATGTTGTCTGTTAAAATAAGAAAATATCATATTTTTTCATCGAAAAAGTGGCCATCTTGGGGTTACATGTACGAAATAATGCACTATGTCACACCGCTCAGTTATCGTATTGTACAGCAGTTTATCCATATTGACAAATCCCAACTACACGGTGAGACATGATGGTACATAGTTTTAAACATTTATGTATACATTAAGACATTCATAAATCGGGGTTGGGAACCGAACAACAATCTGACTTCAGAGTAGAAGAAACCCATCATATTTTCCCTAGTGTAAAATAAGTCAAGTTAACCAATCCCTTAGTATGCATTGCAGAACGATTTAGCAAACCGAGTGACCCACGCGTTACATATACACTATTCTGTTATTTGCTACGTAGACCGCTTGTTACTGATTCAGAAGTTATTTTTAGACGGAACTTTACAGCAGTCATCATACCCTATTTCACACATTCCATAATGCAGGCGTCACACTGTCCCGAAAATGACACCAGCTGGCCATACGAATATGGAATTTTGAATTTCGCGCGAAGATCGCTCCGAACATGGTCAACAGCCAATCTCTAGCCGAAGCAAGTACGATGCATACAGAAAGCCACACGATGGCATCCGAACTACACACGAAGGCAACACGAAGATGTGTTTTTTATTACAAAGTTTACCCGCAGGCCAAACGAAGGCTACACGACGGCTTCACGACGTCGTATTGAGAGTACGATGCGTTCGAACTAGGTCCCGAAGACGACACGTGACCTCCCGATGTCATAAAACCTTCGGCCGACCGTTTGAAATTCATTTGATGATCGGAGAGTACACAGTACATTTCAAATCTCTTAAATATGATTCAACGAAAAAAACAATTTAAAATGCCACCCAAAGAGAAGACCACTTTTTCAGAAAGACTTGGTTTATAGGAAAATAAGATCTGCTCATCTTGTTCTCTAAGGTGCATCAACAGAAGCAATGCTGCTGCCTTCTTTTTCCTGGTTGTCTCATCATCAAGGTATGCTATTCAGCAGGAACGGAATTGTGAATAATTATGACTGGAGCTTTGGGAGTTACACAAGCCTATGCTTTGCAGAGTTGCTCATCAGGAATGACTGAGGAAGATGCTCTGAGGTTGGCCTTTTATATGTCTACATTACCATGACACATGGGTATCTCTTGAGGTAATCGAATTCAGCTGTCTTCGTCGACACCGTGGTCCAATCTCAATGTCATCGTACTATAATACGATGGCTACACGACGTCACTGCGAGGGTTTCACGTAGTCGTATTGCCTTCCTAAGACAATCGGACGACTTCTTGTTTCCCTCGTATTATCTTCGGGAGGCGTAAAATGCCCGAGAGCATCGATGATCACACGAAGAAAAGACGAAGATGACACGATTTGACAACATGCCCTCACGATGGCCTTACGAAGAGCAAGATGGACAAACGAATTCAACACGAAAATGAACCTTCGCAAGGTCTTCCGGAAATTTTTTGGCATGCCAAAGATTTTGCCGCCGCTCACGAAGTTGCTGCCGGAGCCTCAGAAAATCCACCAGCGATCAAATGTCCTCACGAATGGCCCGATGTTTTCACGATCAGAGCCGAATTAGAACATTTCCTTTATCGTGTTTCCATCTGGTGTCAATTTCGGGACAGTGTGACGAAAACACGCCTATACAAAAGCATTGGAAACTTTACAGCCGAAAAAGCAAAAAGTTTACGGTGAATAATTGTGATATTTTTCTTATTTCTGATCAAACTATAGATTAATGGTACACGATAGAACCGCCTCATCGAGGCGGTTCTAACGACTACCCACAATCTATATTTTAGAGCAGAAATAAGAAAAATGAGGTTTAGTTACCCCTGAAAACCACAGTTTTACTATATAAAAGTGGGGTTCAACGGGATCAAAATTATATGAGCGTGTTTTCGTGACGGACGACTGCGGACGGGCATCAATTGCAACGGTAAAAGATGTTCCGCGAATGATAGACGCACTTTCCGAGTCGGCACCTTCTCTTTCATTTTTCGAATGATTTATTTTAGGATGTCCAAACTAAAGATTGTTTTCTCGCGTATGAATATTTAATGTGTCACTGTTGAATTTAGCGGGAGATTAATTAATGTAATTACAGAAACGGACCATATGTCATTATCGGTGACGCACTTGCACAAAACTACTTCTGATTGGTCAATTTTCTTGACAAGTATAACGCAGTTAGGGACAGACTGTGATTATGCACGCCCAAAAGATTCCAATCTGGGGCCAGTTGCGCGGCAAAACAAACGATATCATTAGTTAAGGTATTGTTAAATCTTTGAACATTTTTTCAGCGAAAATAAATAACATTATTTGATATTGTTTTTTTTTTTTTTTTTGGTTTTGGTTTAACGGCCCTTTCAAGATTATTTTACTCATATCGAGCCGATCGTTAATCAGAGGCGGGCGAAAACCGGAGTACCCGGAGAAAAACCACATGACCTTCCGTTGCAGAACTTAGCGTCTCACATGTGACCCGAGCCAGGCTCGAACCACAGCGGTAAGAGACCTAATGATTAAGAGTCAGCGCTCTTATCCACTAAGCCACGGAGGCCCGTCTACTTGATATTGTACTTTCTAGAACAATAGTAACAATTTTACCACTAACGAGCTCGTTAAGCTAACGATGCTTTGAACAACTGGTACCTGGTTGGCTGTTTTGCTAATTTAATATTTTTTTGCTATGCATAACATAGCTAGGTCTTGTTTAAGCCAGGGACCAGATATGCATATATTGGATCCAGGGCTCACATTGGGTCGCGCCAAGCGAAAACGTGTCTTTTAATCAAGACTTAAATCACTCTCTTTACGAAAACACGCCTATTCAAATATATAAAAAAATTGTACAACCGAACAAGGAAAATATTTAGATGAAAAATTCTGATATATATTTTTTGTATTTCTGTTTTTTGGTGCTCGTTAGAGCCGCCTCGGCCACAATAATGTTGAACTTCGATGGCTCGAACACCGATGGCTCGTTTACCATGGCTGAGTCGAACCCGTTCTTGAGTCCCCAGGGAAATCCTCTATATAAGAAATAGTGCAGGATAATTGAAGAGATTTTCGATTTTTCATCTTGCCAATGTATGCTGTGTGTACTCATTAGAATCGCCTCAATGAGGCGATGCTAACGAGTACACACAGCATACATTTTCATTATAGAACAACGAAAGGATGTTTAAAAGTATAATGTTATGCCTCCTGGCAGTAATCCTCAGTTGCTCGAACTACCCCTGTCTCGAACATATTTTCGAGGTCCCAAAGGTGTTCGAGCCATTGAAGTTCGACTGTATATGGTTTTGAGCGAAAATAAGAAACATAATGCATACCCCTGTAAACCCAGGTTACGTGTATACTATATAAAGCAGCCTCCGTGATGTAGTGTATAAGTTTTTCGCCTCATAAACCAGGAGTCGTGGGTTCTATCCCGATTTTCTCCAGACCTTTGGATGAGTCTTTAAGCCGCGGTGCCGTCTCCGTATGACCTTAATTGTTGGTGGGACGTAAAAAGCAAACACAATCACTCACTTACTATATGAATTGGGGTTTAAGGGAGTCCATGTTATAAAGGCTTTTTTCCGCAATGGTACCCAAACTTACTCAGAAAGCAACCATCTCTGACGTCATGAAGACGCTATGCGTAAACAATGCCCCTAAACACAGCGCTCAACAAAGACCTTGGGCCAGTTGTTCAAAGCATCATTAGCTTAACGAGCTCGTTAGTGGTCATATTGTTACCTCTTCTAGCAAGTACACTATCATAAATTTTGGTATTTTTGCTGAAAAAATGTGAGCAGCTTTTGCGTCCGCAAAAGCTGCTCACATTTTTTCAGCAAAAAATTCAGCATATTTGCCATATTTAATGATCAAAGTTTTAACGATACGTTAACTAACGACGTCGTTAGTTTTGAACAACTGGCCCCAGATGAATCTTCGTTGGGCGACCATGCTCGGATATCCCGTTTTACTTGGTGCGACTCATAAAAATGGTAAATTCATGTAGCTACTACATTTATGTACTTTAAGGAATGTCTTCGGAATTCTTCATTTATTGAAAGGTTCGCATCAATTCCTTTACTGTAGGCAAACAGTGCAGGACACAATCAGACACAGCGTTCGGTGGCGTCTGATCTAGGACTATTCAATTAAATTTTATTCAATGTCCCGTTTTAGGACGCTGGTCATGAATAGGGATTTATGGTACACAAACCCAGACTTAGCTGATTCACTGGTGAGTTAAAGAAACCTTCGCGCGGACCGAATGAATACATGTCTGAACCACAGTGAAAAAGACGGCTAGGGTTGAGATTCCGTAAAGTATACTTTATCCTACCGGTATTTTTACTGACCGTTCCAAGTCGGTGCTTAAATTGTGGTTCCTTCCTGTTTTATATTGGTGGTTCTGATCCTTTCCCCAATTATGTATGTTGTTTTGTTGGTGGTTCTGACTCTTCTCCTTTTTAGTTTTTCATTTTAGTTGTGTTTACCATTCCTATGTTGGTTTATGATTCTTATGATTTCCTTGTTAGTTACATTTGGATAATATAAGTCACCACCTGTTTAGGAATAGCTGCTGACTCTGTTTACCAGTGGTCTATTTTGTTTAATGGCGTCACTCCATGTTTCCATTACTAAAGCCTACACAAATACATTGCCACCTTTATCGCCGAAAAAATGAAGATTTTAAGATGAAAAATTACGATATTTTTCTTATTTCTGCTCAAAAATGTAGACTGTGGGTAGTCGTTAGAACCGCCTCATCGAGGCGGTTCTAACGAGTACCCACAATCTATATTTAAGAGCAGAAATAAGAAAAAATAAGTTTTACCCCTGCAAATCCAAGTTTTACTATATAAAAGTGGGGTTCGAGGGTCAAAATGATATAGGCGTGTTTTCGTGATGGACTTCTTTCCCTGGTTATGTATCAGTTACCACCACGAAAACACACCTATAATATTGACCCCCTTGAACCCCACTTTTATATGGTAAAACTGGGGTTTACAGGGGTAAACATTATTTTTCTTATTTCTGCTATAAAATATAGGTTGTGGGTACTCGTTAGAACCGCCTCGATGAGGCGGTTCTAACGAGTACCAACAATCCATATTTTGAGCACAAATAAGATAATATATCACAATTTTTCATCTTGAAAGTTTCGTTTTTCCAGCGATAAAGTTTACAATGTATTTGTAAAGGTGTGTTTTCGTAATGTGATCCTTCCCCTTTATAATTATTTCGGACTTGATTTCAAACTATTAATTATATCGATCCATCTGGAAATTGAAACATAGACTTTTAAATGTTAGATCTATGTAGTTCATTTTTGTTTATTTTTCTTTTATTTTACTTATTAGGACTTTTCGAGAAACGGATTCCAAGTGTAGGGACAATCCGAAAGTTACAATTACGTTGCAGTCCGGTAACATTGCGCACATAAAGTTTTGATAGCTACATGTCACTTTGTTCACGCCATCACTCAAATTTAACAATCAATAACAAAGAATACTATGAAAAGGGATACCCCATTGAAAGCTTAAGGAAACTACCAATTTTGTCGCCCAACATTGCGTACGATAAGTATTTTGAGCAGTTTGAACACGAGGGTTGACCAAGATAAGTTGTTGATTTGTTCTTCTGGAATGTTGTCAGAAGCAGTTAGTTTAGATACAAGACTAGCCTTTGGCTAGTTTTAAACTCAGTCCTTACTTTTAAAATTTCGGATTTTTCGTATTTTGAGAAAATTGAAAAAATTCCGCGAAACTAGCTCATCTGCACGTGCAAGTCCATCTTTTTCATGCCTAAGTTAATCTTAATGCCGACGTACTGATAAAAGTGAAGTGATAATTAGTGAAATTGTGGATGCAGGGTACGCAAAATAAGCGGCCGCGCAATGTTACCGGACTCGACTGTATAAGTGATATGGGTACATTTATGCATTCACTTCACCGTGGCATTCGCTCTTATTACGTTCAAGAATCTTTACAAATATAATTAGAGATGCGTTTAAACTTCTTGAATTAGATCCGCTGTATTAGTAACATATCAGTTTTTCTTTTTACTGCATCTTTCTCATCTGCTCTAATTTAAATACTCCCAAGGAAAATCGCGGATGATTTAAAACAGTTCAGCATCTGAGATTGATCCCACTAATTTCTCTAAGATACCTTGAATAAATGCAAATTAAATCCCTTCTCTCAGTGCGTACAGATATTGAACTCATTCATCTAATTAAAGCATTAAAATGACTATTGGGATTTTTCATCTGTCATGTATAACTCAAAAGAATCTGCATTTTTTGAAAACAAAAGTCAGAAAAACTGCAGCGTTGCATCACGGTCTCAACGGATTCCGAAAATTACTTTAGGTGCCTGACAAAGCATTAATTCATTCAAATGTAAGGCTTTTTTGTACAAAATATAAGGTCTTCATTTTAACATTTAAATGTGAGCATGCACTTTGAATGCACAGCGGAAAAATGCATTCCAGTGAATCACGTTTTTCTCAATATTAAGTTTAATTAATGTTAGATACAATCTTCCACCTCATTCACGTATCTAAGTGCAGATAAATATATACTGAGTCAAAAAAGTTCCTATACATAAAATTGCTTCTGTTACCATAGTTGCTACAAATGAAAAACACACAAAATTTGTTTTGTTTTAGTTAGCGAACTCATTTTACCATGTAAAAGTCCAAACTGTTTTTGTCCATGTAAACTCGCCAGCTTGGGCTATTGTTTTAAACACACAAGGGGTCACAGTGACAATTTCGCAGAATAAATCATTACAAAGGCTAGATTTAACACCATAAAAAGTACACTTAGCGCAAGATTTCTAAACTTTGATACATGTAACCTTTTATTAGGAATATTATACCCTGTGTGTCTATTTACAAAAGGTTTGTAACTTTAGTTCCATTCGTTAAGAGAAACAGACGATCGCGTATAGGCCTCCCATTCTTTGAAGTTGTGTGCAAAACGCTGTCTTCAATTGAAACTCCATAGAAAATTGCAATTGGTAGTGCTACATGCTACACCAATTTTCTACACTATTTTCCATCATGATTAACAGCAATGGTGGCAACAAAGCGCTTTTTAAAGAAACTGCAAAAATTGAATGACAGGTGTAGAAATAGCAACAGTTTGAAAATCGCTATATTTTTAATTGAAAGGGAGATAATCTGAGAATTTCACAAATTAAAGCTTTGATTGTAGGGCAAGATCATGAGATATTGGAAATGTAAAGTGAGTTTCGATGATCAGTGGTCATGATCTTTCATCACTGACAAAAATGATCATCTGCGCATGCGCAATGCCCAATTCCTTGCAAAACCTTTCTAGGCACATATTGCAAGACAACTCTTGAGCAGAAAAGTATGGGCACATGTAAATGTATGCATTTTGTAGCTAAACGTCCGATTCGCATGTTTACAACCACGCTTAGTTGAATGGCTGCCGGATAGCTACTGGAATTTACCCGGAAGTTGGTATAGTTACTTTTTTGACTGGGTATATATTGATTTGAAGTTACAAGACGGTGCAATTACTTTAAGGAAGCAGTAAACATTATGAGCATTCTGATCTCGGTCGGTGTCCCTTTTTATGGACGCAGGTCATAAACAACTGAAAGGGAATTGAAACACCTACAAGGGGAGGGAAATCTTCTGGAAATAATTGAGCTCCCTAATCAGTTGCCCTTTATTTCTCACTATTCATACATCACGAAAACAAGTATATATAATTTTGACCACCTTGAAACCTACTTTTATACATACAAAGGTAAACTTTATTTTTCTTATTTCTACTCTAAAATATAGATTGTCGGACACCCTATATAACGGTATTTGATGGATCGGTCCGTATGACGTAGTGTTCAGTAAATAGTCATCGATCTGTATGTTTCAACGTTTATTGAAGCATGGTCAACATCGGGTCACAACTCCGAAGGTATTCATGTAAACGTTTCTTGTGAGCAGATGTTGTTCGTAATTTATACACCGTCTATCATCGACACCGGAAATAGAATCCCGGTGAATCGATACAAAGCGAAAGTAGGCATGGAGCACGGTGAGTGTAGCCTTTATTCCTGATCTATTTTCTGCAAGTGCCGGGTAAATTGATTTCCTTGAAATAACAGAGGGATTTCTGCAACATTTTATGCGTTTTTCGAAGCTGCATGTTTCGATTTAAAGTCAAGAGCACAAGTTTATCGATGCTTGGTACTGAGTGAAGACCAGTATTTCCGAAAATCGGTTTCAGATTTAATAATTTCTTGATTTATTTCCACTTAAACTTTCTTTTACCTGTTTCCGTTTATAATGGGCAGTAAATGAAAACTTTCTCTGGTCATGATTTTATCATGCACTAAGCGTATTTATTAAAAACTAAAAATCCATGTGTACGGCGTTTAGTTGTTTACAACCAGATAGCTGTACGGAATATAGTCAAAAAAGTGTACGGCGAATAGGAATGGCTACTTTATTCTGAATCAGAAATGTTACTGGTGACACGTCAAATGACATTCATACACCAGGACCTGTGATGGGAAGTTAGTCCCTAGCTCTCATTAAAGAGGTAAACTTAGATACACACTCCTTAGCATCTTCAGCTGCTGAAATAATCGAATCGGGAATGGCATTCCAATCTCTAATATTTTCGTGGAAGTATGATTCTTTATAAATGTCAGTTTTTGCAGTTAGGGTCTGAAACTTCATTCCAATGAATGATGATTGCATTTAACAGGCTGAAATCTCATGTCCCATTTTCGGGTCCAGCATCCTGATCTATCTATATCATTTTGAAGTTTCAGTGAATCATCTGGATCTCTAATTTCCTGGTAGAAAACACAATCGTCTGCGAACAGTCTTATTGCTAAGTCAGTGTCAGTGAAAACAACATTGATGTACAGGGAGAATAACAGTGGACCAAGAACAGTCCCTTGTGGGACTCCAGACAAAACTGGTGCCCTCTCTGATGATTCACCATTAACAACAACAACGCGGTTTTCTGTATGTCACAGAGTGAAATAATGAAAACTGGAGGAGCGCTTGCGCTTTGGACTTTCTAGTCGTTTCCAACTATTTTCCCCTATTGATCGTCACTTTTCTTACTTCATATACTCACATATTTCATCTTTCATTAAGCATTCTTGAGTAGCGTATATCAGTTTCCGGTGTCCTTATGTAAGTCTCGCGCGCTTTTCACCTAACTGATTAACACCGCATGCGCACATTCTTACCTCAGCCTTTGTCAGTCTTTATTTGTCCCTGGCAAGGGTAGGTCTTACGACCACCTGACGGACACATTTATATATGTTATTCCTAATTACTTAGGATATTTATAATATTTATTCAGGTATGCGTTTACTTTATTTCGTTATCATGTTGAACATTTGTTAATTATCATAATTGTCATTATTTCATGAATATTCATATCTTGCCATTTCGATCTCTCGACCTCGAGTCAGTCTTTCTTTGTCCCTGGCAAGGGTAGGTCTTACGACCACCTGACGGACACATTTATATATGTTATTCCTAATTACTTAGGATATTTATGTCTCCCCCGAATTTTTTTTTTTCGGAGAGACATATTGTTTTTCCCCCGGGCGTCTGTCTGTCCGCATGTCACACATTCGTGTCCGCTCTATAACTTGAAAACCGTTCGAGCTATCTTCACGAAACTTAGTATAAATATAAATCAGCATTTGACGACGTGCAGTGCGCAAGAACTATAACTCTCGCATTTATACTTTTTGAATTATCTCCCTTTGAAGTTTGTCGGTATGTATATAATTATGGGCAAATCGTGTCCGGTCAATAACTTTCTTATTTTCAGATGGATTTTAAAATTACTTGGCAGAAATATTAACCACCATAAGACGATGTGTGTGCGCATGGGGCAGGTCGGTACCTCAACGGTCAAGGTCATACTTAGAGGTCAAATGTCAAAAAAGGGTCAGTTTTTTCGTATTTTTTCAATAACTTTTTTATTTTGAGATGGATTTTAAAATTACTTGGCAGAAATATTAATAACCATGAGACAATGTGTGGTGCGCACGAGGCAGGTAGGTACCCCGAAAGTCAAGGTCATACTTTGAGGTCAAAGGTCAACAAAGGGGCCTTTTTTCGTGTTTGGTCAATAACTTTCTTATTTGAGATGGATTTTGAAATCACTTGGCAGAAATGTTAACCAATATAAGACGATGTGTTGCGTGCATGACCCAGGTTGGTACCTCAAAGGTCAAGGTCATACTTAGAGGTCAAAGGTAAAAAATGCCTTTTTTCGGGTTTAGTCAATAACTTGCTAATTTTAGATAGAATTTGAAGTTACTTGGCAAAAATGTGAACTATCATGAGACGTTGTGTTGCATACATGATTCAGTTTGGTACCTCAAATGTCAAGGTCATACATAGAGGTCAAAGGTCAAAAAAGGGGCCTTTCTTCGTGTTGGGTCAATAACTTTCTTATTTTTTGATGGATTTTGAAATTGCTTCGCAGAAATGTTAACCACTATGAGATGATGTGTTGCACGCATGACCCAGTTTGGTACCTGAAAGGTCAAGATCATGCATAGTGGTTAAAGGTTAAAAAGGGACCTTTTTGTGTTCTGTCAATAACTTTCTTATTTTTAGATGGATTTTGAAATTACTTGGCAGAAATGTTAACCACCCTGAGACGATGTGTTGCGTGCATGACCCAAGTTGGTACCTCAAATGTCAAGGTCGTACTAAGAGGTCAAAGGACAAAAAGGGGCCTTTTTTAGTGTTCAGTCAATAACTTTCTTGTTCCTGGATAGATTGTGAAATTACTTGGCAGAAATGTTGACCATCATTTGACAATGTGGTGCACGGTAGACCCAGGTCGGTATCTCCAAGATCAAGGCCATACTAAGAGGTCAGAGGTAACAAAAGTTTTTTTGTGTGTCCAGTCAATAACTTTTTTATTTCTGGATGGACTTAATAAAGTAACCATGCAGAAATGTTCACAGTCATTAGACCATGAGTCATGGGCAAGACCAAGGTCCATATACCTCTAGTGTCAAGGTCATACTCTTACGACTTGAAAGCCGTAACAAAGGAAAGATGCATAGCCTGAAAAAATCCCCGCCTATGGTTGGATTCGAACCCGGGCCGCTCCGGTGATAGTCCAGTGCTCTAACCGCTGAGCCAAAGAGTCGACTTTTTCTATGAACATTTTTAAAGTTACTTTGCAGAAATGTTTATCTTCATTAGATGATGTGTTGCACACAAGACCCAGCTCAATACCGCCAATGTCAAGGTTATACTTAGAGGTCAAAAACGGGGAAGACATCTGTGTTTTTGTAGAAAAACAAATTCTAGTTATAATATTTATTCAGATGACGAGGTCGAGAGAGAGAATGTTCATGACATAGTTCCAAAAACATGAAATCATCAAACAGAGTTGTCATTCTTTGAACCCCCTCGAGAAAGCGGGAGAAATTCTAACGTCGTTACAGCATCGACAACAATCATGTGGCCATTTTTTCACCTGTTACATGTAGCAAAGAAAGGAATCTATCCATATGAGAGTATTACCCCCATGCGATAACCAAATAACTTAGATTTAAGTAGTTCATGTAGTGTGGTGTCAAAAGCTTTCTCGAAGTCCAGAATAAATGTGTCTACCTGTCCCCCTTTGTCCAAGATTTTGCCCAATCATTAATGGTTGTTCTCACTTGAATTTCACAACTATGCATTTTCCTTTATGCATGTTATCTTTCTGACAATTGTTTATGTTCATCCAAGTGGGCCATGGTGTTTGAGCAGACTATATGTTCAAGCAATTTACACAGAATACAAGTCAGAGACATAGGGTGATAATTATGATTAAGAGCCCTATCTCCTTTTTTGAAGAGTGGGCAAATGTTCACTAAGTGTCATTCTTTGGGGATTTCACCCGTATCCAGAGACTATTAAAAAGGTGAACAAAAACTGGATCTAACTCTTTTGCTAGCTCCTTCAGGAATCTAGGATGTAGCTAATCAGGTCCTAAAGCTTTAGTGGGGTTTAAGCCTTAAAGTAACTTGATCACTCCTGCCGAAGACACAACAATAGTATCCATAAATGGGGCCGTTCTTCTTGTCAATGGGACCTCCGTGAACTCAGCTTTATTAAACGCATCATTGAAATGACCAACTAGTTCCCCTGCCCTTTCAGAGTAGAAGTAAAACAAAGATCAGGAATTGATACAATTAACTTACATCATCCATAAAAGACACCAAAGGGAAAGAAATACAAACATTAAGCGACCAGACCATAATGGAAACCTAAACAAAGGAAGGCCATATGGACAGTTACTTTCCCACAAAATGGCCATATGGCTACCCAAAATTAAAAGACATAAGTGATACACACAGTAAGTAACAAACAACAACATAAATAAATCGCCACAGAAGAGCCGCCTTGGAACGGTCAGTGGAAGATTTCCACTGGGGGGCTTAAATCGATTTTACGTGGCCACAATCCTCGCCCTTACTTCCGTCGCGATTTAGACAAAAAATTTTGTTCAGTCCGCATGAAGGCCTCCTAACTCATCAGTGCAACATCTCCGTGAACACAGAAATCAAAGAACCACAGAGGTGAGACAACGGTGAGGACTCGACAGCAAGAAACCACTGAAATGCTGGAGCAAAAGAAAACCAAAAGTTAGACTCCGATGAGCCCGACCAGAGACAGAGCATCAGGCACCAACCAACATTATCTCTTTAATTTTCAATAAGCCTTTACGTTGGAGCCGTCATAGAATCTGAGGCCTGACCCACCGGCGTGCAATTAAAGAGGGAAGCAAAGTTGCCAACCGTGATTGGGTTAACTACCATGCATGCAGTCTGTCGTATAATATCCATGTTGTACCCAATCTTTTTATATCGAAGAATGATTTTACGAAATTGGGTGCTGAAGTCATTGCGGTTATATATTTTTCTGAATTTATATACTAAGTCACCATAAAATTCGGGTTCCGATAGACCTTGTTGCAGAAGAGATTTAAGTCCAATATTGAATTTTGAAATTAAATTAGAATGGCGTCTATAAAATTTTGAAAAGGCTTTGCGTAGTTTATGGTACCGATAACCCTGATTAAGGAGTTTAGCCGTTAATAATTTATTACGAGTGTTGAAGTCAGTTACATGACTACACACTCTAGCAAATCGAATTAATTGCGAAATATAAACGCCATAGGATGGCGCACAAGGAACATCACCATCCAAAAAAGGAAAATTTACAATCTCAAAATCAAAGTCATCGCGTTTATCATAAATTTTGCACGAAACAAATCCATCTACAATAGATAGATGTAAATCCAAAAACGGGGCCTCGGTATCAGAAGAATTTGCTTTATTTAACTGAAGTTCTAGGGGGTAAATCTGACTGATCAAACCATCAAAATAGGTATTATCAATATTTAATAAATCATCTAAATATCTAGAAGTAGAGCTAAAAGCTTCAATAATTTCAGATTGGTTATCAATGGAAAGCGACAAAATGAAGTCTCTTTCATAACAATACAAGAACAGATCAGCCACAACAGGTGCGCAATTAGTACCCATCGGAATACCCACAATTTGTCTAAATAACTTAGTACCGAATCTAATATAAATATTGTCAAGTAGAAAGGTGAGGGCATCACACACTTTCTGACATGACCAAAGTGTATAATTCTTATGCTCTTTAGAAGTGAAAAATGCATTTCTGACATTACATGCAAGATAGAGAGAATCTTCTCTGTGAAAAGCCCATTCAATTAAATCATTAAGCTTTTCTTTTATAAGATTATGAGGAAGTGTAGTGTAAAGAGTGGAAAAATCGTAGGTAGACAGACTAGAAGTACGAAACTGTCTAGATTTCAATTTATTTAAAACCTCATTCGAATTTTTTATAGACCAAAACAGATTTCTTCCTGATTTTTCAAAGACTGTATCACACTATTTAATTACATGCGTTTTAATAGCAGTAAGACAGGAAGTTAATAATTTAGAAAGTTCAGTGGTAGTGCAAGAACTAGAATTTGCAATAAACCGTGCTTTGTAAGGTTTTTTATGAAGTTTTGGTAACCAGTATAGCGTAGGAAGCTTGTCTTGGCCTTCGTTAACACACACAGCAAACTTGGTGGCTGAAAGACAAACATGTTTATCTACTATAGCTCTCTCTTCAGCCAAAGGCTGAAGTTCATAGGCCTTAGTACCACCAAGCTCCTGCTTAAGCATGTTAACATAGTGGAGCCGTCACACAACAACGACGTTGTTAGCGGCCTTGACTGCAGGGGCCAAAACAAACTTCTTATGAAATTCTTGAATACCTAGTTTAAGATGACGTAAAGACGTCTTGGGCTTAGGAGGTAATAAGTTAGTATTTTGAGAATAGAAAGAAATGCGTTTATTCACTAGTCTTAAAATGCTAAGTTTCCAGTCCTTTAGGGCTTTACACTCAACATTCAGCAACACCGTTCCCTCGACTTTTATTGAGGGGTGGGATACCTTGTCTGTCTTTTTCTGACTATTGATATATCTGTAGAAAATAGAGGTGGAGGCAATGATCAGGAATTGATACAATCATTATCAACCCACAGCTCCCATTAGAGACACTAAAGGGAAAGAACCACAAACATGAAACAACAGACCCCAACGGAAACACCAACAGCGGAAAGCCAAAAAGACAGCCACCCCTCCCCTGGCCCACAAAACGGCCAACAGGCCATCCTCAATAAAATAATATAAGCGACACAAACACCCAGAGACAAACCATAACAAAAATAAACCGCGACAGAAGAACCTTTTGGATTTGCCTTTACATCACCTACTGAGTTATTCACAAACAAATTATGCTGTTTTTTTTTTTATATATATATCAGTCTTGATCTCACGTCTCAAGTTTTCAAATTTTGTCCGGCGTTTACCACTTCCCGTCTTTTTGCCTGTGCATGAATCTTATTTCTTCTGCGTAAGAGGAAAAGCATTTATTTTATTCTTCATTGCTAAACACCAATGATGGACAACTTCATTTTCCCCCACTTTTCTATCTTTCTATCTACTGCGATTGGCCGACCTCGTGAGCTCAGTCATATGTGCGTCTGACTGGTGATCAGGAGGAAGTTGATTCGATACGTGCCGGGGGTCAGCAACACTCTGTCGTGGAGATTGATCATGAAATCTTTTCTACGGTCATTCTCTCCCTCATTGTCACCCTTCCGCTGATTCAAGAAGAGTAGCCGCTTACATATAAGCCTGCTCAGTAAAAGTGTGGGTAGGTAAACTGTTCGGAAAAAATGACAAATAGTGTTGACTGGGCCGTTGAACTGCCCTAAAACAACTGTTGCGATCGGACACATTTGACCATTACTCTCAGGTGTACATTACACATACTCTAGAGTTGCAGGATGAAAGCATACACAGTAATTATACACCTTTTGCCATGTCATCCCCAATGAGGAACTCATCTGACACCTCTGTTTGCACCTTTGATTTGGCTTGCAACCTTCCGAGATTGAAAAGCTTCCCATCAAAACGATATCTAATCGGTATACCATTGTCACCCGCCTGGAAAACATCTTTGTGCATGGAAGCGAACATCATGCTGAACAGTGTTGGGGCTATCACACAACCTTGCTGGACTCAATTTTGTCACCACAGGAATTGGATCTGAGTGATTACATTACATGATTAGTTTAAACAATGGTTTATTAGTGACCGTATATAGTTAACTAATAAACTATTGTTTAAACTCATCATGTAATTACGCAAAGATCTCTAACTTGCATAGGAGATGATTCTCCCTGCACGGGGGTAGAGGGCTCCAGTTAACGCCTCGATTCGATAGACGGTGCATTTTGGGGCATTTATCCCGGCAAATGATACCAATGTAGCATGTTTGGACATCGTCACTATATTACCGCTGCAACTAATCGAACCGCAGAACCTAGAGAAAGTAGTGCGAGTGGGAATGGCCATGCATCTTTATTCTGTTGTATTCATAGAGCGAAAACTTTTTAGATGTCATTTCATTTCCAAATGTTGACATTTGTAGTCTCGTAATGCAATGTAATTACTCGTAAGTCATGGACGAAAGTTCCCGAAAGGATTTTAAGTGCATAACCGCCATCTACCCCTTACAAGTCTTCCACGCGTGTATATTTGAACAGGCGTGATTTCATAATGCGCACCTCTTTTTAACCCACAATAACGCCTCTGTGGCAAAATATGGTCTTAAAACTATACATAGTCATTAGTTCCTAACTAACATTAATATATTGTGATAGGTTCTTGTTAATATGACGAGAGAATGGGTGAAAATTGTTGAAGTGTGTTTATAAAATTCTGATGACACTTGATAAAGATGTTGTGACAGGCAGGTGAATCTATTGATTTAGCCCCAGTTCTTGCCGTCCATTGTTTACATTTCGAAGCAGCATTTTCGACAAAATATAACACCCGACTTTGACAGGACATACATGCAGAGCAGTACAGTCCTCGTGAATGTGAGAGAATCATCGAAAGGCCGGTCGGTATACTTTTAAAATGTCATCAGCTATAAACATGGAACTATTTGCCGTACACTTTCGTTTACGCTGATTTGCAACAAGCCGTACACCATTCTACTATTCGCCGTACAACAGGTAATTTACGTTTAGGCAAACATTTGTGTTGAAAGTACAATTTGAGGCGAGTTTCATTTGCAAATTATTTTTTCCATCATTGTTCTTTCTGATTAAGTGAAAAAACTTCAGTAGAAAGGCATAAACATTAAACAAAACAACAATGAACTTGCCAAATCCATTTTGTTTACGGTACCAGCTGTCGAATATTCGGTCTGTAATTGCACAATTGTACATTTTATAAGAAAGCACTTCTCATGGCAGCAGCAAATTATGTCCACTACTGATATTTGATAGCAGTAATCTTTACCTAAAGCTTACGAGCAGTAAAATATTCCATTTTCAAGAGGCACTCCTTCACCTGCAGCTATTACTTTCGATTCACCGGGATTCTATTTCCGGTGTAGATGATAGACGGTGTTATAAATGTTAAAATAATTTACCTGTATCGCTTATACAGTCCAATTCGATAACTCGAACGTAGGGTACATGTTTTTTGTTCTTATTTATGCACGAAAACATTTGTTGTGGGTACTTTTTAGAAGCGCCTAGTAAATACCACCATCGCAATTTTCCTGTATAAATAAGGAAAAAATTAGTACATGTGCTTTTAGGTTGAAAAGGCGCCTTATATGGAGTTCTGGTAGAATAATCTGAAACGAAGAAATTTGTTTGAGATAGAGGTAGTTCAAACGTTTGATAGTTAATGTGTGTGTGAATTCGGGTTTTTACGTCGCTTTCAACAATTTTTCAGTCATATCACGACGGTGTCGGGTGCGACAGGGAGCTCAATGCTCACTTTATAGTGCTGCCTCACTGAAGTATCGTGTCCCAGACACATTACATGATACCACTCCCAGTCACATTATTCTGACACTGGGTCGAGCAGTCCTAGCTCTACCCCGTAAATCTGAGTGCCAAGCGAGGAGCAGCTAATACCATTTTTAACGACTTTGGTATAGCGCGGCCCGGGATCGAACCCGTGACCTCCCGTTCCCCGGAGCGGACACTCTACTAACTGAGCTATCGGGGCCGGTATGTTTGATAGTTAATCATAACGCCTTAAAAATCGCATAACCGGGATCCGGTCTCCTTATGACATTAGCTATTGTTGAGACGTAAAAAGCAAACACTCACTGACTCAAACACCATAAATAATCTAAATATAGAGATATCTGGAGCATCAAGAAAAAATATCTAGGGTCACCAAAACGAGTTCGAATTAGTCATTGTAAATGAGGCATTCATGTTCCAGGTATCGATTACGATAACAAAGTGCATTTTCACATCTCCAAAATGGCGAGTTTTCTGATGAAAATCTATGATATTCTTCTTATTTATACTGCAAGCATAGGTTGTGGGGTCTCGTTAGAACCGCCTCATTGAGGCGGTTCTAACGAGTACCCACAGCCTATGTCTTGGTACAGAAATAAGAAAAATAATGTGTACCCCCGTAAACCCCAGTTTTCTCTATACAAACTGGGGTTCAGAGGGGTGTTCATTTCACGGATTGTTCACGTGATGGAAGCGTTACTGTACTTTATCGCAGAGTAGATTAAAACTGTTTGTAAAGAGCTAAACTGTGTTATACCAGCTGGGACCGTTCCCCCTTTGGTGACAAAAGAATAATAAAACAATGGGTCAGCTGAAATTACAGCCGCGTGCGTTCTAGCCAAACAGTAAGAAAACGTACTAACCGTCCCTTCACCAGTAATACTACAAATTTGTCTGTACGTCGATAGCATCAGCGAACAGCCACTGCGATGTATTCTACGTATTACGCTGATGTTTCATGCGCTCAGCGGCAACTTTGACCAAACTGCACGAACGCGCAGGCGTATCTGAGTTTCTGAAGGCTATACTAGTCAAGTTGCTCATTTTCAAATGACACGGCAATGGTTTTCACACGACTGATTTTTTTATACGGCTATTTTTTCCACTACATACAAAAGTACATTTTACTCACATGTGACATGTTTTGGCGTAACATTTCTCTAACGACAAACATTTGCTATTTTCAAAAGTACATGTAACTGATACCGAATAAGTTCGAAGAACTATGCCACAGATACTTGAGGCCTGGACTCAGGTGAGTGATCATGACCGAACTGACCTCTTTAAGTTCGATTTTTACACAGTTTGTCCATAGTTAAACTTTGCTGAGCACTAGCCTAACCTGTTCAAAAAGCTCATGTCTAGAAAGCTAATACATGTAAATGAAAGCAGTTGTGATGGCTATATAGCCCCTTTACGGAAAGATACAAAACTTCGCCAGACCCAAATTCGACCAGTCCCAGACAAACTATCCCAACGCTGCCAAAATACAAAACGGGACTGTATCTACATAACATCCATTTGTTCTGCATTCATTTACCTTCACAACAATACTTATCTCTTTGCTCTATCTTATTTATTTCTTCTTCTTCTTCAAACAAAAAAAAAATGTCTGACAGTCGTCAAAAATCTTTTCCATAAAGGGTCTATATAGCCATCACAACTTCTTTCATTTATAAGCTTTCTATACATGATTAAGCTTTATGAACAGGTTATTCTAGCGCTCAGTCATATTTTAACTATGGAAAGAATGTGCAAAACTCGAACTTCGAGAGGTCAGTTCGGCCCATGATCAAGTGGGTAATCATCAAAATTCATGTGCAGCTACTGTAAACCACTTATATTTTATGTTTTATTTTGGCACTGTTTGCGGTCAAGAAAATATAACGCCAAAATAAAAATCCGCCAATAAATCTCAAAAAGTGTGAGAGAGAGAAGAAACTTTATTCTACACATCACACGTATGATGTATCAATTCGTCATAGGCATCATCGATGACAAAAGAAAAAAGTGTATTTACTTCTTTAGAAGTCGAAATAAACAAAGACAATGTTCTAGTCATAAGACAGCTCAAAACGGCTGAATGAAAACAAGCACACATTGAGAGTTATTGTCAAAAGTTTGGATATAATTGGTAATTGATTGATGACTTTAACTGTGAGCTCAATAGGATGGGAAAACCAATCAGATAAGAGGAAATTGACACACCTCCAGAAAGAAATTTGGATTATCAAGGTAGCATATTGGGTTAATCATGCAGTAAACACAAAATAATTAATTAATTACTACAGTTTCCGCTTGGCGCTGTTGATGATCATCTCCGATGCATTTTTTTGTCATCTTGAAGCTTTGGAGCTTCGACCGATTCTTTCCTTCGGAAATCGAAAATCCGCTAACGTGTAAATATAAATCCGCGAAAAGGTATACTCATAAAAAACAGCGAGAAGTTGCTGAATTTAAGTGTTTAACAGTTGTCAAAGATTGTATTTTAAAAGATGCCACTTCATTTTAAGAGCCGTTCAGATCACTGCAATGTACAGGGTAACTGCTAATTGCGACAATGCATATCATATGTACGAGTATTAGCGTTTGCGCCAATATGATTAATGTTTTTGCTTCAACATTGACAAAGTAGAAGTAAAACAAAGATCAGGAATTGATACAATTAACTTACTCCATCCATAAAAGACACCAAAGGGAAAGAAATACAAACATTAAGCGACCAGACCATAATGAAAACCTAAACAAAGGAAGACCATATGGACAGTTACTTTCCCACAAAATGGCCATATGGCCATCCAAAATTAAAAGACACAAGTGATACACACAGTAAGTAACAAACAACAACATAAATAAATCGCCACAGAAGAGCCGCCTTGGAACGGTCAGTGGAAGATTTCCACTGGGGGGCTTAAATCGATTTTACGTGGCCACAATCCTCGCCCTTACTTCCGTCGCGATTAGACAAATAATTTGTTCAGTCCGCATGAAGGCCTCCTAACTCATCAGTGCAACATCTCCGTGAACACAGAAATAAAAAAAACACAGAGGTGAGACAACGGTGAGGACTCGACAGCAAGAAACCACTGAAATGCTGGAGCAAAAGAAAACCAACAGTTAGTCTCCGATGAGCCCTACCAGAGACAGAGCATCAGGCACCAACCAACATTATCTCTTTAATTTTCAATAAGCCTTTACGTTGGAGCCGTCATAGAATCTGAGGCCTGACCCACCGGCGTGCAATTAAAGAGGGAAGCAAAGTTGCCAACCGTGATTGGGTTAACTACCATGCATGCAGTCTGTCGTATAATATCCATGTTGTACCCAATCTTTTTATATCGAAGAATGATTTTACGAAATTGGGTGCTGAAGTCTATGCAATGCAAACCAAATAGGGGTTTATCCGATATCACTGATACGAGGTTTTTTCCGCATAATCTGAAATGATAGACATAGTCATAAAATAATAAGCCATTTCCACTTCATTGTATACACAAGCTGTCAGTGACTACTGGATGCATTAAATTGTACAAAACGGGTAGTCAGATGAATTGCTAAAATGTATGAACGTGTAATACTCTGACAACTATCTTGGATGTCATCTTCATCAGTTTGCACAAAACACACATATTGTATCTCAATATATTTGTAGGTAAACACAAGTTAGCAATTTGTCAAAATTTGTGTATTATGCAAACTGTAGAAGATATATCTGGTTTTACAGTCAGGGCATTCCAAAGCAGTCATTTTTCATTCAGTCACCAAAGTAGAAGTAAAACAAAGATCAGGAATTGATACAATTAACTTACTCCACCCATAAAAGACACCAAAGGGAAAGAAATACAAATATTAAGCGACCAGACCATAATGGAAACATAAACAAAGGAAGGCCATAAGGACAGTTACTTTCCCACAAAATGGCCATATGGCCATCCAAAACCAAAAGACACAAGTGATACATGCAGCAAGCAACAAACAACAACATAAATAAATCGCCACAGAAGAGCCGCCTTGGAACGGTCAGTGGAAGATTTCCACTGGGGGGCTCAAATCGATTTTACGTGGCCATAATCCTCGCCCTTACTTCCGCCGCGATTTAGACAAATAATTTGTTCAGTCCGCATGAAGGCCTCCTAACTCATCAGTGCAACATCTCCGTGAACACAAAAATCAAAGAACCACAGATGTGAGACAACGGTGAGGACTCGACAGCAAGAAACCACTGAAATGCTGGAGCAAAAGAAAACCAACAGTTAGACTCCGATGAGCCCGACCAGAGTCAGAGCATCAGGCACCAACCAACATTATCTCTCTAATTTTCAATAAGCCTTTACGTTGGAGCCGTCATAGAATCTGAGGCCTGACCCACCGGCGTGCAATTAAAGAGGGAAGCAAAGTTGCCAACCGTGATTGGGTTAACTACCATGCATGCAGTCTGTCGTATAATATCCATGTTGTACCCAATCTTTTTATATCGAAGAATGATTTTACGAAATTGGGTGCTGAAGTCATTGCTGTTATATATTTTTCTGAATTTATATACTTAGTCACCATAAAATTCGGGTTCCGATAGACCTTCTTGCAGAAGAGATTTAAGTCCAATATTGAATTTTGAAATTAAATCAGAATGGCGTCTATAAAATTTTGAAAAGGCTTTGCGTAGTTTATGGTACCCATAACCCTGATTAAGGAGTTTAGCCGTTAATAATTTATTACGAGTGTTGAAGTCAGTTACATGACTACACACTCTAGCAAATCGAATTAATTGCGAAATATAAACGCCATAGGATGGCGCACGAGGAACATCACCATCCAAAAAATAATTTCACATTATTGAAAATGATCCTTTTTTCTCCATTTTATAATGTCTTCATTTATTTTCTACAATTTACTGTTCTTTCAGACTTTTGCTTTCTATCTTTCTGTCTCAAATTACTCATATCCACAAGTATTTGCAGCGCTTTATGTCTATACATTGTCTCTGTTGATGTGTAGTGGTAATCTTTACGTGCCCACAAACATTTTTCATGCACTGGTTGACTGTATCTCTTAGATGCCTATTGATTTGAATGTCTATAGGGCACGTATAGGTTTGCATTACTGTAGATTACTCAGACTAAAGGGAGTTAAACGTTTTAATTTATTCGAATTCTTTGTATTTCTGGCTATGATTTTATATTTATCTGGTGACGTAGAAAAAAATCCGGGACCACAAAGCGACATTTCAAGTGAATCTTCCTCGTCCGCTTTTCCAATTTTTGAAGGCAATTTTTCATTGGTTCACTACAACGTACAAAGTCTCTTACATAAGGTAGATATAGTTGAGCCGGAATTGTCCAACTTCGACGTTATTTCTCTCACTGAAACATGGCTAAACGATACAATTACGAATCAAGATATTGCATTTAATAGTTTTCAAGTTCCATTTCGGCGTGACAGGATTGGGGATAGTCATGGTGGTATAGCAGTGTACGTAAAAACTGGTATTCCATGTAAACGTAGGGGTGACCTAGAATTGATAAACATAGAATGCATGTGGATAGAAGTGAATATTAGAAATAGGAAAATTTTGGTTGGAACCTTTTATAGACCGCCGAACTCTATACCTCTTGTTTTAAATGAAATTGAAAATTCTATTGGTTTAGCTGTAGACACGGGCATAGCGGATATTATTGTACTAGGTGATTTTAATTTGAACATCTTAAATACGCAATCTGAAAGGAAAATTTCTGATTTATGTCAGCAATATAACCTTAATCAACTTATAAATGAACCTACAAATTATACTGAATATTCATCAACTATTATTGATTTAATTATGGTTAGTAACATGCATTCTGTAAATCTTTCCGGAGTTGGCGAACCTTTCTTAATGCAAGATATTAGGTATCACTGTCCCACTTTTTGCATTTTTAATTTTAAGAAACATAATCCACAATCATTTACTCGTAAAATTTGGTTATATGATCGAGGTAATTACGCAGAACTTCGTCAACAGGTATCAGATTTTGAGTGGAATGCAATACGAAATGATGATGTAAACACATATGCGGAATCATTTACAGATAATTTATTAACTTTGGCAGAGCACTGTATACCTTATAAAACCATCACTATAAGACCTCGAGATTTACCTTGGATAAACTCAAATATTCGCAAATCTATGAGAAAACGAAATAGGCTATTTAGAAAATATAAACGTAACCATAGTATAAACACATATAGTAGATTTAAACAAGCAAGAAACGATGTTATCAGTCTGCTCCGTAAGTCTAAGCAAAATTACTTAGCTTCTCTTGCAAATAAACTAAAAACAAACAATTTGTCAGTACAAGATTACTGGAAAACACTTAAATCATTTATTAAACCATCGCAAAACTCAAGTATTCCTCCTCTTGTTAAAGACAATATATATATTTCAGATGATTCGGAAAAGGCAAATCTCCTAAACAGTTATTTTGTAGAACAAACATTGATTGATGACCAGTCTGCAACGTTAGCTTGTACTATTAATCATAACACCCCGAAACTAAGTACCATACAATTTCAACCAAAAGAAGTCGAAGATACTCTAAAAAGTTTAAAATTAGGTAAGGCATCAGGCCCAGATAACATAAATAACAGTTTTCTAAAAGAACTTGCCGAACCCCTGTCAAATCCGTTAAGTGACCTCTTCAATTATTCTCTATCCAAATGTGACTTTCCCAACAAGTGGAAGGAAGCTAATGTTTCTCCTTTGTTCAAAAAGGACGACCCATCGCTTATCAGTAATTACAGACCAATATCTCTTCTTAGTACTATTGGAAAAGTCATGGAAAAAATAGTTCATAAGCATCTATTCAATTTTTTCAAAGAGCACAACATAATCACTTGTTTACAATCGGGATTTTCTCCCGGAGATTCAACGGTCAATCAACTTGTTGACATTTATAACACTTTCTGCAAAGCTTTAGATGATGGAAAAGAGGTGAGGGCGGTATTTTGCGATATAAGCAAGGCTTTTGATAGAGTCTGGCATAGAGGCTTGCTGCACAAATTAAATGAAGTATGTATAAATTCAACTCTTCTACAATGGCTTGCTAGTTATCTTTCAAACAGAAAGCAGAGGGTAGTTATACCAGGTGGGGTTTCTGATTGGCTTTTCATTAAGGCAGGTGTACCTCAGGGTTCTATATTAGGCCCGCTTCTTTTCTTGATTTACATAAATTATATCGTAGACAACATAGATTCTTCTGTTCGTCTTTTTGCCGACGATACAACCTTATATTTGATCGTCGATGACCCTAATGATGCTGCCAGACAGTTAAATTCAGATTTAGATAAAATACATGTTTGGGCAGAACGCTGGCTTGTCAAATTTAACCCTGCAAAGTCTGAGGCCTTACTGCTTTCTAGGAAAATAAATAAACCCCTCCACCGCCACTTTTGATGAATAACGAACCTATTCAGGAGGTATCTTGTCATAAGCATCTCGGAATCTATCTTTCTAGTGACGGGACCTGGCATGAGCATTTTAGTTATATAACTTTAAAAGCTTGGACTAGAATAAACGTTATGCGCAAGTTTAAATTTACTCCTGATAGACAAGCCCTTGAAAAGATATATGTTTCATTTATCAGACCCCTGTTAGAGTACGCGGACGTCGTATGGGATAACTGCACCAGGTACGAAGTAAATGCCCTAGAGAAAATACAAGTTGAAGCAGCACGAATTGTAACAGGTACTACCAAGTTGGCATCCTTGGAAATGCTCTATAGAGAAACCGGCTGGGAAACTTTTCAATGTAGACGTAGAAATCATAAACTTTATTTATTTCACAAAATGAATAATAATATAACCCCAACTTATCTTTCCACCTTAGTACCGCCATTAGTAGAAAATACCACCGTCTATGGGCTTCGAAATTCAACGAACATTAGACAAACAATGTCCAGAACCCAGCTTTATTACAACTCCTTTTTACCATCCAGTATCAGAGCCTGGAATGAACTGAGTCCTGACGTCAGAGATGTAAATTCAGTGGAAATTTTCAAAACTCGTATAACTGAAAATCAAGCAAAACCTCCTAAATATTATTATATAGGTGAAAGATCTGCTCATATTCTACATGCTCGGTTGAGAACTTCTTGCAGCTCCCTCAATCATCATCTCTTCTCAAAAAACATTGTTAATGACCCTAACTGTACTTGTGGAACTGCTGAAACAACAAAACATTACTTATTTGAGTGCCAGAAATACAACAGAATACGAATCGAAATGATGGCCAAGGCTACAGAGCACTGTCAACCAACCACTAACACTCTTTTGTTTGGCCACATTGAGTTAACATACAATCAAAACTGTGAGATTTTCCTTGCTGTACAAAAATTTATCATTGACAGTAAGCGTTTCAGACAGTGAGAACTCTCTCTCTCTCTCTCTCTCTCTCTCTCTCTCTCTCTCTCTCTCTCTCTCTCTCTCTCTCTCTCTCTACTTGAACTAGCGTTTGTTAGTGATAGTTTCTTCTTTTTCTACCCTATCTTTGATCTCTCAGCTTCACTATTATATGGCTGAGATTTGGTTTAAATAGTTCTATGATTGTCTTTGTGTTATTCATTTCACCGGTTGTATTTGTAATATGCAAGTTAGATGGGAGACAGATTTATATAAGCCTATTGGCTTCTTTCTGAATCCCTTTGTAAGTTTTTGTATTTGTGTAAAATATTTTTATGACATTATTTGAAATAAAATATGTTTAAACCAAAAAGGAAAATTTACAATCTCAAAATCAAAGTCATCGCGTTTATCATAAATTTTGCACGAAACAAATCCATCTACAATAGAGAGATGTAAATCCAAAAACGGGGCCTCGGCATCAGAAGAATTTGCTTTATTTAACTGAAGTTCTAGGGGGTAAATCTGACTGATCAAACCATCAAAATAGGTATTATCAATATTGACTAAATCATCTAAATATCTAGAAGTAGAGCTAAAAGCTTCAATAATTTCAGATTGGTTATCAATGGAAAGCGACAAAATGAAGTCTCTTTCATAACAATACAAGAACAGATCAGCCACAAGAGGTGCGCAATTAGTACCCATCGGAATACCCACAATTTGTATAAATAACTTAGTACCGAATCTAATATAAATATTGTCAAGTAGAAAGGTGAGGGCATCACACACTTTCTGACTTGACCAAAGTGTATAATTCTTATGCTCTTTAGAAGTGAAAAATGCTTTTCTGACATTACATGCAAGATAGAGAGAATCTTCTCTGTGAAAAGCCCATTCAATTAAATCATTAAGCTTTTCTTTTATAAGATTATGAGGAAGTGTAGTGTAAAGAGTGGAAAAATCGTAGGTAGACAGACTAGAAGCACGAAAATGTCTAGATTTCAATTTATTTAAAACCTCATTCGAATTTTTATAGACCAAAACAGATTTCTTCCTAATCTTTCAAAGACTTCGTGCAAAATTTATGATAAACGCGATGACTTTGATTTTGAGATTGTAAATTTTCCTTTTTTGGATGGTGATGTTCCTCGTGCGCCATCCTATGGCGTTTATATTTCGCAATTAATTCGATTTGCTAGAGTGTGTAGTCATGTAACTGACTTCAACACTCGTAATAAATTATTAACGGCTAAACTCCTTAATCAGGGTTATCGGTACCATAAACTACGCAAGGCCTTTTCAAAATTTTATAGACGCCATTCTGATTTAATTTCAAAATTCAATATTGGACTTAAATCTCTTCTGCAACAAGGTCTATCGGAACCCGAATTTTATGGTGACTTAGTATATAAATTCAGAAAAATATATAACCGCAATGACTTCAGCACCCAATTTCGTAAAATCATTCTTCGATATAAAAAGATTGGGTACAACATGGATATTATACGACAGACTGCATGCATGGTAGTTAACCCAATCACGGTTGGCAACTTTGCTTCCCTCTTTAATTGCACGCCGGTGGGTCAGGCCTCAGATTCTATGACGGCTCCAACGTAAAGACTTATTGAAAATTAAAGAGATAATGTTGGTTGGTGCCTGATGCTCTGTCTCTGGTCGGGCTCATCGGAGTCTAACTGTTGGTTTTCTTTTGCTCCAGCGTTTCGGTGGTTTCTTGCTGTCGAGTCCTCACCGTCGTCTCACCTCTGTGGTTCTTTGATTTCTGTGTTCACGGAGATGTTGCACTGATGAGTTAGGAGGCCTTCATGCGGACTGAACAAAATTTTTTGTCTAAATCGCGACGGAAGTAAGGGCGAGGATTGTGGCCACGTAAAATCGATTTAAGCCCCCCAGTGGAAATCTTCCACTGACCGTTCCAAGGCGGCTCTTCTGTGGCGATTTATTTATGTTGTTGTTTGTTACTTACTGTGTGTATCACTTGTGTCTTTTAATTTTGGATGGCCATATGGCCATTTTGTGGGAAAGTAACTGTCCATATGGCCTTCCTTTGTTTAGGTTTCCATTATGGTCTGGTCGCTTAATGTTTGTATTTCTTTCCCTTTGGTGTCTTTTATGGATTGAGTAAGTTAATTGTATCAATTCCTGATCTTTGTTTTACTTCTACTTTTTTATCACAATATTTAATTACATGCGTTTTAATAGCAGTAAGACAGGAAGTTAATAATTTAGAAAGTTCAGTGGTAGTGCAAGAGCTAGAATTTGCAATAAACCGTGCTTTGTAAGGTTTTTTATGAAGTTTTGGTAACCAGTGTAGCGTAGGAAGCTTGTCTTGGCCTTCGTTAACACACACAGCAAACTTGGTGGCTGAAAGACAAACATGTTTATCTACTATAGCTCTCTCTTCAGCTAAAGGCTGAAGTTCATAGGCCTTAGTACCACCAAGCTCCTGCTTAAGCGTGTTAACATAGTGGAGCCGTCACACAACGACGACGTTGTTAGCGGCCTTGTCTGCAGGGGCCAAAACAAACTTCTTATGAACTTCTTGAATACCTAGTATAAGATGACGTAAAGACGTCTTGGGCTTAGGAGGTAATAAGTTAGTTTTTTGAGAATAGAAAGAAATGCGTTTATTCACTAGTTTTAAAATGCTAAGTTTCCAGTCCTTAAGGGCTTTATGCTCAACATACTCTCGCTTACACCATCGATTACCGAATTCATTCAAGGAAGCAGCGATTTCATCTCCATATTTACTGAAAATCAATTTTAGAAGGAAACCGATATTTCGGTCCTTTAGAAATTATATTCCTTATCCTAGAATCAGGAATAATTTTCAAATTGCCAGTAATTACATGACCAGCAGCAGGATAGCAATACTTTGAGTTTTTACAATCACATGAATCAGGAGTATTAGTATCAATATCAAGATCTGAAACAAGTTTATTGAAATTAAAAATGATAGATCTAACAGGTTTGTTATATTTATAGCAAATTATAGGTGTTTCAGTATTTTGAAAATAAGCAGGAATGGAAGAAAGCACCGATCTCTCACGGAAGATACTGGGCAAATCTATAAAATCCATACCCTTATTAATGAAGGATATTTTGAAGAAATGGCGTTTATGATTAATTTCAGAATCAATGTAAGGACGGAGAGTATGCTGAGTATAGCCTCTAGTTAAGAGAGCCGCATCATATAACTGATGAGAACTATCGTAGAATTTATTCGCCTCGGTGTCCAGAAGACGTAAAACAGAAACGGGTAATGAACTTAAAAATGAAAGCATAGAGTGGCGTCCATGATTTAATAATATAATTGACAGTCACTTCAGTCTAGTATTATTTCGTTTAAACGCACGTGATTTACGTTAAAAGTTACCATTTTTCCTGGTGCCGTGAGATCTAGTTCTGCGTTTTCGACATTCCAGGAGTGAGAAAATATCAAAGTCCGGCATTCTGGAAATATTACCCTCATGATAAATGTTGTCAATAAATCCCAGTGGAAAAGGGGTCTGTGAAAATTTAATCCATTTCAGTTCAGCTTCATGTCTTTTGATTATTTTGAATCTAGATGTAGAATTTGCATCGTAATAAGGTTTTTCAACTGGTTGTATAACAATGTTATTTAAAGAATGACCTGTACGTCGAAAGTTTGCTGTTTGTGTTACAGAAGGCCTAGGCAGGCTTCCTATGTTATACTGGTTACCTAAACTTCTTTAAAGTCGGGTAGTCAAATGAATTGCTAAAATGTATGAACATGTAATAATCTGGCAACCATCTTGGATGTCATCTTCAACAGTTTGCATAAAACACACATATTTTATCTCAATATATATTTGTAGGCACGCACAAATTAGCAAATTGTCAAAATGTGTGTATTATACAAACTGTTGAAGATATATCTGGTTTAACAGTCAGAGCATTCCAAAGCAGTCATTTGTCATTCAGTCACCAAGTTTGCTGTATGTGTTACAGAACGCCAAGGCAGGCTTCCTACGTTATATTGGTTACCTAAACTTCATAAAAGACCATACCAAGCACGGTTCATTGCAAACTCAAGCTCGTGTACCACCACTGAACTTTCCAAATTATTGACTTCAAGTTTTGCTGCCATAAAACATGTGATTAAATATTCTTTGAAAGATCAGGGAGACATCTGTTTAAGTCCATAAAAATCTACTGAAGTTTTAAATAAATTAAAATTCAGACGTTTTCATGCTGCAAGTCCGTCTATTGATGATTTTTCCTTCCTTTACACTACACTTCCTCATAATGTTATAAAAGAAAAACTTAATAATTTAATTGAATGGACATTTTATGGGGAAGACTCGTTATGTAAGAAATGTTTTTTTTCACATATGAAGAGCATAAAAATGATACGTTATGGTCATGTCTGAACGTGTGTAAAGCTCTCAACTTTCTACTTGACAATATGTACATAAGAATTGGTACTAAGTTAATTATACAAGCTGTGGGTATTCCAATGGGTACCTGCACCCTTTGTGGCTGATCTGTTCTTGTTTTGTTATGAAAGAGACTTCAGGATGTCCGTTTCCGTAAAAACCAATCCGAAATCATTGAAGCCTTTAGCTCGACTTCTAGATATTCGGATGATTTTTTTAATATTGACAATAGCTATTTCGACGGTTTAATCAGACAAATTTACCCCTCAGAACTTCAGTTAAACTAAGCAAATTCTTCTGATACCGAGGCGGCGGTTTGGTATTTACAACTGTCTGTTGTAGATAGGTTTGTTTCCTGAAAAATTTATGATAAACGCGATGATTTTGATTTCGAGATTGTAACTTTTCCTTTCTTGGATGGTGATGTTCCTCGTGCGGCATCCTATGACGTTTATATATCGCAATTAATGCGATTTGCTAGAGTGTCCAGTCTTGTAACTGACTTCGACACTCGCAATAAATTGAGAGCTGCTAAACTTCTTAATCAGGGCTATCGGTATCATAAGCTACTCAAAGCCTTTTCAAAATTTTATAGACGTCATTCCGATTTAATTTCAAAATTCAATGCTGGACTTAAATCGCTCTGCAACAAGGTCTACCGGAACTCGAATTTAGCGGTGACTTAGTATATAAATTCAGAAAAATGCATAATTGCAATGACTTCAGGACCCAATTTTGAAAAACCAGTCTTCGATACAGAAAAGATTGGGTACAACATAAGTGTTATACGACAGACTGCATGCATGGTAATTAACCAAATCACGGTTGACAACTTTTCTTCCCTCTTTAACTGCACGCCGGTGGGCCAGGCCACAGATTCTATGACGGTTCCCGCGTAAAGGCTTATTGCACGCCGGTTGTTAGTCATTAGGTCTCTCACCGCCGTAGGTTCGAGCCTCGCTCGGGTCACGTGTGAGACGCCAAGTTCTGCAACGGAAGGTCAGGTGGTTTTTCTCCGGGTACTCCGGTTTTCGCCCACCTATGATTAACGATCGGCTCGATATGAGTGAAATAATCTTGAAAGGGCCGTAACCCCCCCCCCCAAAAAAAAAAAATAATTGCACGCCGGTGGGTTAGGCCTCAGAGTCTATGATGGTCCCAGCGTAAAGGCTTAATGAGAATTATGTAATGTTGATTGGTGCCTGATGCTCTTTCTCTGGTCTGGCCTATCGGAGTCTAACTGTTGGTTTTCGTTTGCTCCAGCATTTCAGTGGTTCCTTGCATTCTTCTGTCGCAGTTTATTTTTGTTGTGGTTTGTCTTTGAGTGTGTGTATCGCTTACAATATTTTGTTTTGGATAGCCAATTGGCCATTTTGTAGGAAAGTAACTGTCCTTTTGGTTTTCCGCTGTTGATATTTCCATTAGGGTCTAGTTATTTTATGTTTGTGTTTCTTTCCCGTTGGTGTCACTGATCGGAGCTGTGGGTTAATTGTATCCATTCATGATTATTGCCTTCACTTCTATTTTAAAATAGGATTCAAAAACTGTCTGACAGCCATCTTGGATGCCAACTTAAGGAATTTTAATCTGTCTTTGACAATCAAATACATATACTAAATGTATTGTTAATAATATGATAATATATACAGATCATCAACACATCCTTACGCTAAATATGACTAATTTGATTAGAAAACATCCTTTTTCAAGAGTTTTGTACTTAGATGACCCCTGGCCGATAAGGCTGACATACTTTGAGGGTACATTTCAAATAATTTTCTATTGTTCACTGCACCTGAGTAGTTTTATGATGATTTTAAGCAAGCAATTTCCCGAAACATGTGTTAAAAGAGAGTTTTGTGTAGTTTCATGTTTGTTTTGCACTCATTTGACATTTGACCTACTTCTGAGCCTCTGACGCATTTACAGACGTGGCAGCCATCCCTTTGATTGATGACACACATCAATGATTATATTTAGAATGGGTGCCATACTTGTATCAATTTTGCCATCAAAATTAAAAATATCAATCAGGCAATTCCCCCAAATATGTGTTAAAAGAGAGTTTTGTGTAGTTTCATGTTTGTTGTGCACTCATTTGACATTTGACCTACTTCTGAGCCTCAGACGCATTTACATGTACAGACGTGGTATCCATCCCATTGATTGATGACACACATCAATGATTACATTTAGAATGGGTGCCATACTCGTCTCAATTTTGCCATCAAAAGTAAAAATACCAATCTTTTTTGGGATTGGATGGCCAACTAACTTGTGGGTTTGAACATTGTCATGTAAAAATGGATATGCTGGAGACCGGTTTCCGTGCATACTCTCCTCATGTTTGTTCGATTTTCGCAGAACCACAATCTTATGGAAGCTACAAGCTATACACCTACCTTTTGCAACACCAGTTTAAATGAGTGGCCAAGAATCTCCGAAGAAAATCGCGTATAAGATTTAAAAAGAGAAATGGTCAGGAACTGATACAATCAGATTCCAAATTATTCCCATAATATCAGTAGGGAAAAGGTAGAAACATGGATTGACGACAGTAAACAAAACGGACCATAGGTTAACCGAGTCAGCAGCTCTTTCCCAAACAGCTGGTGGCTCAGAATATCCAAACCTAACTAAAAAGGAGCAATATACATAATGAGGGAAAGAATCTGGATCACCAACATGACAAACACTAAACTGGAAAGACAAATGTGACAAAAAATGAACAACCAAAAAGGGGAGAAGAATCAAAATCATCAACGCAACAACATATATAATTAGGGAAAGAATCAGAACCACCAACACACATCATGATAGAGCCACAGCAAAAGCACCGACTTAAAACGGTCAGTAAAATTACTTGTGGGTTTAAGTTAACTTTACGGGATCCCAACCCTCATCCTCACTTTCACTGTGGTTCAAACATGCATATGTTTGGTCCACGTGAAGGTTTTCTAATTGATCAGGGAATGAACTCGTAAACAAAGAAATCACAATTATAGCCAAGTTGACACGAGAATGAGAACTCGACAATGAAACGCGCTTTGCTAGCCATCCGGTGCTTAACACAATGACACAGGAACACTGGAACAAACGGAAGCAACACAAAACAAAACAAACAGTAGAAACCCGTTGGACCAAGCAACAAACATGAAACCTTCCTTGCTATCAGTATTCGTTAAGTAATAATTGACTTTAAGGCATGTTTCAAGTTTGAGCCCAATTCCTGCTATCAACGTTTCACTTGGGCTCATAAATATGGACCCATGCCTAATCACCAGTTGTGAGACTATCAAACTGATTCTGATATTTTGGGTACTTCTTCAGCAGTTCCTGTGCAATTTGCACCGTCGTATATTTTTCTGCTCATCGGTGAGTAAATGGGGTATCAAGTTAGCACTTATCTTCGTAACGTTTAGACCTTTCTTCAGAATGAAGTGAACAGATGCTAAATCCAAGCTTGTCATTTGTGCCAGCTTTCCCGCAGCGAAACACGCATCTTTCTCAACAAGAGGACCCTGATTCGCTCACCCGAGTGTCAATGTCTCTAGTATATTCTATTTTTGGCTCTGGTGGCCAGAGCGAAACGATTTCAGCTAGAGTGGAAGGGTGTCACCTTGACAACATTTCTGCGAAGTTTGAATCAAATTGGCACAAGGGTTTAGGAGGATTCCGCGTTTGAAGCAAATTTACAATGTTTTGCTATTTTTAGCTCTTGTGGCCATTTTGTTCACCGGAGCGGGATCGTTTTAGCTATTTTGGTAGAGGGTCAGCTATATTCCTACGAAGTTTGTATGAAATTGGCCCAAGGGTACAGGAGGAGTTGTCGTTTGAAGATTTTTTATCTATTTTCATCTCTGGCGGCCATCTTATTTGTCAGAGCAAAACGATTTTAGCTATTTTGGTAGTGAGTCACGAAGGCAACAGTCCTGTGAAGTTTGCATCCAATTGGCCCAAGGGATTAGGAGGAGTTCGCGTGTGAAGCAAATTTACGAGGTTTTTCTATTTTAGCTCTGGCAGCCATTTTGTTCATCCGGGCAAAATCCTTTTAGCTATTTCGGTAGATCATCTATCCATTATTCCTATTCAGTTTGAACGACATTGGCCCAAGGGTAAAGGAGGAGTTGTCGTTTCAAGAGTTTTTTTTTCTATTTTTAGCTCTGGTGGCCATCTTGTTTGTCAGAGCGGAACGGTTTTAGCAATGTTGGTAGGGAGTCACCTAGCAAACATTCCTGTGAAGTTTGAATGCAATTGGGCCAAGGGTACAGGAGGAGTTGTCGTTTGAATATTTTCTAATTTTAGCTCTTGCAGCCATCTTGTTCACCAGAGCGGAACAATTTAGCTACTATTGTAGGGAATCACCTCGCCAACATTCCTGTGAAGATTGAATGAAATTGTGCCAAGGATATAGGAGGAGTTGTGGTTTGATTTTTTTTCTATTTTTGGCTCTGGCGGCCGTTTTGTTCATCAGTGCGGTACGATTTTATTTTAGCAATTTTGGTAGGGAGTCACCTAGACAACGTTCCTGTGAGGTTTGAATCAAATTGGCCAAAGGGTTTAGGAGACGTTCGCATTTGAAGCGAAGTTACGATGTTTTTCTATTTTAGCTCTGGTGGCCATTTTATTAATCGGAGGTCAACTGTTTTAGCTATTTTGGTAGAGGATCATCCAAGCAACATTCTAATGAAGCTTGAATGTAATTGGCTGAAGAGTACAGGAGGAGTTGTCGTTTGAAGATGTTTTCTATTTTTAGCCCTGGCGGCCATCTTGTTTGTCAGAGCGGAAGGAGCATAGCTACTTTGGTCGAGAGTCACCTGGGCAACATTCCTGTGAAGTTTGAATCAAATTAGTCGAAGGGTTTAGGAGGAGTTCGCGCTTGAGGCAAATTTGCGATGCTCTTTTTTTGTTTCTAGTTTTAGTTCTGGCGACCATTTTGCTCATTGAAGCGGAACCATTTTAGCTATTTTGGCTGAGAGTCACCTTAGCAACATTTCTATGAAGTTTAAATGAAATTGGCCCAAGTGCACAGGAGGAGTTGGCGTTTCTCTTTTAGCGCTGGTGGCCATCTTGTTCATCAGAGTGTAACAATATTAGCTATTTTGGTAGAGAGGCAATATTCCTGTGAAGTTTGAAGCTAATTGGTCCACGTGTTTAGGAGGATTTCATATTTAAAGCAAATTGTTGACGACGCACGACTAACGACGCACGACGAACGACGCACGACGGACATTCACTGATCACAATACCTCACCATGAGCACAACGTGCTCAGGTGAGCTAATAATGGACTTACTCATAATAATGTTATATTTGCTAAATGCAGTCTTCTAGAATGAGGGATAGCTTTGACTGGTTCCTGACCGGAGCTGAATTTTGAAAACCAACTAAAAACGGTGGAATATAACATTTGTCTATCCGCACAAATAATAATACATAACTCATGGCGTATGCTTTTGACACTCAATCCCAAATTATTGCCGTCTGTTTGGGAAATAGCTGCTAAATCGGCTTGTCAATTGTAATGTTTGTGTTTGTCCGTCCTTCCCTTTGATGTTTGGAATAGGCTTTGCAATTTGCCATTTTGTGGGAAAGTAACTGTCCATTTGGCTTTCCGCTATTAATGTTTCAATTAGGGTCTAATTAATTCATGTTTGTGTTTCTTTCCCTTTTGTGTCCCTGATGTGGGTTTGGGTTAATTGTATCGCTTCCTGATCATTTCCATCCCTTCTCTTTTCTGTTCTGATTCCACCAGTTCCTGAAATACCTTTACACATTTAATTTTTATATCACCTCTGATTTCAGAAACATGTTCTATTTGTTTTCCATTACGAAATCACGCCTCTACAAATACACTGTTACCTTTTACGCCGAAAAATGAAAGTTTTAATAGGAAAAATTGTGATATTTATTTTATTTCGTTCATTTTACAGCAGAAATAAGAAAAAAAAAGGTTTACCCTTGCAAACCCCTGTTTTACTATATAAAAGTGGGGTTCAAGGGGGTCAGAATTATATAGGCGTGTTTTCGTGATGAAACCATTTTCAACGCAGTGTCTATTAACACATCTGAAAGCAGTAACAATTACAACAGAACAAATATGTGGATTTCAGATATACATTACCAGGTCTGAGAATTTAGCTATTTCTAAAGACTGTCCATAAAAATAAAGACAGCCTTTAAATTTATGGACTCACGTGTCTGTAGAAAGCAATGCAAATCATAAGAGTTTTCAAAAATTCGAAATTCGCAGAAAATGTATTATATAAACTTCGTCCTTACATGATGAATTGCATACAGATAAAGTTTTTTTTTCTCGAATCTGTTGTCTAATTTCCGAGAGTTTATATAAAACGGCTAGGAATGATATACCCGACCAGGTAAAAGGTCTAGCTGAATTTTCTGAAAGTGTACTTAAATAAATATAGCAAAGATATAACTTGCTGTTTTGTTCATCACGAAAACACGCCTATATAATTTTGACCCCTTGAACCCCACTTTTATATAGCAAAACTGGGGTTTCCGGGGGTATACCTTATTTTTCTTATTTCTGCCCTAAAATATAGATTGTGGGTTTTCTATATTTTGAGCAGAAATAAGAAAAATATCTCAATTTTTCATCATTAAATTTTCATTTTTTTTGGCGATAAAGGTGGCAATGTATTTGTATAGGCGTGTTTGCGTAATGTTGTTTTCTGGCATTATATGTTTGTGTTTTATTGTCTGCCCTTGCAAATTAGGTACCTGAAAAGGAGGATCGGTCACTGACTGTATCTTGCCCCCGCCCATAGGGGCTTGAAGAAAGGTTTGGGCTGCACGATGCTTCCACGCAGAGCTGAATCCGGCCCGCACACTAGTACTGGTAAATCGGTTAGAGGAACTAAGCCTTTCCAAGAACCGCGGTGCGAGGCGGACCGTCCATGCTAATAAACCCTGTTGGTTTCATTGGGCGACAGGGCTTGAGATGTCATTTCATCTCAACGTCGGGTAAAAGTCCCAGAGAATTGGAAGCAACGTCTCCAAAATGACCTTTACAGTGTTGACGGGGACGTTAAACCTCAAATCAATCAAACAAAACACTGACTGTATCATAGTTTAGTCGAATGTATTACGTACTGTGACAAAGCATGTCATCACGAAAACATGCCTATATAATTTTGACGCCCTTGAACCCCACTTTTGTATAGCAAAACTGGGGTTTACAGGGGTATACATTATTTTTCTCATTTCTGCTCAAAAACATAGATTGTGGGTACTCTATATTTTGAGCAGAAATAAGAAAAATATCGCAATTTTTCAGCATAAAATTTTCATTTTTTCGGCGATAAAGGTGGCAATGTATTTGTATAGGCGTGTTTGCGTAATGTCGGTCACTGACTGTATCATAGTTTAGTCGAATGTATTACGTAATATGACAAAGCATGTTCTGCCTATTAAACCCGCGTCAATCACTAGTTGCTACTTATAGCTTATGCTTGTATGAATAGAATTGTCTGCATTGTCTTCTGGGACTTTCGTGTAACATTACGAAAACATGTCTATACAAATACATTGCCAACTTTTCGGCCAAAAATTGGAAATTTTAAGATGAAAAATTGTGATATTTTACTTATTTCTGCTCTAAACATAGATTGGGGGGACTCCATAGAACCGCCTCGACGAGGCGGCTCTATCGAGTACCCACAATCTATGTTTTTGAGCAGAAATTAGAAAAATAATGTATACCCCCTTATACCCCAGTTTTACTATATAAAAGTGGGGTATGAGGGGGTCAAAATTATATAGGCGTGTTCTCGCAATGGGATTTTTTTCTGAGCCGCTTCAACTGAAATAGCTTCTTAGGCCCATCTCGAAAACATGCCTGTATAATTTTGACCCCCTTTAACCCAACTTTTATATAGTAAAACTAGGGGTCACAGGGGTATAGAATATTTTTCTTATTTCTGCTCAAAACCCACATAGATTGTGGGTACTCGTTAGAACCGCCTCGAGGAGGCGTTTATAACGAGTACCCACAATCTATGTTTTGAGTTGAAATATAAAAAAAATCAAGATTTTTATTTGAAAAAAAAAATTGGTGGTAATTTTTACCAATATATTTGAAAAGGCGTGTTTTCGTAAAGACGTGTGCGCTGATACAAGACTAAAATCAGTGTGTGATTACCCTCATTACGAAAACACGACTATTCAAATATATTGAAAATTTTAACACCAAAAATGATTTTGAAAAAAAAAAATTTCGCGTTTTTGCTGAAAACATAGATTGTGGGAACTCGTAAGGATCGCTCTACGATTTTGAGCAGAAATAAGCAAATAAGAAAAAAATAAAAATGTATATCTCTGCAAACCCAAGTTGTACTATATAAAAGTTGAGTTACAGGAGGTCAAAATTATATAGGCTTGCTTTCGTGATGTATTAGTCAGACCGCAATTTTCTCTCACTGCAGAAAGATAGAATGGACAAAAGACATCCAAACAACATACACAAAGACTTTGGACAGATTGCATGCGGATGTGCAGGCTTATCTGATTCTTTTCTGTATGCACATTTCACATGACAATTTATGCTTGGTAATGACGATTTCCATTTAGTCTTAGACAACCTTGTTTCCGAAATTATACATTGCCAATTTGCTTTTCAATTAGGCGTTGTCTGGTTTGGTTAAAATTGCATGTGAACGCGATGTACCGTGTATTAAATTGCTATTACATGTATTTTAAACGCTCGCAATATGCGTTTGTCACGTAGACAACGCAGTTAACACGCGTAAATGGTAAAGTTCCTCGCGGACTTATCTGTACATTGTAAGAACGCTAGGCATGTGAAACGTCAGGCATGTATGGATTGCTATCGGTGCACTTCCGGATTATGTTTATGGATTATATCATCTGAAGAGAAGACAGAAGCTCAGTGAAAGACATTTTATACATTTTGTTCTGGCAATAAATGGTCCCTTGCACACAAAAAGGGACACATTGAAATATGCAACCAACGAAGCAAGTAAGTCGGATAAGCCTGCGCATCCGCCCAGTCTGATCTATGTCTTGGCAAGTCTCTTTGGTCGTCCGTGGAACCTGTCACATCTGCAGAGTTAGACCTTTCGATGTTAATATGGCGGTTAGGGTGCACACTCTGAATAAATGTTGGTGGGCGCATATACATGGATGCATCTTTTCGCATGAACAGGCTGAAATGACAAAAATAAGATAACGCACGCAATCTCGGTTCTGTCATTTCCGAGCGTCTTCCAGCGAAAATGTGCATTACGCAAACACGCCTGTTCATTTTATCGCCGAAAACATGAAGATTTTAAGATGAAAAATTGTGATATTTTCTTATTTCTGCTCAAAATATAGATTGTAGGTACACTTTAGAACCGCCTCATCGTCAATATATATATTTGTTTGCATCACGTGAACAAGTCCGTGGAATGAAGAACCCCCTATACCCCACTTTATATAGAGAAAACTGGGGTTTACGGGGGTACATTATTTTGCTTATTTTTGCTCCAAAACATAGGTTGTGGGTACTCGTTATAACCGCCTCAATGAGGCGGTTCTAACGAGCACCCACAATCTATGTTTGCATTATTTATAAGCAAAATGTCACGGATTTTCCTCTGAAAAGTTGCCATTCTGGATATGTTTCGCATGGATGTGTTATCGTAATGGTTTTTATGTAGTGCCTAATTAAAAACACCAAACATTTTATCTGCTATTAAGCTTATTTGGTTAGTAAGATTCGCGTCTAGCTGTGTGATAAGAGCGTTGCGGTATCGAAACTTCGCTCTTGGCATCATTGTTCCTTTGAGATTGATCATTAAATCTTTTCTACGGCCATTCTGTTCATAAAAGACAGTTGTCAGTCTATGGCGAATTAACCCATATACGAATATGGAATCTTCCACCTTATTAGTTTGGAGTGATCCACTTCCAATTATAGAGGTGTCAGATTTTTTGTTTGCGGCAAATGTTACAAAAATGAATGTTCTTCAAGCAAACAGTTTAGTCCCAGGTCAGACGCCACGAGAAAAACTGGTTGGCTAACTTGGCAGGTTCAATATGACATAATAAATAGTTACGACTGGACTGTTAAATGCCACACAAGCAAACAATGTTATAAAGCATTGTGCTATGTTATGTTTTGTTAGTGCACACTGCTTAATACTAGGGCAAGTCAATCAGTAACCGGCCTATCCCATTTCCAGTTGACCGAGACAACCAAGATTTTCATGCCTTATGTCAATACATGCTTTAGGCATGAGGGCAAAATTGCACCCTTATCGTATCATTCCCTCATAAGATATTGAACGTCAAACATGGTTAGCGATGCAAAAGCAAGTTTTTTTGTCAAAAGTTGGGTACAGTGCTGTAATTCGGTTCTTGTATTTGAAAGCGAAAATAGGTCAGGATATTCATTGCGAGTTGACCAATGTTTATGGGTCTTCTTCACCATCGTATACACAAGTTTGATTCTGGCTAAAGAAACCAGGTCTGGATGCCCATCAGATGCCACCGATGAAGAAATATGTAACACAGTACGGCATCTGTTGTTATCTGATAGGCGAATAAAGGTGGAAGAAATTGCAAATGCATTGCACATTTCAGATGGTAACGTTTCATCAACTTTACAGGATCACTTGGGTATGCGCAAGCTACATGTAACAGCCCGTTGGGTCCCAAAACCCCTTAGCGACGAGCAAATGGCAACCAGAGCATCAGTAAGCAGCGTATTGTTGAATCGGTTTAGGTCAAAGGAAGATGATTTTCTTTCACGTCTGGTGACTGTAGATGAGACCTGGGTCCATTATCATCACGCTAACAATTCCGTGAAATGAACACCCCCTTACACCCCACTTTATATAGAGAAAACATGGGTTTACGGGGGTCTACATTATTTTCATTATTTCTGCTCCTAGACATAGGTTGTGGGTACTCGATAGAACCGCCTCAATGAGGCGGTTCCCACGAGCACCCACAACCTATGCTTGCTTTATAAATAAGGAAAATATCATCGATTTTCGTCAGAAAAGTGACCATTTTGGAGATGTGAAAAAATGCACTATGTCGCACGGGTTTGTTATCGTAATGATTATGGGCAAGAGAATAAAACTCAAAATCGCCAGTGGGTATGGCCGGGACCTTCGAGGCCAAACAAGTTCAAAACGCAACCCTATGCTGGCAACTGTGTTTTGGGACGCACAAGGCGTTATTATGTGTTCGACTTTCTAGCAGAGAGAAGTAAAATAACAGGTTCGTTTTATTCAACTTTGCTTGACCAACTGAGAACTGCGATCCGTGAAAAACGCCGAGGTAAACTCTCCAAAGGGATTTTACCATACCAGGTCAATGCAAGAGTCCACACGTGCAAACTTGCAATAGATGCTGTTGAGTGGAATGGGTACGAGCTTAATACCGCACCCCGCCTATTCTCCCGACTTAGCCCTTAGTGTCTATTTCCTATTCAAAACTTGAAAAAGGATATCCGTGGACGTAATTTCCGGTCAAACGAATACTTCGTGGCGGCAGTTGAGGAGTGGGTCGAAGACAAGGACCCAACTGAGAACTGCGATCCGTGAAAAACGCCGAGGTAAACTCTCCAAAGGAGGACAATGCAAGAGTCCACACGTGCAAAAATTGCAATATATGCTGTTGAGCCGAATGGGTACGACTTAGCTCCAAGTGACTATCTCCTATTCCCAAACTTGAAAATGGATAGCCGTGGACGTTATTTCCGGCCCAACGAAGAAGTCAAGGCGGCGGTTGAGAAGTGGGTCGCAGACAAGGAGCCTGGCTTCTTCGGTTCTGGGCTGATGGCACTGGAACGGCGTTGGTACAAGTGTGCTATTCTAGAGGTCAATTACGTCGAAAAAGAACAGATCGATCTCACCCAGAAATAAGTTAGGCATTTTTTGTATAGAATCGCCCTCGTAGAAGTGAAGGCAATGATCAGATTTAGATACAATTAACTTACACATCAAAGCGAAAGAAACACCACAAAAATAAAATAAGTAGACCCTAATGGAAATAGCAATAGCGGAAAGCCAAAAGGGCAGTATCCAAAACAAAAAGATAAAAGCGATACACACATACAAAGACGAACTATAACAACAACAAAAAAAAAAAAAAAAAAAAAAAAAAAAAAAAAAACGCGACAGAGGAACAACCTTGGAACGAAATTTCTTGCACACCAGACAAGGAAATCCGTGATTTTACCCTGGGATAGAAATTTATGTTCTGACCCTGGTGTTCCGATCCAAAATCGAATATTCCCGCGTGTTTGATAAAAGCACTGGTTGAATACGATCTCGCATGTGCCGTCGTTAAGGTTGACGTCATACACGTTACGTGACGTCACTAAACATTTCCGCAGTGTCAATACAATATGGCGGACGTTGGTAACCGAAGTGACTGCAGCATTAAAATCCCCGCTAAGTAATGGAAGGTCTGCAAGAAAAAGAATCCAATATGGGTGTGAGGGGTGGATAGAAAAATCCGTCCCTCGGGATCACTGTACGGCATCACTCGGCAAGCCTCGTGATGCCGGACAGTGTCCCTCGGGACGGATTTTTCCATCCACCCCTCACACCCATATAAGATTCTTATAGTCTCATCACAATGTTCTCTGGTTTGATACTAAAGCCAAATCAGCAATTTGCAGAGAAAAGGATGTGGTCTGGAAACTGGTGCCAAAATCGCTTAACTACGCCTTGTTTCCAGATATTTGTTTAGAAATATTTGAACGTATCGTCTCATATTTAATAACAATTTTTTCTGCAATAGTTTGCAGACGATAAAAGGAATTCGATTATTTGTCAGAAGAGAACAATCTGTCATTTAGCAGACTTAAGTCGCAGTAAATGAAAACAAGCCTTCGGCGAGTTCAAGTGCGCTGGTTTTACAGTCGGGCAACTCAGGTTAACAAGTCCATGAATGAAAATCCCTCTAAACCCCACTGTATGCAGAGAAAGTGGGGTTTACGGGGGCAGTAATTTTCTATATGTCTGTTCAAAAACATATATTGTTTGTACTCGTTAGAACCGCCTTATTGGGGCGGTTCTAACGAGCACCAACAAACACTGTTTATGGAGCGGTTCTATTGAGTCAACGTCAACAGTCTATAGAAATACGAAAATTACCGCACATTTTCATCGGAAAAGTGACAGAGATAAAATCGCACGTGTGTGTTATCGTTATCTTAAATGCATTGACGTTCAGTGCATACAGAAGGAAACGTGAAAGTAAATTTATGTTGCGTCCTCGTCCGACGGGGCTTGGAGAAATAGATCTGCAAGGTGCTTCCGCGCAGAGCTTGAACCGACCGAACTTGAGCTCTGGTAAATCGCTTATAGATCTAAGCCTGCCAAGGAAATATGGTGTGAGTAGGACTGTTCCTTAAACCCAATCGTTTTCTTTGGGCGTTAGAGCTCGAGATGTCATTTCGACTCATTGTTGGGTATTAGTTCCACAAAATCGGAAGCAATATCTCCAAAACTGCATCAGAAACAAACTACAGTAGAACTTCGATGGCTCGAACACCGATGGCTCGTTTACCATGGATGAGTCGAACCCATACTTACGCCCCTAGCGAAATCGTCTAAATAAGAAATAGTGGGGGATAATTAAGGAGATTTTAGTCTTTTATCTTGCAAATGTATGCTGTGTGTAATCATTAGAATCGCCTTGATGAGGCGATTCTAATGAGTATACACAGCATACATATTCATTATAGAACACCGAAAAGATGTCTAAAAGCATCTCGTTATGCCTCCTGACAATAACCTCAGTGGCTCGAACTACCCCTGTCTCGAACAGATTTTCGAGGTCCCAAAGGTGTTCGAGCCATTGAAGTTCGACTGTAAACATTGATTCCCTCTTTAATTGCCAGCCGGCGGGTCAGGCCTCAGATTTTATGACGGTTCAAGCATAAAGACTTGCTTAAAATTTAAGTTTAGGTAATGTTGGCTTGTACCTGATGCTCTGCCTCTGGCTTGGCCTATCGGAGTCTTACTGTTGGTTTTCTTTTGCTCCAGTTAGTTATTTCTCACCGTTGTTTCATCTCTATAATTGTTTGATTTTGATGTTCCCGGAGATGTAGCACTGATGAGTTAGGAAGCCTTCATGCGGACTGAACAAATTATTTGCCTAAGCCAGGACATAAGTACAATGTAATGGCGAGGCACAATGACCACGTCGATTTAAGCCCAAGAACTTCCCAAGGCGGTTCTTCACTCGCGGTTTATTTTTGCTATAGTTCGTCTCTTAATGTGTGTATCGCCTATAGATTTTTGTTGTGGATAGCCGGTTGGTCATTTTGTGGTTTTGGCTTTCCGCTATCGATGTTTCCATTAGGGAACTAGTGACTTCATGTTCGTGTTTCTTTCCCTTTGATGTCTCTGATGGGAGATGTGAGTTAATTGTATCGTTTCCTGATCATGAACAGTTTTCCGAAACAGGGGTAGGTCGAGCCTCCTCCATGGGAAACTCATAGCGCTAGACCAAGAGACATAATCAGTGTCAATGTACAAAGGAGTTTGCCAGTCACAACGTGTGTCGTCTGATTTCGCGTCTGCTGGGTATTTCAAAAGTAATTTTTGCAAAAAGTGTGAACCCAGATAAGACTGCTCCCATAGGAGCAGTCTGATCAGGGTCCGCACTGGTAAATAGTTTCAATGAGTTACACGAACATGCAACAGACGACGAAAACAGACGGCATTGTCATTGGAGATTCATTCTTCTTGGTATTATAAGGTCAAATGTATGCTAGTTTGATGTTCTATCTAAAGGTTTGTTCTCTCTCTCTCTTTCTCTCTCTCTCTCTCTCTCTCTCTCTCTCTCTCTCTCTCTCTCTCTCTCTCTCTCTCTCTCTCTCTCTCTCTCCGGCATGTGAATATATGCGGTGTATACTGCACAAACGGATCAAAATGTCACCATAGAACTACATGTAAGAACAAATAATTGATCCATATGCCGTTTCTTTACTGCTAATTGATAACCAAGACTGGTTTTAATATTATTATTATTTTCATGCTTAACTGATCTGAGAGTGACATGTGTCCTGCTCATAACTTTTACAATGCCAACAACGGTTGGTATTTAAATAACATGAGCAGGAAAAATAAACTTCTCTGGTGATCTTCGCGGGACAAACGCCTCTTTGTTCTATGAGCATTTCAAATTTCATATTCAAATGAGCTGGACAAGAACAGAGTTTCATAATCCCAGGATTTTCTTCTTGTTTTGTTTGTTTGTTTGTATTGGAGTTTAACGGCCCCGTCATCACTATTTAAGTCATTTTGGAGCCGGTTAGTTTACCTATCCACATTTTTCCTGGGCATGATAAAACGTAAGCGGTAAACCAGTACAGTGAGCATTCTTTTGCTAGAAACTGACAGCCGCCTTTCTTGAATCAGCGGAAAGGAGAGAATGACCGTAGAAAAGATTTTATGATCAATCACCACGAAAGAATGTTGCCGACCCCGGCAGGAGTCGAACCTGCAGCCTTCTGATCACCATTCAGACGCGCACCCTGCAGAGCTACCGAGGCCGGCCCCCAGGCGTTATGGATCTGACTAGAGCATGAAAAACATACCCCAGACCCAGGCCTCTTTTAACACACGCAAAATTGTCGATTATACTCTAAGCAAAAATGAGATGAGAGACAAAACGATAAAACACCCTTGCGACCACCTAGTGCATTACTTGATATCTCAAAGATGGCTACTTTCATGATGAAAATCAGCGAAATGTTTGCTTGTTTAAACCGCAAACATAGTTTGTAGGTCCTCGCTAGAACCGCCTCATGGACAGTGATGGAGGCGGTCCTAGCGTGTACCAACAACATTTGTCTTGGAGCAGAATAGTTATACCCCAGTATACAAGTTGTCTTGTATACCCAGTAAACCCCAGTTTTCTTTATATAAAGTGGGATTTAGGGGTGCGGTCCATTTCACATAATTGTTGACGTTATGAATAATGTATATCCCAGTAAACCACTATTTTCTCTACAAAAAGTTGGTTGTGCAAGGGTTTCACTTCACGGACTTTTAAAAGTTATCATTGAGCGCTAAAGAATCAGAATTTAGACGCTATACCAATAATACATTACATAAACAGGTCTATACAAATACATTGCCATCTTTATCGCCGGAAAAATGAAACTTTTATGATGAAAAATTGTGATATTTTTCTTATTTCTGTTCAAAATATAGATTGTGGGCACTCGTTAGAACCGCCTCATCGAGGCGGTTCTAATGAGTACCCACAATCTATATTTTAGAGCAGAAATAAGAAAAATAAGGTATACCCCCTGAAACCCCAGTTTTACTAAATAAAAATGGGGTTCGAGTGGGTTCAAAATTATATAGGCGTGTTTCCGTGATGGGCAGTTTATTGTAAGCTTAGCAATGAAATACTCAGATTTCTCGATGAAATAAGATTTACCATCGAAAAATATGTTATCTGTCAGAAATTATGTCACGCACGTTGGCATAACGACGTCGATGGCGTCACTTTTAGCGCCGACATAATTTAATAAATGCACGCGACACCAAGCCAGCTTAGCAATTTTGGACATAATTTGTTTGCAAATTTCAAGTAAACCATTAATCGTGTTAATGAAACAAATTATTTACGAGGTTAGACACAGTATTTTACACTCGACCTCCTCGGAATCACCACAGAAAGATGTGACGGCCGACTTAGAATTTCAGATAAAATTGCAGTTTAAAGCATAAAAGAAGCAGAACATTTGATTTTACTTTCAGTGTAAGATCGAGTTGTATTTCATTCATGAACATGATTGAACATCAAAAGTAGTATTTTTACGAGTGGCATGAATCCTCTATATAATCAAGCTTCCTGCTATCATATCATCGTATCAGAAAAGAAAAAGAGAATACCAGATTCGTGTCGTTGATATCAAGTTTATCAGACAAGGCTTCGAGATCTATTGTAGAATCGCGAGGCTTGCCGAGCGATTCTACATGCGTTCTCGAAGCCGAGCCTGATAAACTTGATATCAAATGACACGAATCTGGTATTCTATTTAACAGGTTATCCCCTTGTACACTCTTAAATCAACAATTTACGACCAGTTATTGATGGTCTTCAGTGCGTCCTAGCATTCTAGCGGTCGATATATTTAGTATCAGCTGACCATATTTTCCTATGATATTTTTTTCAAGTATTTTTTTTTCCATTTTTCCCAGTAATAATAACATTTTTGTCATTTTCCAGTTGTCGGGTTCATTCATAAAATTGCAATGCCACGTTGACGTGATAAAGCTCTCTTGTACTGAGATAGCATTTCTTTATCAGGTCAGTGCGTTACAATGTAGTGTATATAGGGGGTAACTGATAAACTTTAAATCACAGTTGGCTCCGGCTCATTGGGGCTTGGAGGAATAGACTGGGCTGCACGATGCTTCCACACAGAGCTGAAACCGACCGCACATTAGTACTGGTAACCCGCTTAGAAGGTCTAAAATAGAAGTATAGACAATGATCCCACAGCTCCCATCAGAGACACCAAAGGGAAAGAAACACAAACACGAAGCAACAGACCCCTACGGAAACACATATAGCGGAAAACCAAAAGGACAGTTACTTTCCCACGAAATGGCCAAAAGGCTATCCAAAAATAAAATAATATAAGCGCCACAAACACCCAAAGACAAACCATTACAAAAATAAACCGCGACAGAAGAACCGTCCTGGAACGGTCAGCGGAAACGATGTCCACTGGGGGGCTTAAATCGATTTTACGTGGCCACAATCCTCGCCCTTACTTCCGTCGCGATTAAGACAAATAATTTGTTTAGTCCGCACGAAGGCCTAAGTCTGCCCAGGCAAAGTGATGCGACTCGGACCGTCCATGCATATAAACCCTATTGGTTACGTTGGGCGGCAGGGACTGATTTTTGTTTGTTTGATTTTAGGTTTAACGTCCCCGTCAACACTGTAAAGGTCATTTTGGAGACGTTGCTTCCAATTTTGTGGGACTTTTACCCCACATTGAGATGAAATGACATCCCAAGCCCTGTCGCCCAATCAAACCAATAGGGTGTCGTTCATCTCAATTACTGGTAAAAGTCCCACAAAATTGGAAGCAGCATCTTCGAAATGTTCACGGGCTTTAAAACTCAAATCAACCAACCAAACAAACAAAACTTTAAATAATGTGATTTCGTACATCTCGGTTACTCAGTCGGTTGCGTACAACTTTGTTAATTAGGAGGTCGCGGGTTCGTTACTTGCCGGTTCGGCAACATTCTTCCGTATAGACTGATAAACCAAAATTTTCTATGGCCATTTCCTACTTTCCGCTGATTCAAGAAGGCCGCTGTCATGTCAGTTTCTGGCGATATAATATGCATTCTAATGCACTTCGGTTTGTAACGCGACGTTGGTTCGGATAACGTCAAAAATTTGCGACAGTATATCCTGCCATATACTGCCGGAACCAGACGTCATCACGCAACGTCGCTTTTCAGTGGCTAGTATTTTGGTTTTACGCAGCTCACAGAGCCTGCCGTTTTGTGCAAAATAGTAAGATTTTTAACAAAAGAATCGAAAACTTGCATTAGAATGGGTATAACTGTATTGAAAATTGTCATTTTAGGAGGTAAATCGGTGGTTTTACGGTCGGAAATTCCGTTTTACGGCTCCGCTGACGCGTCGCCGTAAAACGAAATTTCCGACCGTAAAACCACCGATTTACCTCCGTCAGCGGAGCCGTAAAACGGAATTTGCGACCGTAAACCACCGATTTACCTCCCCAAATGACAATTTTGAATAAAGTTATCCCCTAACTGTACTGATTGACTGCTCATGTGTAAGCCTATAAAACTTCAGATCTCAAGGAAAACTTACCGATGCGACCCATTACGATAATATATTGAAAAGCCCCCCCCCCCCCCCCCCACCACACACACACACACAAAAGAAAGGGATTTTCAGGAAAGTATCTGATATTATCATTATTTCTGCCAATAACATAGATTGTGGTTAGAACCGCCTCACGAGTATCAAGAATTTATGTTTTGTGCAGATATAAATGTAAGAAAAAATTATTAAAGCCCTGTAAACCCCCTGTTACCAGATAAAAGTTGAGTTTGAATGAATCATTATCATTAAGGTACGAGGACTGTTCAAATATGAATGCAAGTAGAACGTTTTCTCATGCACTAATGCGAAAATCACCTGGAAATAAATATCACAGCGTAGAAAAACATTTTACCTATACATTGATACCAAACCTGTTAAAATCCGTCCGCTTTAGCCATGTATATCGTTCGATAAACACTGTCTACTCTTGTTTACTAATACAAAACATGGTTGGAAGAAGGCCAGAGTACGCCGTTGAAATACGGTCCTATATTTAGAATCGTTGTATTCTTGGTATACGGTTCAAAGACATTTTTGATGAAATATGTTCGGTTTATGAGCATAATCAAATGTATTTTCCGATAGTTTTTCGTTGGTGTAAGTTATTCAGCTGTGGGCTAGGCTCAACAGAAGATGCACCACATGATCGTCGGCCGAAAAGAGCAACATCTGCCAAGATGGTTGCTAGAGTGAAAGAAATAGTTGCTACCGATGCACGATACACCACTAGGCAAATAGCTAGTATGGTTGGCATCTCATTAGGAGCAGCTCATACAATTCTGAAACGGGATTTGAAAATGAGAAAGATCTGTGCTAGATGGATTCCCCATCTGTTGACAGATGAGCAGAAAAAGACACGCGTTCAGTGCGCCAAGAAGTTGCTTAAAAAGTTTCCAAATTACAATGTATGGTCTTTCGCTAATGTCGTCACAGGTGACGAGACATGCGTTCACTTTTTTTAGCCAAAACGAAAGATTCAGAACAAAATATGGGCAACAAAGTATTGCAAAAGACCATGCATTGCAAAACGGACCATGAGCGTAAAGAAGGTAATGTATGCCATATTCTTTTCAAATCAGGGCCCTGCTATTCAGGTTGCGGTGCCTAAAGGCAAATCTGTAAATGCGAGGTTTTACAAGAATAAAGTTCTTTGAAAATTGAAGAAATATTTCAAAGAACGAAGACCCGCAACTGGTTTGGCCAATGTCAGATTGCTACATGACAATGCGTTTCTTGCTTCGACTATCTGAAGCAAGAAAAGGTTGTTGAACTCCCTCACCCCCCGTATTCCCCTGACCTTGCCCCGTGTGACTTTTTTTTGTCCCCGCGGGTGAAAAAATACCTTTCTGGTCGAAAATTTGTACAGCGCAAACACCGCGGTTCTGCAATATTCCCGTGCCTTCATAGTATACCTCGAAAAGACTACCAAAATGCATTCAATGATTGGATCAGAAGACTGAAAGTTTGTATATCTATTAAAGGGGAATACTTTGAGGGGACAAAATAAATTTGTCATCGAAATCTATCACGGAATCATTTTTATGTGCTTAGTTGCATTCATATTTGAACAGTCCTCGTAGCTTATTTCGGCCAATTAGCCCTCAATATTTTCAAAACTCCACAATGGAACCAATTATTCCAAAGGACTATTCTTTGACGAAGGGTATAAACCAGTACAAGTGACTTATTTTAAGGATGCCTTTCTTAATGCTTAGGCAATTTGTGAAGACCATAGGGTAAAAATGTTACAATATATATGTCATCGAAGTTTGCTGAAGGTCACAGCTAAACAATTATTGTAATCGTTTCTTTTACCTAGTACATTAAAAATCCTTTTCCAGTAATCGAACATACAGTTAAATCTTAATAATTGTCGCCTTTACAGGAAACGATCTTCTGAGAAGTTAAATTATATAAAACGAAACAGTCTGCAATAAGCAGTTACGTCTTTTTAGCATCGACAAAAATCGAAGAATGAAGAATAAAAATGCTTTCTCAGAAGAAAACTAAAGACATGTGTCATTATCTTTGTTTTAGGTTGTTTACAAAACTGTTATCACATTACGCTGAGACTTCCGGTGCGACGTAATGATTTCTTTTACGATTCAAGATTGCATGACTTCTTTAATAAATATCTGAGATACATCACGAAAACACACCTATATAATTTTGACCCCCTTAATCCCCCTTTTATATAGTAGAACTGGGGTTTACAGGGTAATGTATTATTTTCCTTATTTCTGCTTAAAACATGGCTTGTGGATACTTGTGAGAACCGCCTTGTCGAGGCGGTTTTAACGCGTACCAACGATCTATGGCAAGAGCAGAAATAAGAAAAATATCAGATTTTTGTATCTGAAATTTTCCATTCTTGGTGGTAAAACTGTCATTATTTTTTAATAGGCATGGTAATGTAATATCCGCTTCAACCATAGATTGTGGGTACTCGTTAGAATCGCCTCATTTTGGGCGGTTTTTACGAGTACCCGCAATCTACAATTTTGAGCAAGAATTTCAGAAATACTTGATACCTTTGTCGACCACATTTATCTTTTTATAAAGTTTGGTTTACAAGTACAAGTGTGCTTCTGGCAGAGATCTGTGGTGAGCTGTCGTTGCTTGCAATATTATGTTTCGGGTTTCATAAATTGTAATCTCTACTTGACATCACGAAAACACGCCTATATAATTTTGACCCCCTTGACCCCCCCCCCTTTTTATATAGTACAACTGGGGTTTCCGGGGGTATACATTATTTTTCTTAATTCTGCACATAGATTGTGGGTATCATCGATAGAACCGCCTCGTCGAGGCGGTTCTATCGAGTCCCCACAATCTTTGTTTTGAGTAGAAATTAGAAAAAATATCACATTTTTTCATCTTTAAATTTCTATTTTTTGACCGAAAAAATTGGCAAAGATTGTGTATAGGCGTGTTTTCGTAATGATTTGACGCATCAAGCATGTAACGCTTGTTTTACACATCACGTTTACAAGTCCATGTAATGAATGCCCGTGTAAACATAGAGGATATTTACTTTTTTGAGGTGGATACCACATCGAGTGTGTTGAAAACATCATAATCTCACGAGTGCGAAGCACAAGTGAAAATTCGGATGTTTTCAACACACGAGATATGTGTGGTAAGTGATATGTATTCTGATAAAGAAACAAATCCTACCCTGCCCAAAAAGGGTAAACCCGATGACAAAAATTGCAAATATTGTCATGTCGAAGGCCTCGAAAAGTGTACAACTTCTAAACCCATGTGCCATTGGTAAGCTGTAATCTTTGATTCTGTTTTTTCCTGGGCATCTATTTCTATATTTTTGCTTGTGCTTTCACAGTTTTGTAATATGGTGTTTTCCACAGCCGCAATTACATGTACATGTAGCCCCAATAACAGCCATATGCCACACTATTCCTCATAACATATACAAAAAAAAAATAATGTTTTTTTTTTGTTTTTGTTTTTTTTTCGTAGAGGCTATTGACAAACGTTGTCAATAACGAATTTACGTTAAAATGGCAACTGAGATTCGCTATTGACAAACGTTTGCCAATAGTGATTTTTACTAGAATTCGCTGTCGCCAAGCGAGACGAATTGACCTGCCTATCGGGGTTTGGAGAAATAGACTGGGCTGCATGGTGCTTTCATGCAGAGCTGAAAGTACTGGGAAACCACTTAGAAGACCTTAGCATTGTAAGCCCAAAAGAACAGTTACAGTCCACAGCCACTCTCCCCACCCTTTCTCTCCCTTCTACAAGAAATGTTATCACAGTTGTTCCGAAAATGCAAGATTCCCGTGCTTTTGTGGAGGTTTAGCGTCTCCGTTAACACTATTTAGGTCATTTTGAAGACTTTTCTTCCGATTTCGTGGCATTTTTGAAATAACAGCTCAAGCCCTACCGCCCACAGGAACCTTGTACCACCTTTTCTGGGCAGGATTAGATTTCTCTGCGGTTTACCATTACTCAGGTTTGATCAGTTTCAGCTCTGCGCGGAAGCATCATGCAGTCAAAACTGTCTCCAAACCCACATAAGATGGAATGCTAAGAAATTCTGTAAACAGAAACAAGCGTCTGTAAAAAGCGATTTAAAACGCAAAATCACTATTTACAAATGTTTATTAATAGCGAAATAAACGTAAAAGGGCTATATATTGACAAACATTTGCCAACAGCCAAAATACGTTAAATTCGTTATAATTGACAAACGATTGTCAATAGCCATATTTTACGTGAAACCGCTATTAACAAACGTTTGTCAATAGCCTCTTCCTTTGTTTTCTTTCGAATAATATCAAAATAGTTCTTGCTGCCACAGTGAATGGTTTTCCATAAAAAAATACATTTGCCGTGTACTAGGGTTTGATTTTTATTTGCATGAATTGCGTCAGCTTCTTTATCCCGTTTTCAGTCCATGACGTCAATACCCTTGAAAACTCCGACTTCAAATACAGGTAAGTTGGTTTACAAAAATATATTTGGTTACTCGTTAGACCCGCCTCTAGCTATGCTAGAAGCAGAAATGAGACAAATAAATATCACAGTTTCATCTGAAAAAGGCCCTTTTTCCGATAGAGAAGGTTTTTCCCCCATCGCAAAAACACGCCTATATAATTCCCCCCCCCCCCCTTGAACCCCACCTCTATACAGTAAAACTGGGGTTTACAGGGGCATGCCTTATTTGCCTTATTTCTGTTCAAGACATAGATGTTGGGTACATGATAGAACCGCCTCTAATAGGCGGTTCTAACATGTACCCACAATCTATATTTTGAGGAGAAATAAGAAAAATATCTCAATTGTTCATCTTAATTTTTTTTTTCTTGGTAAAAAATACAATGTATTTGTATTAGCATGTTCTCGTAACGGGATACTCATTAGACCCGCCTCTTACGAGTTCCCACAGATGAGATAACTAAATAGCACCAATTTTCATCTGAAAAAAAGCCATCTTGCGATATTGAAGGTTTTTATCCTAATGTTTGGTATAAAGGATTGCGTCTAATAGTTTTAAGTGTCTACGTGTGTGTGTGTGTGTTTTTGTTTGATTTGAGGTTTAACGTCCCCGTCAACACTGTAAAGGTCATTTTGGAGACGATGCTTCCAATTTTGAGGGACTTTTACCCGACATTAATATGAAATGACATCTCAAGCCCTGCCGTCGAAATAAACCAATAGGGTTTGTAAGCATGGACGGGCCGACTCGCACTGCTTTTCCTCTAAGCGGTTTACCAGTGCTCGTGTGCGGGTCGGTTTCAGCTCTGAGTGGAAGCATCATGCACATTACGATAACTCACCCGTGCAATATAGTGTATTTTTCACATCTCCAAAATGGCTACTTTTCTGATGAAAACCCTTGATATTTTTCTTCTAAATTCTCATAACATAGGTTGTGGATACTCGTTAGTCCCGCCTCACTGAGGCGGTACTCGTTAGAACAGCCTCACCGAGGACACCTATGTCTTGAAACAGAAATAAGAAAAATAATGCATACCCACGTAAACCCCAGTTTTCTCTAAATAAAGAGGGGTTTAGAGGGAAGTCTTCATTTTGCGGACTTGTTCACCTGATGCAGCCCATCTATTGCTTCAAGCCCGATGAGCGGGGGCCTGTCTTCGTGTGTGAAGGAAAATACAGTTTTCGCTATGTTTGTCGCATAATCAAAGTTTCATTATGAAAACATGCCTATACAAGTGCAAATACATTGTAAATTTTACTGCCAAAAAGCGAAAATTTTAAGCGAAAATATATGACATTTTTCTTATTTATGCTCAAAATATAGACTGTGGGTACGCGTTAGAACCGTCTGAAAGAACAACCTTGGATGCTCGTATGGGCAGGATTAATGTGGTAATGATACATGTAACTGTAAGATAATCAAAGTTTCATTACGAAAGAACGCCTAAACAAATACAGCGAAACTTTTAAGCGGAAAAAAATCATCGAGGCGGTTCCCTCATCAATGCAGTTCTAGGGAGTACCCACAATCTATATTTTATACCCACACTCTATATTTTAGAGCAGATATAAGCAAAATAATATAAAATAAGGTAAAACACCCCAGTTTTACTATATAAAAGTGAGGTTCAATGGCGTCCAAATTATACAGTCGCGTTTTCGTGATGATCCTGGATATTGCGTGAGCATGCGACTGGCTTGTTTGTTGTCGATTACTTCTAAAACAATCCCGCTGTGATGTACGGAGTAAAGTAATAAAAGCACGAAGGGTAAGTCAATATGATTCAGAATGTATGGGCAGGATTAAAGTGGTAATGCTATGGGAAGGATCAGTCTTGGGTGCTCGTATGGGCAGGACTAAAGTGGTAACATCACGAAAACACGCCTATATAATTTTGACCCACTTGAACCCCACTTTTATATAGTAAAACTGATGTTTCCGGGGGTATACCTTATTTTTCTTATTTCTGCTCAAAAATATAGATTGTGGGTACCCGTTAGAACCGCCTCGATGAGGCGGTTATAACGAGTGCCCACAACCTATATTTTGAGCAGAAATAAGAAAAATTTCACAATTTTTCTTCTTAACATTTTCATTTTTACGGCGATAAAAGTGACAATGTATTTGTAAAGGCGTGTTTGCGTAATGATGCTAACTGAAAGAACAACCTTGGATGCTCGTATGGGCAGGATTAAAGTGGTAATGCTAACTGAAAGAACAACCTTGGATGCTCGTATGGACAGGATTAAAGTGGTAATGCTATACGAAAAAACAACCTTGGATGCTCATATCGGATGCTCATATGGGCAGGATTAAAGTGGTAATGCTAGCTGAAAGAACAACCTTGGAAGCTCGTATGGGCAGGATTAAAGTGGCAATGCTAACTGAAAGAACAACCTTGGAAGCTCGTATGGGCAGGATTAAAGTGGCAATGCTAACTGAAAGAACAACCTTGGAAGCTCGTATGGACAGGATTAAAGTGGCAATGCTAACTGAAAGAACAACCTTGGATGCTCGTGTGGGCAGGATTAAAGTGGCAATGCTAACTGAAAGAACAACCTTGGATGCTCGTATGGGCAGGATTAAAGTGGTAATGCTATATGAAAGTACAACCTTGGATGCTCGTGTGGGCAGGATTAAAGTGGCAATGCTAACTGAAAGAACAACCTTGGATGCTCGTATGGGCAGGATTAAAGTGGTAATGCTATATGAAAGAACAACCTTGGATGGTCGTATGGGCAGGATTAAAGTGGTAATGCTACTTGAAAGAACAACCTTGGATGCTCGTATATGGGCAGGATTAAAGTGGTAATGCTAGCTGAAAGAACAACCTTGGATGCTCGTATGGGCAGGAATAAAGTGGTAATGCTAAATGAAAGAACAACCTTGGATGCTCGTATGGGCAGGATTAAAGTGGCAATGCTAACCTAACTGAAAGAACAACCTTGGATGCTCATATTGGATGCTCATATGGGCAGGATTAAAGTGGTAATGCTATCTGAAAGAACAACCTTGGATGCTCGTATGGGTTGGATTACAGTGGTAATGCTAGCTGAAAGAACAGCCTTGGATGCTCGTATGGGCAGGATTAAAATGGTACTGCTATATGAAAGAACAACCTTGGATGCTCGAATGGGCAGGATTTAAGTGGCAATGCTATATGAAAGAACAACTTTGAATGCTCGTATGGGCAGGATTAAAGTGGTAATGCTAGCTGAAAGAACAACCTTGGATGCTCGTATGGGCAGGATTAAAATGGTACTGCTATATGAAAGAACAACCTTGGATGCTCGTATGGGCAAGATTAAAGTGGCAATGCTATATGAAAGAACAACCTTGGATGCTCGTATGGGCAAGATTAAAGTGGCAATGCTATATGACAGAACAACCTTGGGTGCTCGTATTGCAGGATTAAAGTGGTAATGCTAGCTGAGAGAACAACCTTGGATGCTCGTATTGGCAGGATTAAAGTGGTAATGCTATATGAAAGAACATCCTTGGATGCTCGTATGGGCCGGATTAAAGTGGTAATGCTGTATGAAAGAACAACCTTGGATGCTCGTATGGGCAGGATTAAAGTGGTAATGCTGTATGAAAGAACATCATTGGATGCTCGTATGGGCCGGATTAAGGTGGAGATTCTATATGAAAGAACAACCTTGGATGTTCTATGTGAAAGAACACCAACTGTTAGGAAAACATGAGAACCCCGCAGGCACCATCACGTGAACATGTCCGTGAAATGAACACTCCCTAAACCCCACTTTATATGGGGAACACTGGGATTTAGGGGGTATACACTAGTTTTCTTATTTCTGCTCGAAGATATAGGTTGTGGGTACTCGTTAGAACCGCATCAATGAGGCGGTTCTAACGAGTAACCACAATCTATGTTTGAAGTAAAAATAACAAAAATATAACATATTTTCATCAGAAAATTAAACATTTTGGAGATGTGAAAAAATGCACTATGTCGCACGGGTGTGTTACCATAATGCACAGCGCTGACTGCACGCAACCCTAACTCATATATGCCCAACGATCCTTTATATAGACGATGGCAAACAATGTAGAACAAAATGAGACGCCACAAAATGCGGCGTCGGATCTAAGTCTACACTAGTAGCTGAAAGTACAGACATTTTTACAAAACTTACCGCTAACAAGGCTGGTACACCTCGTATAATTGGAAATAAACTACTGCTAACTTACAAGGTTGGAGATTCAATTGTCATATGAGCCACGCCAAGCGAATTTGTGTCTTCGAGCATTCCGTCATGACAAATTTTAACTGCGCATGCCCAGCCATTCAGAGGGGCCAGGGATATGGCTTTCTGTCTGAAGGTTCCTCTTGATTCATTGCTTGTATGAGCGAGCAGCGAAGGTTCTGGCGAGACTGCGCGGATGCGCAGGCTCGCCTGAACCTTCTCTGCTCGCATAGGCGATAAGTACCAAAATCGCTTGACGGGGCCCAATATTATATGGGTTGACGTTGAACCAAAGTTGAAACAATGTTAACAACGTTGGTTTGACATTCTGTGGCGTCTGATTTGGGCCTGCACTGTTTTCCAGTTACCCGTGTTTAAGGTTTCTCATTACGAAAAAACACGCCTATAAAAAAGAATGTAAAATTTACCGCCTAAACACGAACTTTTTATAGATGAAAATTGTGATATTTTTGTTATTTCTGCTCACAATTTATATTTCAGAGCAGAAATAACAAAAATAATGTTTACCCTGCAAACCCCAGTTTTTTTTTCGATATAAAAGTGGGGTTCGAGGGGGTCAGTATCATATAGGCGTGTTTTCGTGATGTGGAACAAAAAAGGTTTAAATTACTGGTACATGTAATACATACCTATATGCTTATCCTTTCACATGTAAGAAAGCATATTTTCATAGATTATCTTGGTCTGTTCCAGCTGAAAAAGAGAGAACCATCTATTGTGTGGCCTTGTAAACCCAACATTATATAGCTAAATGTGTGATTTAAAGCCAATACATGAGCAATATTTCCCTATTTACATGTAATTAAGTATAACAGACCTGGATCGGTGTACCCGTTAGAACCTCCTCAATGAGGCGGTTCTAACGAGCGCCCCAAGTCTATGTTTTCCAGCAAGAAATAAAGAAGACATTACAATTTTCCATTCGATAAATGTAAGTTTAATTGCAGACTATGAATTATACTGTAAATTGGAAATATGATGCAAATCTTCCGTCACTGGGACGCCGAACTGGTTAGAAGCCTCCGTGGTGCAGTGCCGAGGTCGAATGATCGATCCCGGGCTTCTCCAGACTTTCGAATGAGTCTTTAAACCAAGGTCCCGTCTTCGTATGACCTTAGCTGTTGGTGGGGCTTAAAACTCAAACACTCACTCACGCCCAATCGGCCTGCCGTCCTTGTAGTAGGTAGGGTCAGAGGAGGATTTTTGTTATTTCTTATGTTTCTATACTTCCATCCATTTTCTTCTATCTCCCCTATCCCTCACTTTCATCTCCACTACATGTATCGCTTCTGTCTCTTTTCACTCATTCTCTGGGAGTCGACTCAAAATGACCCACAAGGGTTGACGTGTCGTTAAATGCAAACAAATCAATCTGTCATAATTAAGCCGGGGCACAGCATTTCATACAATTTACATGTGCGCCCAACGAAGACACAGATCATCCACGTCCGCGTCCGCATCCGCGCAGTCTGTTCAGAGTCTTCGCTGTGCGCTCTAAGGATACACTGTAAAAATAGCGTATAGAAATTAAACGTGTTTTATACATTTTTAGATCTAAACATGATTAGAAAAGTGTGTTGTTAGTAAACATGTAATTTGTTTTGCCGTATTTGTGAGTATAAACACGTCAAAAGTCTTATCACGTCTCGGCTCTTTTTCCCGCGTAGACGAACGCTGAACGGACGCTGAAAGTTGCAGAGCTGCAAAGACATAAAATAGAGGTAAAATCATCATTATTCATGTTGTATTTGTCTATAACGTTTTGTTTCTTTGATCCTGGAATAGTAGAAGATATGGTACGTCCTTCAAACATATTTTTCTTTCAAGGATGAGTGGAATATTGGTGTTTATTTCTTAATGTAATTAGTTTTCGCGCCTCATATTTTCTTTCTAGATCCAAGTTGTGTTCAGCAGACTTACTAATGCCATTCGATAGAAGATTGTGATTGTTAACTGAAACCTGCATATATTCTTTCTTGAATATATTTATCGTAGTGGCTATTGCCAGTTAACTGGTAATAGCGGTTTTACGATGTAGTTGAATGTATATGTTGTCTCTTGGTTATCCCTTGCGCATACATCTTAGACTGATTAAACTGGTGGATGCGCATATTAATCTGAGTCGTCGCTGGGTTTTGCTTGGTGTTTGATGAGATTTTACGTCCTCGTCAAGACTAATTAGGTCATATTTGAGACGTTGGACTTTTACCCGACATTGAAATGAAATGTCATCTCAAGCCCTACCGTCCATAGAAAACGCTAGAATTTAAGGACGGGTCCGACTAGCATCACTTTTTAGGGATACAGTCCTAAACTGGCGGAAATGTGTTAGACTTAATTGGGATAATTTCACTTTACATATTCAAAGTTTCCCTAGCTTCGTTGTAATAAAACTGACAGAACCAACTGTCTTTCTCTTCTTGTTGTTTTCTTTTCAGACTTCTTACTCGTACATGTACGTGCAGCACCCTCAAATATGTCTATGTGTCCTCATTAACTTACACATTTAAAAACAATTCAGTCTTTATTTTGCTACGAGTAAGAAGTCTTACTTTTGTCCGAGAACTGGAATTCACTTACATGAAACATGTCTTTGTAATCTAGCTGGCTGGGATTACATGAAATACATGTTGAACAACATAGATTGTGGATACTCGATAGAACTGCCTTGTCGAGGCGATTCTATCGAGTCCCAGCAATCAATGTTTTGAACAGATGTATGAAGAATATCTTTTAGCTTCTTAAATTTCCATTTCTGATCAAAATTTGGCAATGTACTTGTATAGGCGTGTTTTTGTAATGTATGTTTGGAATAACAATTCATTATGAAAACGCGCCTATAAACATTTACTGTCTCAATTTACTGATATACTTCATATTTCTGCCCTAGACTCACTAGAACCCCTTCAAAAAACTGGTTTTATCAATAACCCGCATTCTTGGACTGTTACCGGACTTTGAGATGAATTGACATCTCAAGCCCTATCGTCCAATGAAACCAATAGGGTTTGTATGCATGGGCGGTCCGACTCGCATCACGCTTTAAACTTCTAAGTGGTTTACCTGTACTCATATGCCATGCGGCTGGTTTCAGTTCTGCATAGAAGCATTATGCAACCCATTCTATTTCTCTTGAAGCCCCGATGAGCTGGGGCGATTATGGATTACATATGCAAAATATGGAAATGCTTGGTCAAAGCAGAAAAACAAAAACATGCATTTAAGCCATTACATTCATAACTGTAAATGGAATAATTCTGCACGTCAACTGGCAATAGCGATTTTACGTTAAAATTGCTATTACCAGTTAACTGGCAATAGCGATTTTATCGTAAAACCGCTATTACCAGATAACTGTCAATAGCAATTATATCGTAAAACCGCTATTACCAGTTAACTGGCAATAGCGATTTTATCGTAAAACCGCTATTGCCAGTTAACTGGCAATAGACCTTTCCTATATTTATATAAACTGCCTAAAACTGCAAAAAAGGTGAGGAATTGTTGGGAAAAATGCCACAACATGGTCTAAACACGTTTAGCGTAAACATGTTCAAACCCTAAACATGTAAAGTTTTATTATGCTTTAAGGTGTAGTGTTCTTCTCTTCTACCAAAGACATCTTAACCTCCAACATGAATTCACAAATAGTGCACACTGTTTGATTGTAATCTAGATTCGCATAATGAAGGGGAGCCTCTGCGTGAAGATAACGCCGGCTTAATAATTTTGTCCCCACAAACTCTATAATAAAAGCAGTGTTTTATGGGTGAACTACATGTAGAACCACCTCATCCCGAACCTTGATGAAGCAGTTCTAATGAGTAGACTGTAGAGCACACAACCTATATTTTAAACAGACATAAGAAACCAATCCAATTTTTTTCATCGACTATAATTTTTATTTTTACTGGCGTAACAATGATCTGAGTTTGTATAGGTGTATTAACGTAGTGAGTTCATGTCTCGATCTAAAGCATGACACTGTTTTCGTATCACTGCAAATGGCAATAAAAAGGGCGTTTTATCACCAAACATTCCCCAGTACCGGGGATCCAACCTTCTACTGCCGCAATCAGGTAATAGTTTTCAGGTCTAGCCAAAAGATGCTTTTTAAACTATCTCAAAACTGGCTTTTTCAGTATAAATTTAGAAATCGGATATACAAGAAAAAATGATTTTTGTATTCATTACTGGTCATACAATCTACTATATGACCTACATTTATATATGTAGCTGCTTATAAATTTGGTTGTCAATCCCCATACCTATTTGTTGCGGAGAGGTGAGTTTTAAATTTATTCACAGACTGTTGGAACAATCCTCTTACCCAACACTTATGAAGAGGTGAGTCATGCTTGGTTATAGTGGACAAGAGATATGAACATAAAAATATTGTTTTCTCTTAGATATTCATAACATAACATGACATTGATCGTCTTAGATCTCTGTCAAAAAATGCCTACAGGAGCACGGGACAGTATGTGGAGAATGTGTTAAATCTGCGTAGATATAACATTCTTGCACACCAGACAAGGAAATCCGTGATTTTACCCCGGGATAGAAATTTATGTTCTGACCCTGGTGTTCCGACCCCAAATCGAATATAATTGCGTGTTTGATAAATGCACTGGTTGATTACAACCTCACGCGCGGCGTCGTCATGCGTGACGTCACTAAACATTCCTGTTGTGTCATCACAAAATGGCGGACTTTCGGTAACCGAAGTGACAGCAGCATTAAAATTCGCAATAGAAATTGAAGGTATGCAAGAAAAAGAATCCAATATGGGTGTGAGGGGTGGATAGAAAAATCCGTCCCTCGGGATCACTGTCCGGCATCACTCGGCAAGCCTCGTGATGCCGGACAGTGTCCCTCGGGACGGATTTTTCAATCCACCCCTCACACCCATATAAGATTCTTATATTATAAAATCTTTAAAAATATCACAAGCATAGAGCTTGGGTTAATGTTGCTTATTTAACCCATATAAGCCTGGCACCTGACGGTCCTGTAAATTGGACAGAGGCAAACAGTGCAGATCCAGATGAGATGCGAGTCAGACAGTGCAGCCCCAGATGAGACGCCTCATCTCATCTGGGTCTTCACTGTTTTCTTGAAATATATACCAGTTTATATTAAAGTAACAAAAATAGAATCAGCCTTGATCCCCTAATTTAACTGCTGAACTCATTTAAATGATAGTGGAAGAATCCATTGGGCTTAAATGGGTTAAATTGAAAAAAAGAATGATCAGGAACTGATACAATCAAATCCCAAATCCTCCCCACAATATCACCAGGGAAAGAAGTCCAAACATGGAGTGACGACAATAAACCAAACAGACCACTGCTTAACCGAGTCAGCAGATCTTTCCCAAACAGGTGGTGACTCAGAATACTCAAACGTAGCTAAAAAGGAACAACAAACATAATGGAGGAATGAATCAGAATCACCAACATGATAAACATTGAACTGGAAGGACAAACACAACTGAAAATGAACCAAAACAGGGGGAGAAAGAATAAGAATCATCAACATAATAACATACATAATTAGGGAAAAAAACCAGAACCAGAACAGTATGGTCAGTCAATATTACTAGTGGGTTTAAGTATACTTTACAGGATCCCAACCCCCACCCTCACTTGCACTGCTTTTATTATAGAGTTTGTGTGTGGGTTGTGGGTTCAAAATTTTAAAGGCGGCGTTATCTTCATGCAGCGGCTCCCCTTCATTATGCGAAACTAGAGTACAATCATACAGTGTGCACTATCTGTGAGTTTATGTTGGAGGTTAAGATGTCTTTGGTAGAAAAGAAGAACACTACGCCTTAAAGCATAATTAAATTTTACATGTTTAGGTTTTGAACATGTTTACGCTAAACGTGTTTAAACCATGTTGTTGCATTTTCCCCAACAATTCCTCACCTTTTTGCAGTTTTAGGCAGTTTATATAAATATATCCAAGAAAGAATATATGCAGGTTTCATTTAACAATCACAATCTTCTATCAAATGGCATCAGTAAGTCTGCTGAACACAACTTGGATCTAGAAAGAAAATATGAGTCGCAAAAACTAATTACATTAAGAACTAAACACCAATATTCCACTCATCCTTGAAAGAAAAATACGTTTGAAGGACGTTCCATATCTTCTACTATTCCAGGATCAAAGAAACCAAACGTTATAGACAAATACAACATGAATGATGATGATTTTACCTCTAGACATGTTTAAATTTTCAAAATGTTTCTTAGCTAAACATGTGCAGGTATGAAACATGTCACTGTCCTATACATGTTTAATATCTAAACACCTTCCTAAACGTGTTTAGAAACGAGACATATCAAAGCGTTAAACACATAAAAAAACGGGACAAGAAATGCGTCTCAGAAAGTGTTTAATCTGTGAACACTATTTTTACAGTGTAGCTAGAGGCCTAATGCTCCTACATGCAGCCTCTGGTCGGACTATATGGATAGGCAGGGTGATCTGATTCTTCACTGGGCGCACATGTAATTTGTAGGAAATGCTGTGCCCCGGCTTAATTGCATTGTAAAGCATTAGATAGTGTGTGATCTATATGACCAAAGCGACAGAAAGGAGTTTCGTTAAACAAATGGAAAAGGGAACTCCCATAATCTATCTTTCGTTACGAAAATATACATATACAAAAATACATTGAAAATTTTAGTGCCGAAAAAGAGAAAATTTTAAGATGAAACATCTTTATATTTTCCTTATTTTTTCTAAAATATAGAGTGTGGGTACTCGTTATAACCGCCTCATTAAGGCGGTTATAACGACCCAGCAGGCACACGTCGCTTGGGCAACGTCAAATCAACGTCGATGCAACGTCATGCACCGACGTAGATGTGACGTTGAATAAACGTCATTACGCTGTACCGATGTTGATGTGACGTCACAATTACGTCATGCGCCTGCTGGGGAGTACCCAAAATCTATATTTTAGAGCAGAAATAAGAAAAATAAAGTTTAGCCCTGTAGACCCCAGTTTTACTAGATAAAAGTGGGTTTCAAGCGGTCAGAATTATATAGGCGTGTTTTCGGGATTGCAGTAGCAATATGATACGATATATACAAGTCATGTACATGTAATATTTCAAAACATTCCATCAAGAAAAAAAAAAACAAAAAAAAAAAAAACACAAAAAAAAAAAAAAAAAAAAAAAAAACAATTGTAACTTTTGAGCAAGCGAAATATTTCATCAGAAAAAAAGGGAATTCTGGAGCAATGGAACAACACATCTTCTTGTAAACCAGAATGCAAAAAATGTATATTTCTTTAATGCTCCAAAATGACAATTTTCTTATGAATATTCCCGTTATATAATATCATATTTCCGTGGCATACATAGTTTATGGGTGTTCATTAGAAACGCTTAAATAAATGCTACCATGTGAAATGTGCAATGCATTCGCTATTACTCCCACCTTATAATTCGCCAATCAGAGCACACAAGATCCCGTACTTTGTTACACATTTCTTCGTCTGTATCATCTGATGGGCGTCCAGACCTGGTTTCGACTTCTAAGGACGTTCTACCGCGTTTGAATTCCCCAACCCAGAATTTTAACTTGTGCATACGATGGTGTAGAAGACCTATGAACATTGGTTAACTCACAATGTATTTTCTGACCCTGACAGTTTTCCCTTTCAAATACAAGTTCCGAATTGCAACAAGCTTTTGCATCGCTAGCCATGTTTGACGTTCAATATCTTATGAGTGATTGACATGATAAGGTGCAATTTTGCCCTAATGCTTAAAACTTGTATTGAAACAAGGCATACGGGCCTCCGTGGCCTAGTGGATAAGAGCGCTGACTCTTAGTCATTAGGTCTCTCATCGCCGTAGGTTCGAGCCTCGCTCGGGCCACGTGTGAGACGCCAAGTTCTGCAACGGAAGGTCAGGTGGTTTTTCTCCGGGTACTCCGGTTTTCGCCCACCTCTGATTAACGATCGGCTCGATATGAGTGAAATAATCTTGAAAGGGCCGTAAAACCCAAACCAAAAAAAAAAAAAAAAAAAAACAAGGCATAAAAATCGCCGTTGTCTCGGTCAATTTGAAATGGGCTAGGCTGGTTAGTTATTGACTTGCCCTCGTACATGTAGTTTTACTGTATCATATTGATGACATTTTCTTCATTTCAAATTGTTTTTTATAAAAGGAATCGATTATATACAATATGTTCTTTTTTCTAGGTAGATTGCAACTACATGTAGGAAGGACAGGCCCAGTGATACACGTATTCTATCGGGCGCCAACCAAAATAATCATACAAGGAGATATATACGAGTGCCGATCACAAATCCAGAGCCGAACAAGAATAGCAATAGCAAAACTGTAAGTCCTCCACGGGGAAGGACTGAGGTAAGCGCATGGATATACATATAATCAGCTTTATAACAACACAAAAGCCCAGCGGATACACAAGCGCCAAACAGGTTTGAGACAACGTCAAAGTTGACTCAACGCTGCCTCAACGCCATAAATTCTGGTGTGTGATTAGCAACAATTTACTGATTTGTTTGATGGGGAAGCATCTATTCGTTCAACAGGAAAACGTTTTGATTTCAAGATCATAATGTAACTGTCTTAACAAAATGTCCATAGACGTCTTATGCAATTTCCCTGCCGTAGTCTGTGATATTAGACTCAAATATATGTGCTAAGTGTTTTTATATATTCTTATGTTGCATGCTGTGATATATTTAAATCCTATTTCTTGTCTTACAATATGTTAGTCGAAGTAAAAGCCCTACTGGACTTACGTTATATTGTAATTACTATATGGCTTTAAATAAAATTTCTATGTCTATGTCTATGTCAAATAACTAAACACCTTTAGAAGAAGTAGAAGTAAAACAAAGATCCTGAATCGATACAATTAACTTACTCCACCCATCAAAGACACCAATGGGAAAGAAACACAGACATGAAGCGACTAGACCATAATGGAAACCTGCACAATTTCTTAACCCATTGTATTCGGGAACACCAGTGAAGGGGCACCTTGGCAAACAGTGCATGCCCATATCAGACGCCGCAGACGGCGGCGTCTGATCTGGTCTGCACTATTTATAAAAACAACATAAATAGGCATGACACCCCTTATATGACAAATGGACGTGTCCAATATATAGCAATGGTCCGCCCCTGCCAATTAGGGCTTGGAGAAATAGATTAGGCTGCATGATGCTTTCACACACAGCTGAAACCGACCGCACATGAGTACTGGTAAATCGCTTAGAAGGTCTAAGCCTGCCCAGGTGAAGTGGTGCGAGTCCATGCACATAAACATTATTGGTTTCACTGATCGGCAGGGATTGAGATGTCACTTCATCTCAATGTCGGGTAAAAGTCTTTACAAAATTGGAAGAAACGTCTCCAAAATGACCTTAATAATACTAGTGTCGAAGGGGACGTTACATCTCAAATCAAACAAACAATATAGCATTTGAAGAGTCCACTAGTATACAATGGGTTAAATACAGTAGAACCTCAATGGCTCGAACACCTATGGGGCAACGAAAATCTGTTCGAGACAGGGGTAGTTCGAACCACTGAGGGTTACTGCCCGGATGGGTTACGGGTTTAATTTCAGAGACATATTTTCGGTGTTCTATTTGTTATCTCCCTTCCATTATCTACCTTGGTAGATCATATGCATAGCTTCTAGGTTTATAACCACTCTCTGACAACTGCATCAGGGAGTCGACTCTTTGGCTCAGCGGTTAGAGCACTCGACTATCACCCGAGCGGCATAAAATGTATGCTGTGTGTACTCATTAGAATCGCCTCATCGAGGCGATTCTAATGAATACACACAGCAAACATTTGCAAGATGAAATTCGTAAATCTCCTTAATTATCCATCAGTACTTCTTATGTAGAGGAATTCCCTAGAGACTCAATAATGGTTCGACTCAGCCATGGTAAACGAGCCATGGGTGTTCTATTGTACATGTACTAGTGTTTTGTTTGTTTGATTTGAAGTTTAACGTCCCCGCCAACACTGTATAGGTCATTTTGGAGACGTTGCTACCAATTGTGTGGGATTTTTACCCGACATTGAGATGAAATGACATCTCAAGCCCTGTCGCCACATGTACAAGTGTATTTCGAGCCTTGTTTTTCACAGCGCAAGATCAGATGGAATGACGAAGATAATTAAAGAATAATTTTTGATCGTCTATAGAACGAATGTGCGCTGTGTGTACTCATTACAATCGCCTCATCGAGACCATTTTTATGAGGAGTACACATAACCAACATTATCACGATAAAATATGAAAAGCTCTCTAAAACGGCCGCATGTGTAGCTACATGTACAGGCCTACAATATAAGACTCTTACATGGGTTTGAGGGATGGATAAGAAAATCCGTCCCGGCATCGCGAGGCTTGCCGAGTGATCCCGAGGGACGGATTTTTTTTATCTCTACCACCCATATTCATGTAATATTCCTTTTTTGTTTTGCATACCTTTCATTTCTACTGTGAGTGGATTTTGTTTTATAATGCAGTCACTTCGATTCTCGACGTCCGCGATATTTTGATGGCAATAATGCGGCTTTCATGCAGTGATGTCAACTTTAACGACGGCGTAGGTGCTTGTCCACATTAAACAAGTTAAAAGTCTCGATTTTATCCTTTCCCTAGGTAGAATAAGAGTTTCTATCCCAGGGCTAAGTCAAGAATTTCCATGTCTGGTGTGCAAGAATATATGAAATTTTCGTACGTTTGAAAGAAATGAATTAGTCCAAAATTTATTTCCCTTGATTGGGTTATCTCCGATAGGTGCCTTTGCCCAGTCCGATAGGTGGTCGTTAAAGTAAGTCCACGAGATTTTCAAGTTTGATGATGTGTAAGTTGTCATTCAGCTTTGGGAACGACCGACAAACGGATGTGTTTTTTGTTAAGTTTTGAAGATAAAAGGCATGGCAGTGGAAGTGGTTTTCAAATCCATAAGAATGTTGCTGATATATAACCATATGCTTATATAATATATTTGGCAGACGGTCGGTGGTTCCCACAGGCTTACACAAAAAAAAAAAAAACAAAAAAAAAAAAAAAAAACAAAAAAAAAACAGTTATTCATTGTTCCTTGTTTTTGGTTAAGATTGCAACGGAGAGGTTAGAGCAAGGGAATATATTTCTTATCTGGAGCTAAAGAAGAAATGCCGTTTGAGCACAAGAACGAATTTGAAAAGAAAAAAAAATATTGTTAAATGGTCTTCAACGTTTGAGTCATTGAAAATTTATTGTTTTGCATTCTGCTATTTCATTTCAGGTTCAAAGATAACAAATGTAATTGATGCGCCAGTTCAAAGATAGCAACCTGAGCTAGCGTCTACGAAAAAAGTACTTATCGGACCGTCTACCAAATCAGGGTCAAGCGAGCGAGTGCCTTAGCGCTACACGTTTCTCATCTCCAATACATGCCGCGACCAATGCGAAGCTATATATGCAAAAAGTAATGTTCATATGTCCATGTAGTTCATGGGCTACACACGCGCGTTTAACCATACGGGACAATTTGGATCATCATGCCTCGTGTCAAATCAAGGGACCTTACCTGTACTGACAGTTTTTCCAGCTCCGAAAATCCCGAAAAATTTAAAACAACCTCAAAATGACCCAATTTGTTTTTATTTGATTTTCTCAAAGGGGGTCTTTCATTTGTGCCCATGCATGTTTTTTTTAAACTTTGTATATTAATAACTCAGCATATACAGCCTATAAAAATGTATTTAGTAAATTATATATATCAAAGTAGGACTCAGGAGGCCACTCTAACTGATTCCCTCCATGAGCTGGTGTCTGTCTCTAAATAAGTGCATCTTAAATCTTATGTTTTATTTAGTTTCAAGATCTGTGAACTGGATTGAATGCAGAACTCCATAGGCATTCCTTTGATACTAAAAAACCTTTTGAATTAATTAAAGTTTACATTTTCTGATAAAATAATTATCAAAAATCTCATTTTTTAATTAAAATTTTAAAAAAAATTATCAAAATTCAATCCCTCAGATAAATATGTTCTAGTCTTTGTCAAGATTTCATTTTGCTAGGAAAACTTGCCATATGTATCTTCTTTAGCTGTGCCAAATTTCATGAAAATGCGAAACCGGTAACACTGTAGTTTTACACCTTTAATGGATGTAAGTCGTTTCTGCAAAATTTACTATTTTATTGAAATCATCCAAGAACATTACAAAAAGGCAATTCGTAACACTTACGTAATAAAAATGAGATTATACAAATCAAAATGAATACATATTGAGCTGATCTCGCTTAGAAACTATTAAAATATCATGAATTTCTGATATTTTCCTTTCATTTATACACTATGATCTATCCAAAATAGTAGATAGTAAAACACTAAATCAAAAGATATTCTAAACAACAAATTAGGCTTAACAACATATATTGCTTTTTTATTAGCAGCAAAATTATTGTGAACATGTGCAACTTTATTTAATGACTTTGCATAAGTCCTGCTACTCAAATAGGTGTAAGGCAAGGAGATCCATTATTTTCATTTCCATACCAAGCTGGTATGCAAGGACGCAATGGTCAGTGGTTTGTTGTTACTAGTAAAAATAGTTCTGTTGATAAATTCATGACCAGATTAAGCCGTAGATATACTCTGTCCTTATGAACGCTGGATTATGATCCTAACAAAAAAGTTACAGTAATTATTGGTTAGTATTTCCAAAAATCGAAATGTCACTGATATTGAGTTTCTGTTGCAAAAGATATCACTGATGGATAAGGCGTAGAATATTTGGTGTAAACAAAGCTGTTCCATGTTCTAGAGAAATTTTGCTATTAGACAGGGAGAGAAACAGTTTCCTTCCTTATAGTACATATACATAAATATGTCTCTTTTCTGCATTGGTATTGTAATTGTTCACGTTTCTTTAGTGTCTTATTTTTTCTATTTACTTTGTCAATATAGTGGTTAATTTATCGGAAGCAAGCTTTTAGTATTTTTTTTCTGGTTGTAAAACTTTCAACCACTTCTTGACTGTTTCTGCTGAATGCAAGTTCACTGTTTTTTTTAAGCACTGTTCTTGTTCATTAATGATTACCAGAACATTTCTGTGCAATGTATCTCTCAGCTTTGAAAGAGCATTGCAGTGTTTGGACAGAAAAAAAAGCATCACAATGTATTTACTGAAAAATATAATTTTGACCCCTTGATTTTAAAATCCTATAATTAATGTGATAACTACTCACAGATTGAATAATTATTATCAACAGTTTAAATGCTTCTTTATATCTTACATAATGTGCTTTGTAATTACTGCAACAACTGCTGAGATAGGTAAATGAAGTGAAAAACCTATACAAATATATAGACAACAAAATCATGATCACATACGCTTTGGAACACTGACAAATGTTCGACCATATGAATTCTAAAAGCAAATTCAAATGGCTTTGGAATACAGCTTCAGGAAGCCGTTTGTTTTCGTTCATAGGGGCTATACAAAAAAGATAGATTGGCTAGTGCCTATGCAGATACAAATTCTGAAAACTTAATGTCCAGGAAAAGTAATCTCAAGTGTGGTTGATTTTCTCTAGAGTAAACCTTTCTTTTTAAATGGACAGTTAGGGTTAAATAAACAAACAACAGTTTGACTTGAGAGTCATTTATCTCGAGTCGGATAACAAATCTCACAAAATCTGAAGCAACATCTAAAGTGACTGGTATGTTGTTGATTTGAATGTTAAATCTAAACATCACCTTAGCACCATTACCAAATTAGACAAGAAAGACAGAAAGAAAACTGTGCACATGATTACATGGGTGCGTTTGATGACGTTTGTCATCAAAACCTTTGCGGTATAGTTCTGTAGACAAAATAGTTTGTTCCATAGGGGGGCAAATTTACCGAAATGGATGTTTTGAAATAATACTTATTATTATGCTATGAACTACTTACGTAAACCATACTATACTAAAGCCATCCAAATTGAAAGCAATAGTAAAGTATTATTAAACAGCATGACCAAAACATGATAATCATATAATTTCACATTTTGTTGAATCAGGACTATCAGTATTCAGTCTGTTAAAACACAATGTTACCGGTCTTCAATTTCCATCAAAATTCATCAACATGTTCCTAAGATATGTGGGTAGTATTTATGCTGAAATGGTGTCTTGACAAAAATTGGAGCATGGTTAAAATGCATATAAAATTTTAATGAATACAAAAATAGGAGCTGAAATATGGGGACACCATCAAAGAAAACTGAATGTCCAGCCACTATTACTAGACATATGAGGTCATTCATAGTATCAACTAACTCACCAATTATGGCTTTAATCCATAAAACATAGCAGCATTAGATATATGAAACTCTGAATACTGTAGACAAGTTTATATGAGAGTACTCTCTGTTGTGATAGACACTTCATAAAATATACAATAAATTTACTACGGAAATAAGATTTAAAAGTGAATGCATCGTAATTATAATGGTTATACCCAAGGCAATTAGTGTGCATAATTTCATCAAAATCCAAGCGTGGGCAGAAACCAATGCAAATTTCCTATACCTTGAAAGACCCCCTTTAACATTGGAGGAAAGAAAAATCATTTTTCTACTTAAATTTTCAGCCCTTTTTTTCATTGCATAATGAATGTTTTAATTACTGTAGCTTAAAATCAGATACTGTCGCGTATTTTTGCTAATTTACTATTGAATTACATTAGACATAGGGTGCTATTTTTGTTCTAAAATTGACCAATCTTAAGTTGATGACATATATATAAAATTATATTCAAATTAACGGTAAGATAGAGAATTTTTATAATCTTAAAACCACATTTTCGCTATCTAGCGTAGTAATGGTAAAATGTATGTCAGAGAAACTTCTATATATTTTGTCGCGTAACTTTAATCGGAAACATAGGTTTTGGCGATTCTAACGAGTACCTACAAATGTACAACCAATCATATTAACAAGTCAGTGTAATGACCACCCCTCTATACCCCACTTTATATAGAGAAAACCGGGGTTTATGGGGGTATACATTATTTTTTTATCACTGCTGTAAGACATAGGTTGTGGGTACTCGTTAGAACCGCCTTAATGAGGCGGTTCTAACGAGCACCCGTAACCTATGTTTGCAGTATAAATAAGAAAACATACCATGGATTTTCATCAAAATCTTAACCATTTTGGAGATGTGAAAAATGCACTATGTCGCACAGGTGTGTTATCGTAATGCTAAGTCTTGGAGAACGAATAAGAAAAAAAAACGTATACCTCTTTAAACATTAGTTTTATCCAAAAAAATTGGGGTTCCGGGATTGTTCAGTGCACGGACGTGTGGTCATGACATCATGTTAACAATTCCGTGAAATGAACACCCCCTTTTTTGGTTTTACGGCCCTTTGATGATTATTTCACTCATATCGAGCCGATCGTTAATCAGAGGTGGGCGAAAACCGGAGTACCAGGAGAAAAACCACCCGACCTTCCGTAGCAGAACTTGGCGTCTCACATGTGACCCGAGCGAGGCTCGAACCCACAGCGGTGAGAACACCCCTTTAAACCCCAATTTTATATTGAGAAAAATGGGGTATACGGGGGTATAAATCATTTTCTTTATTTCTGCTCTAAGACATTGGCTGCGGGTATTCGTTAGAACGCTGAGGCGGTTCTAACGCGGAGCACCCACAACCTATATTTGCAGTACAAATAAGAAAATATCACGAATTTTCACCTCTGTAAACCCCAGTTGTCGCCACATAAATTGGGGCTTACGGGGATTTTCATTGCATTGAATTGTGAACATGAGCTGAAAAAAATAAATCGGAGAAAGCTCAGTAACCTTTTCTCATTGTTTGTCTCAAGTGTGTTTTATGCTTAATGTAAATTATCTGTCACAAATCTTGGATACAGAATATTAATGACTGATACGTTAGCAAGATGCAGGAAAATGAAGCGGATTTGTATTCCTGGAATAAACAAAAATCGTTCAAAAGACAGAAATCCTGACATATCATTTCCATTTTTAAGATTTTATTCCATTAGAATGATCAGCCCTTAAAAATTTATTTGTTCATTAGTCAGACAAGGTCTTCCGTTGTTAAAAGCTAACTGAAAGGCATTGAACAAGAATAGAGAGGGCTACATTTTATTAATTTAAGGAAATTTATGTGTCGCTGAGAAATTTTTACTCATTTCTCACGCCATTTTAACCCAAGAAAGGAGCGCAATCAAAATTATGATTGCACATCCGTGTAACTTAGTACACTGTTTCGTTTCTCAGAATTGAAGTTTTTGTTTTAAAATACAGTCAATGGCTCGAACACCTTTGGGACCTCGAAAATCTGTTCGAGACAGGTATAGTTCGAGCCACTCAGGGAGATTGCCAGGAGGTATACGATACACTTTTGGATATCTTTTCTGTGTTTTATAATGAAAATGTATGTTGTGTGTACTCATTAGAATTGCCTCATCGATGCGATTCTAATGAGTACACACAGCAAACATTTGCAAGATAAAAGACGAAAATCTTCTAAATTATCCCCCACTATTTCTTATGTCGAGGATTTCCCTAGGGGCTCAAGAACGGGTTCGACACACCCATGATAAACGAGCCATCAGTGTTCGAGCCATCGAAGTTCTACTATACGCCAAACTCAGGGTAGTTCGATCCACTGAGGGTTACTGCCAGGAGGCATAACGAGCTACTTTAAGACATCTTTTCGGCGTTCTATATTGAAAATGTTTGTTGTGTGTACTCATTAGAATCGCCTCATCGAGGCGATTCTAATGAACACACACAGCATACATTTGCAAGATAAAAGACGAAAATCTTCTAAATTATCCCCCACTATTTCTTATGTCGAGGATTTCGCTAGGGGCTCAAGAATCGGTTCGACACATCAATGGTAAACGAGCCATCGGAGTTTGAGCCATCGAAGTTCTACTGTATATATATATACGCCAACCTCAGGGGGTGGGTAATTGTACTCGTTAGAATCGCTTCATCGATGATTAGTTTAGTTTATTCTCATTTTTTTATGTTCGATTGCGATGAAAGCTTCAGGCTTATTTGAATCGCTCTCGAACATTCATTCCGGATTTATCACGCACACGAGAGAGATGCAGTGACTACAAATGGGCCCCGTCAAGCGATTTTGGTACTTATTGCCTATGCGAGCAGCGAAGGTTCAGGCGAGCCTGCGCATCCGCGCAGTCTCGCCAGAACCTTCGCTGCTCGCTTCTACAAACAGTGAATCAAGAGGAACCTTCAGACAGAAAGCCATATCCCTGGCCCCTCTGAATGGCTTGGCATGCGCAGTTAAAATTTGTCATGACGGAATGCTCGAAGACACAAATTCGCTTGGCGGGGCTCATACGCATGTCGTAAAAGTCAGACGCTAAAAAATCTGCATTAGAAAATGTATCAGTTTGTGCCGTCTCTGTTTATGTCGCGTACTGTATCTTCTTACAAACGTTTTTCATGCATGTGATAATATTTCTGCATACATGCAAACTGTGTAGACTTTGATCAGACTGCTCCTCTAGCGGTCTGATCAGGGTTCACTTTGTTTGCAAAAACAACTTTTAAAGTAACCATCAAAAAGCAACGATATTGACGGTAATTGTTGTGAGTGGCGTCTTAAGAGTTTTACAGTACATTAAATGGCAGCTATTTGCAAATGGTAATTTGTCCTCTCCTTGCACTAACAATCCTTGTTATTACTAAGAAAGTTCTCTTCAATACACAGTTAATCCAAGATTCAGTGTGAAATTGTTGATTATCCATTTAACTCCCTTAAGTTTGCGTTTTCCTTGCATTTTTGCCATTCTATTAGTTTTGAATGAAAGATAGATTCCTATTTAATACAATCTGTCTTTTCTAGCAACAGGGATCTTAGTCTTATGAAACGGAAACTTTAATGTAAGTGAGGTTGGTTCATCATTTAACACTTTTTGTACCAAATGGAATCTTTCTCCTTATATATGAGAGGAGGTAGCTCAGTGATTAGTGCACTTGCCTCTGATGCTAGAGTTCCCGGGATCGATCCCCGGCAGCGGCGATAAAATTTCGGTGTCCGAACACGCTCCATCGGCATCATTTGCAGGGATGAATGTCAACAAGTGCACCGTCCTTCGGATCGATACCTTAACTGGAGCCCCCTGTGCAGGGAGAACCATCCCCTGTGCAGGTAAAATATCCCTACCGTATTTACATGATTACTGTGTAGGCTTTTATCCTGCAAACCTGGAGTGTTTGTAATGTATACTCAAAATGTGACCGACGCAGTATCAGGAAAGAAAGAAAGCCCATTTCAAAATTAAGGGGGTTCAGGTTGTGTTTTTTTCAAGACTGATTTGGAAAATGGCTGAGCATTTTGCAAATAGTGTAGGCCCTGATCAGACGCCGCGTTCTGCGGCATCCGTTTAGGGGTTTCCTTCCGGTACAGAATGGGTTAAAAAGAGGTTTTACACAGTATGTTTCGTCATACTTGTTTAGACAGCCAGGTCAAAATGCTATGTTGTGTTTCTACTAACATGCTGAAAAAAAATTGGTCGCTAGGTAGCAGAAACATGTTTTGTTTACTTTTTCTCTCCCCCCCCCCTCCCCCACCCACACACACACACAAACACACACAAAAAATTAAATAAAAACAGGGTTGGGCCTGTATTTTATGTGTTTTTGTTTTTGTACATGTGTTTTGTTAATAAAAGTGTCATGTTGAGACTTGCATTGCATATCATAATGCATTTTAGATGGTCAAAAATTTAGCTCTGTAATTTTGAAGGAACTGAATGCCAAAAACTACAAAAATGTACTTAAAACGCGAAATTACTATGGGAAATGCAAAGACGACACTGGGTAGGGTCGGAAATTGAAAATGGTAGGGTCGGTGTTTTATTATTTATTTTGTTCTTTTACTGAAAAAAAAAAAATAGTGGAGTGTGTGTGTGTGTGTGTGTGGGGGGGGGGGGGGGGTTGGGGTCTGAAGCAGGGTCGGTCGGGTTAGCAGAAACACTGTTTTTTAGGCCTAAATAATACTGAGTACACAGCTTCGTAAGCTTAAATATGCGCCCCTCCCCAAAACTAAATACATAAATAAATTTTAACCTTAATAAAGGACACAACAGAGCTATATTTAGCAGAAAGCCACTTGCAGAAAACAGTTTTTCAAGACAGAATCGAGCACTGTGGCACTCGAGAGATACGTGTAGTACTTAGCCCGAGGCAAGGTCTTGCACAAGGAATGGTACATGTACGCCGCGTACTATCTTCCCCTGTGAATCAATGATTTCGTCAATTTCCTCGGCTCCCTTGTTTTTGGTCATGTCTTATTCTCAGAATCAAACAAGCACTTTGTCACAAATGAAAATCATAGCATTTTCATCACCAATTGCTGTGCACAAGTTAAGCTTAAAGAATCATTGTTTATCATCAAGCTGTGCTAACAGACATAGAGGCTGGAAACTTTCTTGCATACCAGACAAGGAAATCCGTGATTTTACCCTGGGATAGAAATTTATGTTCTCACCCTGGTGTTCCGACCCAGGCAACTAACATAAGTGCGCTTCAATTCTATTCAACTGCCGGAACTACTTCCGCACTACTTTTATTTTGTAAACAATATACATGTGCGACCTGTCAAAACTAACCGGAGGTGTTGTGCAAAAAAAAAAAAAGAATCCAATATGGGGTTCTGTTGTAGATGGGCGTTTCCGACCCTCGGGATGACCGTGCTGAGCGGAACCTCGGCGTTGCCTCGGTTCCGCTCAGCACGGTCATCCCTCGGGTTGGAAACGCTCATCTACAACAGAACCCCATATCAGATTCTTATAATATCACACATTCAGAACACGGCATGCACCGCCAAGAAAACGTGCATGTCTAAAATAAGAAGTCAGCCTCGATAGCGCAGTGGTTAGCGCGTTCGACTCATAATCGAGAGATTGTGCGTTCGAATCCGCCACCGGTATCGAGGTGTGTCCTTGGGCAAGACACGTAATGACACTGCCCCACTCCACCCAGGTGTAAATGGGTAGCAGTGGTCTAAAAAAGCCACTGCCTCTCTCTCTCGCGCGCGTGAAAACACCCGGAATGAGTGTTCGAGAGCGATTCAATAAGCTTAAAGCTTTCATCGCAATCGAACTAAAATAAATTAGTATAAACTAAATAAGAAGTGAAACCGATACCATTACGAAAGCACGGCCATACAAATTCATAGTACATTTTACCACCGAAGAAAAATATATAAGATGAAAAATTGTGATATTATTCTTATTTCTGCTGAAAATATATATTGTGGGTACAATGAGGCGGTTTAATGGGTACCCATAATATATATTTTAGAGCAGAAATAAGAAAAAAATAATGTTTACATCTGTAAAACACAGTTTTATTCTAAAACAAAGTTTTATATAATGTAAACCACAGTTTTGTATAAATATAAAGTGGTGTTCAAGGGGGGTAAACATTATACAGAATTGTTTTAGTTTATACTAATTTATTTTAGCTCGATTGCGATGAAAGCTTATTGAATCGCTCTAGAACACTCATTCCGGATGTTTTCATGCGAGCGCGCGCGCGCGCGCGCCAGAGAGAGAGAGAGAGACAGAGAGAGAGAGAGAGAGAGAGAGAGAGGAGAGAGAGAGAGAGAGAGAGGCCGTGGCTTTTACACCACTGCTACCCGTATACATCTGGATGGAATGGGGCAGAGTCTTTACATGTCTTGCCCAAGGACACATCTCGATACCGGTGGCCGGATTCGAACGCACGACCTCTCGATCATAAGTCGAACGCGTTAAACACTGCGCTATCGAGGCGATGCGGTTACTTATACCTTTAACCTTCCAACCAAGTCACCAAAGGGACAGAAACACCAACAAAAAAAAGCAACGGCGCTCTAATCAAAACAATACAAGCAGAAAGCCTAAAGGACACTTTCTTTCCAAAAAGCCGATCAAATGGCTGTCCAACACCAAAGATATTACCAGCCAAGCGACCCCCGCCCAGTCGGGCTTGAATAAATAAATGGGCTGCATGATGCTTCCACACAGAGCTGAATCCGACCGCACACGAGTACTGGTAAACCGCTTAGAGGACCTAAGCCTGCCCAGGCAGAGCGAGGCAAATCGGACCATGCTAATAAACCCTATTGGTTTCATTGGGCGACAGGGCTTGAGATGTCATTTCGTCACTTAAATGTGTTTAGTCCTGAGCCGTCAAACAGTCTGTGGCTCGACCCGCTGGCGTGCTATTAAGGAGGAAAGTGAAGCCATCACCGTATTTTGGTTAAAGTATGCAGTATGTCGTGTTACATTTATATTCATATCGAAGAATGAGTTGATGATTTGTTTGATTTGAGGTTTAACGTCCCCGTCAACACTGTAAAGGTCATTTTGGGGACGTTGCTTCCAATTTTGTGGGACTTTTACCCCACATTGAGATGAAATGACATCTCAAGCCCTGTCGCCCAATGAAACCAATAGGGTTAATTAGCATGGACGGTCCGCCTCGCACCGCGGTTCCTGGACAGGCTTAGATCCTCTAAGCGGTTTACCAGTAATAGTGTGCGGGCTGGATTCAGCTCTGCGTGGAAGCATCATGCAGCCCGTATATTTCTTCAAGCCCGTATGGGCGGGGGCAATAATGAGTTGATGAAACTCAGTTCTGAAATCACCGTATACTTTTTTCTGAATTTGTTGAAAAAGACCAGTTCAAGCAGTGAATTGTTGGGTAGTATATCACAGTTTGGAAGTTCAAGCAATGAGTGGTTGAGTTGTATATCACAGTTTGGAAGTTAGGTGTAAAAACATATGTTGACGGAAAATGGTCGACAAAACTGTGTTGCTTCCTTCATATTCTCCAACCTTTGACCATTTAAGAAGGAACCCTGCCAAAATGAAGGTCTGTTTGACATGAATAAGGTGCTTTGTAAAGTTTTTGATGTGAAAAGGGCGCTACATCGTCCCACGGCCAAAAATCGTTTCGAGACGTCAAACCGGCGAATTTTGCATTACGCCATTCCAAGTGATTTATGCAGAATGAATCACAGTTCCATTTAATTGGTCTGATCAGCGTCTACTCTGTTTGAGTAAATATGGTAGATTAAGGGAATACGTACAGGTGCAGAACAACTTTTTATTTATTTTATACTAATTTATTTAAGTTCGATTGCGACAAATGCTTCAAGCTTATTGAATCGCTCTCGAACACTCATCCCGGGTGTTTTCATGCGCGCGCGAGAGAGGCCGTGGCTTTTACACCACTCCTACCAATTTACAACTTTTTCAGCCTACAAAATCACTTAAGCACGCCTATATAATTTTGACCCCCTCGGACCCCACTTTTATATAGTAAAACTGAGGTTTACAGGGGTAAACCTATTTTTCTTATTTCTGCTCTAAAATATAGATTGTAGATGAGGCGGTTCTAACGAGTACCCACAATCTATATTTTGAGCAGAAATAAAAAAAAATATCGCAATTTTTCATCTTAAAATTTTCATTTTTTTCGGCGATAAAGTTTACAATGTATTGGTATAGGCATGTTTTCGTAACGAGATACTCGACCTGCCTGTGCCGACAGCGCTTAGCATTACGATAATACACCCCGTGCGAGCTTGTGTATTTTTCATATCCCAAAAATGGCTAATTTTCAATTGAAAATCCTTGACGATTTTTCTTATAAATAGTGCAATCATAGGTTGTGGGTGCTGATTAGAATTCTAACGAGTATCCACAACCAATGTCTTGGAGCAGAAATAAGAAGAATAATGTTAACTCCATTAAACACCAGTTTTCTCAATATACAGTGTGGTTTAGAGGGGTGTTCAAATCACGGACTTGTTCACGTGGCCATTCTAGACGATTTCATATCACGTTAAACAGGTCCATGAGATGAAGTCCCCTGATAACCCAACTCTGTAAAGAGTAAAATTGGATTTACATGGCTCTACATAATTTTCATTATTCTTGCTCAAAATAAAGTATATGTGTACTCGTTAGAACTAGGCGGTTCTAACGAGCATCCACAATTTATGTTTGAAGCAGAAGTAAGAAAACATATCACAACATTTTCGGAGAAAATTGTCATTTTCTTAACTGTTAAGGAAAGTATTACAACACTTAGATAAAGACAATAAGAAGAAGATAAAGACAATAGGAAACGAACAGGAAATATGACAGGCTGTCTCTCTAGTAAAGTGACAGAAAGTAGGTCGCAAAGCCTCTAAAATACATGTTTTTTCTGCATATAGTGTTTCTTAACGGAAGCTGTTGGGACTACCGGATATTATCTGCTGTACGGCTTGAACCATTTTGCTAATCAAACAGTCCCGCAGTATATTGCATACAATGAACACTGTCTGAAAGGCATTATGGATCTAAGCAATTCGAACATTTTTTTAGGGGGGGGGGGGGATGTCAACTTGATTACATACTGCGAATTCGGTCAGTATGTCCGAGGGAAAAGTATAACTCGTGGGTAGTGCTATTATTTATCACTTATTCAGCCCCTATTTATCTCAATAATTAAAGCAGCCCCATTTACTTCAATGCACCAAATAGAAGTGAAGGCATTGATCAGTAATCGAAACAATTAAACCACAGCTCCCATCAGAGACACCAAAGGGAAAGTAGCACAAAAACATGAAACACCTAGACCCTAATGGAAACATCAATCACGGAAAGCCAAATCCCACAAAATGGTCAATTGGCTAGCCAAAACAAAATAATATAAGCGATACACATACCATAACAAAAAATAAAAAGCGACAGAAGACCCGCCTTGGAACGGTCAATGAAATGAATTCCATTTTTTTTTTTGGCGGGGGGGGGGGGTGGGGGGGGGGGGGGGGGGCGGGGTGGGGGGCTTAAATCGATTTTACGTGATCACAATCCTCGCCTTTAATTCCGCCGCGATGACGACAAATAATTTGTTCAATCCACATTATCACGTTAACAAGCCCGTGAAATGAACAACCCCTTAAACCCCACTTCATATGGAGAAAACTGGGGTTTACGGGATATACAATATGTTTCTCATTTCTGCTCCAAGACATAGGTTGTGGATACACAATGAGGCGGTTCTAATGAATACTCACAGCCTATTTTTGAAGTACAAATAAGAAAAATGTAACAAATTTTCATCGGAAAAGTAGCCATTTTGGAGATATGAAAGAATGCACTATGTCGCACGGGTGTGTTATCGTAATGTGAGGAGAGCACAATGTAACTTTGACTCACTGATAAACAGAAGTATATGCAAAGATCAGGAATCGATACAATTAACCCATAACTCCCATCAGAGACACCAAAGGGTTAGAAACACGAACACGAAACAAGTAAACCTAAATGGAAACACCAATAGCGGAAAGCCAAAAGAACAGTTGTTTTACCACAAAATGGCCAACCGGCTTTCCAACCCCATCCCCACCACCCCCCCCCCCAAAAAAAAAAAAAAAAAAAAAAAAGTATAAGCAATTCAAACATTCAAAGATAAACTATAACCAAAATAAAACGCGACAGAAGAACAGCGTATCTTCATTGGTGGCTATTTCACAGCAATATTGACATTTATGTGTTTGTTTACTGGTTATATGCAAAATGTTAAGTACAGGGCAACCTCCATTAAACAGCCATCCTGGGAAAACTCCAAAACTGGCTGTTTAAGGCAGGTTGCTGTTCAACAGAGGGAAATGCCTGATATGATGTATGGCTTTTTATCGACAGACAAGAATAGTGATTACTGAAGACAGCTCAATATGGATGCACTAATAGAAAAAATAAATGATGGAGAGGTGTTATCTGACACCTATCCCTCATTCATGTTTCTTTGCACATGTTTATATTGTATTTATGCATATATCACAATCGTAATTTTGAGAAAAATAAATTTTGAAATAAATAAACAAACCAGAAGAGAAATTTCCATTTTTACATCCGATTGTTTTGCTGTTGAGTTAACTCTGGCTATTCAATAGAGGGAATTTCGATTTGGAAAATTATTGAGACACACTGATGAAAATTTAATATCAGAAAGGCCTCTGTTTCACTAAATTTGGTATAGTTACGCCTAAATTTGTTATGAAGGAGACTCCATGATGTCTCTTTCCGTTAAAAATCAATCAGAAATCATTGAAGACTCGAACCCTTGATATTTGGACGATTTATTAAATATCGACAATATCTGTTTCGATGGTTTGTCCAGTCAAATTTACCCCCACACCTTCAAGCCAGAACTTCAGTTAAATTAAGCAAATTCTTCTGATACCGATGCCCCATTGTAGGATTTGCATCTATCTATTGTACATGTTGATGTGTTTGTTTCCTGCAAAATTTATGATAAACGCGATTATTTTGATTTTGAGATTGTATAGTTCCTTTTCTTGGATGGGCGATATTCATCGTGCGGCATCCAAAGACGTTTATATATCGCAATTAATTCGATTTGCCAGAGTGTGTAGCCATGTATCTGACTTCATAAACTTCGCAAAGCCTTTTCTAAGTTTTATATCCTTAGGACTGCCGTGCAGTTTTGAAATCATGACTGAAATGGGTGTAGGGGAGGACATTTCGACCTAGAACCCGATCTTTTGGGTCATTTAGCCATGTCTAGCCCGTTTTCAATTTGGGACAAAATGTGCTGTTCGGTATGTGAAAATTATCTTTCTGATGACGTCATAGGTCATGGCGCAGGGGTCACGTTATGCTAAAACATGCACACGGACTTCTTTACCTAATTTTCATCTATTTTTCTATCTTTTTCCCTCATGTACCTTGTACTCTTTTGTACCTTTCCTCGACATGTTTTTATTGTGGCCGCACGTGATTCGTACAGACAGCACGCTGTCTCAAAGAACATGGGACAGAATGGCAATTTTAGATGCTATTTTTTTCTTGACATTTTGTCAGGTTTGGAAGCCTCCGGTCGTGTTTCAGTATCTCTTAGAGGATTGATATGCATGCTGTGAACAGTTGTGGGAATACACTATTCAAAACCACCCTTGTCGAAAGTATGGTTGAATATGCGAATGAATGAGGGTCGTCAAAATATTGTTGGCAGCAATTACGCATTAATACGCTATTGTAGTGGGAAGGATATTCGTCATTATGATTTAGTTTCAAAATTCAGTGTTGGACGTAAATTTCTTCTGCGACAATATTTATCGGAACTCGAATTTTATGGTGACTTAGTATATAGATTCAGAACAATACATATTTGCAAAGACTTCAGTGCCCAATTCCTTAAAGTTTTTTCTTCGATACAGTTGGGTACAACATAAATGTTATACGACAGACTGCATGCATGGTAGTTAACCCAATCACCGTTGATAACTTTGCCCCCTCCTTAATTACACGCCGATCGACCAGGCCTCTGACTCTATAACGCCAGCGTAAAATAAGGCGTACTTAGAATTAAAATTTAATTTTGTGTAATGTTGGTTGGTACCTGATGCTCGGACTTTGGTCGGGCCCATCGCAGTGTAATTGTTGGTTTTCTTATGCTCCAGCATTTCTGCTATTATTTGCTATCGAGTCCTCATGGTTGTTTCATCTCTGTGGTTGTTTAGATATTGTGTTCTCGCAGATGTTGCACTGATGAGTTAGAAAATAGAAGTGAAGGCAATGGTCAGAAATCGGTGCAATTAATCCACAGCTCCCATCAGAGACACCAAAGGAAAGGAAAAACAAACATGAAATAACTATACCCTAATGGAAACATCAATTGCGGAAATCCAAAAGGACAGTTACTTTCCCACAAAATGGCCAATTGACGATCCAAAACAAAACAAAAAATATATTAAGCGATCCACACACTCAAAGACAAACCATACCAAAAATAAACCGCGACAGAAGAAACGCCTAGGGACGGTCAGTGAAACGAATTCCACTGGGGGACATAAATCGATTTTACGCGGCAACAATCCTCGCCCTTTATGCTGACTGAACAAATTATTTGTCTAAATCGCGGCGGAAGTAAGGGCGAGGATTGCGGCCACGTAAAACCGACTTAAGTGCCCAGTAAAATACTTTTCACTGACCATTCCAAAGCGGTTTGTTTTGGTTATTGTTCGACATTGAATGTGAATCGCTTACACCTTTTTGTTTTCGATAGCCAATTGGCCATTTTGTGGGAAAGCAACTGCACTTTTGGCTTTCCGCTATTGATGTTTCCAATATGGTCTAGGTTGTTTTTTTTATTTGTATGTTTCTTTCCCTTTGCTGTCTCTGATGGGAGGAATTGGTTAATTGTATCGATTCCTGATTATCGCCATCACTTCTATTTTCCCATTTCTGTATTCAGTTGTTGATAGGCTTTCATAAATGATATTAATGACAATTACGCAACATATGTCTTTCTACCCTTCAGTGTGGTACAGAGGATGCTGTCAGTGGGTTAATGTTTATATTTTGAAATTACTAAGTCAAAATATATCCAACTATGACAGGAATTGTTAAAGGGAAATTCCTGTCATAGTTAAATTGTTAAAGCTCTAGAAGCATTCTGTCTTTTTTCATTAAATTTTTTCTTGATTTTTTCATTTTTTAAAAATGTACCAATCACACCTGATGACAAGCCATGGTTTGACTCCGAAATAAAAAAAATGTCTAGACAAAAAAGGATTAGATTAAAATGCAAATATAGCAATACAGGGAATCAAAATACCCAACTAATTGCTACTGATATTGGCCATTTCGTGGGAAAGTAACTGTACTTTTGGCTTTCCGCTATTAATGGTTCCATTAGAGTCTAGTTATTTCATGTTTGTGTTTTTCCCTTTGGTGTCACTGATGGGAGCTGTGGGTTAATTTTATCGATTCTTGATCATTGCTTTAATTTCCATTTTGAAAATTCCATAACAAAGCAATGAATAAAGTGGTAAGCACAAACACATTTTACAACAATTTGGAACTCTCCCCCTCTCTCTCGCCCTGACTTTAACACACATTAAAATAATAGAAAAGAAACAATGTTAAAAAGGTTGTACGACACCTTGTCAAAAGTAATTTTGTCATCCTTAGACAGCTCGACTCTTTACTACAAAATTTACAAAATGAGTCGGCACGCATCGTCGCTGCCTTCACCTTATATCTAGTATACGAAATGCGGTTGCGGTTCAGAAAACGCATGCAGCAAAAATAACCTTTAAGTATAAATCTGTAAATGGGTTAGCTGCTTCATAAACATCCGATTTAATCCCTCCGCAAGATAGAGAAATTAACTCTTGTGCTCTTAGAAATCATAATTATAAAACTGTTCCTTCCCGAAAAACATAGATCCCTCGTAAATCTGTACCATCATGGAAAGTTCCACGTGTTATATAACTCATCATCTCTTGAAAGTAATAAATATGAGTTGAAAAAGCAACAAAATAGCCCACAACTTCCAAATTTCTAGTATGTAGGCAACCGATATCTTTCAAATTTGCATGCCAGAATTTAAAACAAACGCAGCAAGTTATTTTTTACCATTATAGAAACCATCTTTACCTCACCCAAGTTTTAGTTGTTTCAGTGATACGAAGATGCTCAAAATACACCAACGAAAGAGTTACACTCTGTCAATCTGCTACACATCTACATCCATTAAATCTTAACCCTTATCTTGCTGAATATTCATTTAAGCCACACCCATTTCTGTCTATCAACCAATCAAATTACTTAATGTAATTTATTGCTTCAAATTCATAAACTGAATGCCAAACAGTGTAGATCCTGATCAGATGGCTTCTTCAGAAGCCATCTGGTCTGGATCTACACTGTTTGCAAAGATAGGGGTTGTCCTGAACAGCAAGATAAGGGTTAAGGTTCTTCTTGTTGGGAGACGACAGTATATTATATTGTCTGCCACTATCACACGTGTAATGTTGTAAAGATCGGTAGAGAGAGGGTCGTAACGAATGTTGGTCTAATTTGTGGCCCAAGCCCTTTGCTTGAAATATGCAATAAGATATGTTTATACTAAATTCTATAGGTAATAATCAGCTTAATTATTTGGAAGTGTTAGCGCCATGTGAGAAAAACATGCCTATGTTCTTGACCTAGTACACTTTTCCTACGAACTTGTTTGCCTCGAAAATATGCTCACGTCAGTCTTCCGTTTGCCTCTGCAGGAGCACTGAGGTCAATCATCAGATGCGTAGGTCCTGTTTGAATAAGATGTTAAACATTATCTTGCTGAACATTAATAAGATTGCTGAACACAATCTTTCCTTTGCAAACAATGAAGGACTAGATCAGATGGCTTCTGAAGATTGAGACAATACATTATAATTATCAAGTAATTTGATCGGTTGGTAGCTAGTAATGGATATTTAAAAATAGATATATTCTACAGGATAAGGCATAAATATCTAAACAGTCATTAAATCGTTTGAACTTATAATCGTGAAGTACCAGCTCGTGCAATTCGTGGTCTGCTTTCTTAGTTTAAAATTTCCCTAGTGATATTATGATAAAAATTGGGATCTAATTGTATCAGTTCCTGATCGCTTCAATCATTGCTTGCTATTTGTTGATCTAATAGAATTGTTGAATTTGGGATCTAATTGTATCAGTTCCTGAACATTTCCACCATTGCTTGATATTTGTTTGTGTTTAGGCTGTATGTTCCTGTAAACACTCTTTAGGTCATTTTCGAGACGCTGTTTCCGAGTTTGTAGAACATTTACCCTAAATGGAGATGAAATGACATATTCAGCCCCGCCCCCCAAAGCAACCACCAGAGTTTCAGGGACGGTCTACCTCGCACCACTTTGCCTGGGCAGGCTTGGACCCTCTAAGTTTCAGCACAAAGTAGTGAGATCGGTTTCAGACTGCATGCATGGCAGTTAACCCAATCACGGTTGACAGTTTTGCTTCCCTCTTTAATTGATCGCCGGCGGGTCAAGCCTCAGATTCTATGACGGTTCCAGCGTAAAGGCTTACTGAGAAATAGAAAAGAAATTAATTTTATGTATTGATGGTTGGTTGGCTGTCTCTCGTCGGGGCCATCGGAGTCTAAATGTTGGTTTTCTTCTGCTCCAGCATTTCAGTGGTTTCTTGCTGTCGAGTCCTCACCATTGTTTTGTCTCTGTGGTTGTTTGATTTTTGTGTTTTCAGAGATGTTGCACTGATGAGTTAGAAGGTATTTATGCTGACTGAATTACGGCGTGGATTGCGGCCGCGTAAAATCGATTTAAGCCCCCCACCCCCCACCCCAGTGAAATTCATTTCACTGACCGTACCAATGCGGTTCTTCTCTTGCGGTTTATTTTTGTTATGATTTGTCTTTGGGTGTATGTATCGCTTATAATTTTCGTTTTGGTTAGCCAATTGGCCATTTTGTGGCAAAGTAACTGTCCTTTTGGCTTTCCGCCATTCATGTTTCAATTCAATAAGGTCTAGTTATTTCATGCCTATGGTGTCTCTGATGGAAGCTGTTGGCTAATTGTATTGGTTCCTGATCATTGCCTTCTATTCAGCACCATGTAGCCCAGTCTATTTGCCGATGCGCGTTTATTGCTTGCTTAGAATTGTTTTAGGGATAACACAAATATGGTGTGAAAAGTGAACAGGGTATATCTAAACTAGTGAGATGCTGCGTTATATAAAACAAGAGTGTCAAGATGGTCCTGAATCGTTCATCAGATTTAAAGATTTCACATGGCTTCTGAAATTCGCATCACGAAAACACGGCTATATAATTTTCACCCCCTTAAACCCCACTTTTATATAGTAAAACTTGGGTTTCAAGGGGTGTACCTTATTATTCGTATTTCTGCTCTAAAATATGGATTGTGGGTACTCGTTAGAACCGCCTCGATGAGGCGGTTCTAACCTGTACCTACAATATATATTTTGAGCAGAAATAAGAAAAATATCACAATTTCTAATCTTAAAATTTTCTTTTTTCGGCGGTAAAGTTTACAATGTATTTTTATAGGCGTGGTTTCGTAATGGTGTTGATAACTGACAGCCATCTTATTCCAAGAAGCATGACTGTTGCACTTAGATTGTAATATGGTCACCTTGTTTAACAATTCGGAACCGTTTTAGCTTTTTGGTAAAAGATACCTATGCAACATGCCGTGAACTTTGGATGAAACTTTGTTTTTGGCAATTGTAGCAAAATTGATTTAGATAGTTTGGTAAAGAGTAATCAAAGCAACAGTCCTGTGAATTTTGGATGAAACTGGAACAAATTTGTAGGAGGATTGCCATGTTTTGGCATTTTTTAGCTCTGGTGGACACCTTGTTCATCCGTGCGTTTCGCAGCTCGTGCAATTCGTTTTAGCAATTTTAATAGAGAGCCACCTTAGAAACATTCCTTTTAAGTTTAAATGAAATCAGAACAAAGATACACGAGAGGCTGTCATTTAAAGATTTTCTATATTTAGCTCTTGAATATTTAGTTCATTGCAACGAAGCCGTTATTGCGTTTTTGCCTGAGCCACAGATATACGAAGTTTTAGCTTTGGCGACCAACTTGTTCATCAGAGCGTCACCGTTTTAACTATATTGGTAGAGGTTTTCCTTGCTTGCCTGTGAATTAAGGAATGAATTATACCATGGATGTAGAAGTTGTCATTAAAGGGATTTTCTAATTTAGCTCTGGTGGCAAGCTTGTTCGTCGAAGCGCAATCGTTTAAGCTTGTTTAATAGACAGTCAGGTAGGCCCCATTCATGTGCAGTTTGGTTGAAATTGGCGCATGCGTATAGAAGGATTCTTAGTTAACCCAATCACGGTCGACAACTTTGCTTCCCTCTTTAATTGCACGCCGTTGGGTCAGGCCTCAGATTCTATGACGGTTCCTGCGTTAAAGCTTACGGAGAATTAGAGAGAATTTAATTCTATGCAATTTTGGTTCGTGCCTAATGTTCTGTCTCTGGCCGAGCCATCGGAGTCTAACTGTTGGTTTTCATTTTCTCTAGCATTTCAGTGGTTTCTTGCTGTCGAGACCTCATCGTTGTTTCATCTCTTTGGTTGTTTGATTTTTGTGTTCTTCAAGATGTTGCACTGATGAGTTAGGAAACCTTCATGCGGACTGAACAAATTATTTGTCTAAATCGCGACGGAAGTAAGGGCGAGGATTGCGGCCTTGTAAAACGATTAAAGCCCCCTCCCACGTGAAATTCGTTTCACTGACCGTTCCAAGGTGGTTCTTCTGTCGCGGTTTATTTTTGTTATGGTTCGCCTTTGCGTGTTTGTATCGCTTATATTATTTTGTTTTGTATAGCCAATTGGCCATTTTGTGGTAAAGTAACTGTCCTTTTGGCTGTCCGCTTTTGGTGTTTCCATTAGGGTCTTGTTGCTTCATGTGTGTGGTTCTTTCCCTTTGGTGTCTCTGATGGGAGCTGTGGGTTAACTGTATCGACTCCTGATCATTGCCTACACTTCTATTTTGTCTGTGTGTGATGTCCAAACTGTAGGAGACGTTCTCATTTAAAGAATTCTATATTTTTAGCTAAAGTGGTCATCTTGTTGATTGGAGCGAAATGATTTTAGAAGTTGTGGTAGTGAGTTAGCTAGGAAACAATATTACGTATAATGAATCATAATGGTTAAAGGGTCAAGGAGAAGTATGAATCTAAATAAAATTGTTGATGTTTTTAACTCTGGATTTTGTTTGCGTTTATCGTAGCGGAACTGTTTCAGCTATTTTCGTAGACGGTCTTCTATGCAACATACCAATGAAGTCTAAATGAAGCCTATGATCCGGGACTTGTAAACAGGTAGAGAATAAATCACCAAAACACGCCTATATAATTCTGACCATCTTGAGCCCCAGTTCTATATAGTAAAACTGGAGTTTATAGCGGTAACCCTCGTTTTTCTTATTTTGCTCTAACATATACATTGTGGGTACTCGTTAGAACCACATCGATGAGGCGGTTCTAACATGTGCGCACAATCTATATTTTTAACAGAAATAACAAAAAATAGCATTTTTTCACATTACGATAACACACCCGTGTTACCTATTGCTTTTTTCACATCTCCAAAATAGCTACTCTTCTGATGAAAATCCTTGATTCTTTCTTATTCACATAATAACAATAAGTTGTAGATGGTCGTTAAAACCGCCTCTTTACGGCGGTTCTAACGGACACAAACAACCTATATTTAGGTAATAAATCAGAAAAATATCTTAAATTTTCGTCAGAAAAAAAAGCAATTTTAGAGATATGCACGCGAACAAGACAATTCACCGGCAAGACAACTCACCGACACAGTTTTCGGATACAATAAATAAAATGGTGTATTATCACGTTTTTATTAAAAGAAGGAATGTATGATAACTTTATTAAATTTTTGCACTTTCATGACAAGAGACTATTAGATTTCTAATACACAGAGACTGTTTTGCAACGGCATAGGTTGACTGACGTGAATAAACTTTCACATTTTATTTTAGGGGCGTGGTTTTAGAGGAAAAATAGAGATCTACTAGAAGGAAACTTAATAAAATGATGGTTATATCTCGACTGTAGAAATGCCCCTTGTTCAAGACTCAAAGTAGAAGTAAAACAAAGACCAGGTCTTATTTATCCTACAAGTTCAATGATCGGATCATGAATATTGCAGTCCCATAAATCAACATGCTAAAAGATACAGATTAGCAGTGACACTTTGAACCAGCTCACCGACGACAAATCGAAATCGCATCAAGTCAGGCAACCTAATTCCTATTCTAGTTTTAGCGTGAGCGCGTATCAGTCAGCAGCTGCATCCTAAGTGATACAGAACATAAGCCATGACGAACCTTTCCCCCTTCTTAGCATAACAATCGATTCTCAGACAGTTCACCGAGAGGCAGAAAAAGTCTGGTTATTCACAGGTATGGTAGCGCAGTCGAACACAATACGCAACTTATCCATAAATACATGACTTATACCTTTAATTACCAATCATAAGTATAGGTCACATGTCGATTGTTTTTGAACAAATGTGTCGGTTAATTGTCTTCAAAAAGTGTAGGTCAGAATCAGAATCAGAATCAGAATTGTTACTGGTGACACGTCAAAAGACATTCATACACCAGGACCTGTGATGTGGGAAATTAGTCCCTAGCTCTAACCAAAGAGGTAAATGAAGCTACACAATCATCAGCACCTTCAGCTGTCGAAATAATCGAATCGGGAAGGGCATTCCAATCTCTAATGGTTCTTGGGAAGAACGATTCTTTATAAATGTCAGTTCCTACAGTAAGGGTCTGAAACGCCAACGAATGGTGATTTCTACAGTGTCTAGCTGGGGGAACAAGGTCATCTGTTGGAATGCTGGCAGCACCCTTTAGACCTTTGTATAATAGGATTAGCCTACTGTCTTTTCTCCTTTTCTTGAGAGACTCCCATTTTAATTTTCCAAGTATTCCAGTCATGCTCCCGGTTTCAAAGCAGTAATTGCCTGTTACAAATCTAGCAGCTCTATTCTGAACTTTCTCAATTTCATCGTTAAGGACCACTCCACTGGGGTCCCAGAAACAACTACCATATTCCAAGATTGGGCGAACAAGACCTTTATATGCTGCCTCTTTAACATCCTGGGGGCACTGATGAAGATTTCGCCTCAGGAAACCAAGCGTTCTATTTGCCTTAGTACACATGTTGCTAATATGAGTATTCCATCTCAAGTTGTGTGAGATTGTCACTCCAAGGTATTTAATGGAGTCCACATTCTCGAGGACCGTTCCCTCTAAGGTGTAAGAAGCCTCAACTTTATTAGATCCCTTCCTAGTTATCTGCATAATATTGCATTTAACTGGCTGAAATCTCATGACCCATTTTCGGGCCCAACATCCTAATCTATTTATGTCAGCCTGAAGTTTCAATGAGTCATCTGTATCTCTAATTTCCCGGTAACAAACACAGTCATCTGCGAACAGTCTTATTTCTGAGTCAATGTCAGTGGAAACATCATTGATGTACAGGGAGAACAAAAGTGGACCAAGAACGGTCCATTGCGGGACTCCAGACAAAACTGGAACCCACTCCGAAGATTCACCATTAACAACAACGTTCGTCCAAGTGGGCCATGATGTTTGAGCAGACCAGACTATATGTTCCAGCAATTTACACAGAACACAAGTCAGAGACACACGGCGATAATTACGGGCAAGAGCCCTATCTCCTTTTTTGAAGAGTGAACAGATTCTTTGGGAATTTCACCCGTATCAAGAGACTGTTGAAACAAGTGTGCAAAAACTGGACCCAACTCATTTGCTAGTTCCTTCAGGACTCTAGGATGAAGCTCATCAGGTCCTAATGCCTTACTGGGGTTTAAGCCTTGAAGTAACTTGATTAAGCCCGCAGCTGTCACAACGATATTATTCATGAATGAGGCCGATCTCCCAGTCAATGGAACCTCCGTGAACTCAGTTTTATTAAACGCATCATTGAATTGACCAACTGGTTCCTCTGCCCTTTCAGAGTCTGATTCAGCAACCCCGTTCCCTCCTCTTTTATTAAGGGGCGGGATACCTTGCCTGTCTTTCTTCTGGCTATTGATATATCTGTAGAAGTCACTGGGATTTGCCTTTACATCACCTACCAAGTTATTCCCATACAAATCATGCTGATTTTTTATATCAGTCTTGAGTTCACGTCTAGTTTTCAAATTTTGTCCGGAGTTTACCACTTCCTGTCTTTTTTGTCTTTGCATGAATCTTATTGCTTCTGCGAATTTTTCTCCTTATCTCTGGAGTGATCCAGGGAATATAAGATACAGACCTACTAGTTTTTGAGGGGATGTGATTTTCGGCTGAAGTCTGAATGAAAGAAGTTATCAAATCAAAATTCTCCTGTACAGACCGAGCATCTGAATGGCCATTAAAGTATTTCTCCTTTGCAAATCTGAGTGCATCCTTCCTAATAGTTTCATAGTCACCTTTCTGATATGAGTATACCTTCCTCCGAGGTTTCTTTATTGGTGAGATGTGAACTTTTAAATATCCAGAGACAATATCGTGGTCACTTAGTTTATCTGGGGAATGAATGTCTTCGAATTGTCCTGGCAAAGTCGTAAGGATCAGATCCAATGTGTTCTTATCACGAGTGGGGAAGTTAACAATTTGTTCAAGGCCATGGTCGTTCATAATATCAATTAATATTTGTCCTTCCGACTGACTCAGCATTGTGCCTTGTTTGCTGAGCCTGTCGGGCCAAGCAATGTGTCTGAAGTTGAGGTCACCTAGGGCATGTACAGCCGGGAGTTTTTTACCCTTATGCTGCGATTTGATGCAATCTAGTTGGTCTTTAAACAACTGGAAGTTTTCGATTGTACCATTTGGTGGTCGATACCAACTTGCTACGAAGTGGGAAGTTTTATTTGCAAAAACCTTAACCCAGACCGATCCGGTGTCATTTTCCAGTTCCATGAAAGGCATGTGAGGAATGTCTCTGTCAATGAGCAACATCACCCCACCGCCATGAGAGTTCCTATCTTTCCTGTAGACACAGTACTGACAGGTTTCAGGGAAAAGCTCAGATGAAGTAATTGAACTGTCAATCTTTGTTTCCTGAATAACAACAATATGAGGTTGAGATGTATCGAGGAAAGCTAAAAGTTCAAGAATTTTTCCTCTAATTCCATTTATGTTTATACTGCAAAGTTTCAAACCTTTCACAAAATTTGACTTAGTTTCATCAGTAGTCGAAGATTTGCCTCTCTTATACTCTGACAGAGGTTCAAACCTGTTTGGCTTACTCAGTTCTACATATTCATCAAAGAAGGAGTCTGAAAAATTACAGACCTCACATTTTGGACATATCCAGTGGCAGCTTGAATTTACCAAAGTGCCATATTCTGCATCTGAAATGAAGGAACATTCAGTGTGTATCCACATTTCACATTGATAACACTGAACGACTTTATGGCCATTAAGGACAGCACCACTGCAAAGACCACAGTTCGCTTTGCAGTCTTTGCAATACCAAGTTCCAGCTCTAGATTCAATTTCTAACAATTGACTGTTATCCAAATCAGAACATGAGGAGTGAAAGCGCTTGTTACAGTCCTCACATTCTATCCATTTCTCGGAACCTTTGCAATATTGTTTTGCAGAGTCCGCAGCGAAACCTTGGGCCGGGGTTAGTTTCAATGTCTCCGGCCAAGATTAGAAGTAAAGCCAAGTTTGTACCGCGAGAGGACTTGAAGTTTCGCAAGCCCTCCGAGCACCTTCTGTTCCCATTTTTCCTTGTAAATGCCAAGTACTGGGAAATTCTACTACTGCTCTCCTCATTTGTAATCTTGCACTCCTGATTTCCATCATCTGGATGCATTCTGTAAGTTGTTTTCCAAAGAGTGAACCCAAGAATTAAGACCATGGGAAACAGGGAGACCTTCATTTTAATATACCGGGTAGTGATTTGATGATTTCTAATGATTTATTATGGGTGTCAAGCAATAATCCTGATTCCGAGTTTGTCACAGCCAGCACACTGACAACTACAAAGGGCTAATCAGTATACTGGTCCAATTATATACAGCTCAGCACACTCAAAAATCTGACAACACACAGGCTCTCCAGAAAAAATGAATGTGCCAAGCGACCTAATTTTGAACTGAAGAATTTCAGTTTACGTTACCCCACCCACTAGTGAGGTAATGGCGGGAAAGAATGTCAGCAATTTTTTCAATCTACAAGACAAAAAAATCACAATCTAGGGTAACCAGCAATAAAATGTTGCTGGTTTACGCTTTACTGTTATGAATCAGACAAGAAACCAAACAGATATCCAAGAAAAAAACTTCTCTTTTAGCGAGCTATTTTTTTTCCAATTCCGTCCAGGTCGAATTGTCTTCAATTGTGTCGGTGATTTGTCTCAAAAAACCGTGTCGGTGAGTTGTCTTGTCGGTGAATTGTCTGATTCCGAATGCACTATGTCATACGGATGTGTTACCGTGATGTGGCCAAACTTGTGATCTGCACAATCGTCGTTCACAAATTAAATAGACATGTTTTCCCTGGCTTAGTCCATATCTAGATCCGAAATCTAACAGTCTTTACGACTAAAATCTGGTATGATACTCTATATGTCTCCGTTTTAATGGCTCAGTTTGTCTAAATGTTTTTTCGCTTTCATTTTGCATGTTATATGGCTATAATTAAAAACGCTGTGGCAGCTGCTTTTAACTGAGAAATGATGTATGCATTAATAACTGAGCTTTCAAGTGAGCATGTAACAGAGACTCTCAATGTGTTATCTTTAACGGGCATCTAATTTCTTTTAAATCTAGGTGCATTTTAATGTCATTCTGCAAATAGCTCCATTAGCATTGCTGCAAATCAGGGCCAGTCAAGTCAGACTTCAACCCAATCACGGTTGGCAACTTTGCTTCCCTCTTTAATTGCACGCCGGTGGGTCAGGCCTCAGATTCTATGACGGCTCCAACGTAAAGGCTTATTGAAAATTAGAGAGATAATGTTGGTTGGTGCCTGATGCTCTGTCTCTGGTCGGGCTCATCGGAGTCTAACTGTTGATTTTCTTTTGCTCCAGCATTTCAGTGGTTTCTTGCTGTCGAGTCCTCACCGTTGTCTCACCTCTGTGGTTCTTTGATTATTTGTGTTCACGGAGATGTTGCACTGATGAGTTAGGAGGCCTTCATGCGGACTGAACAAATTATTTGTCTAAATCGCGACGGAAGTAAGTGCGAGGATTGTGGCCACGTAAAATCGATTTAAGCCCCCAGTGGAAATCTTCCACTGACCGTTCCAAGGCGGCTCTTCTGTGGCGATTTATTTATGTTGTTGTTTGTTACTTACTGTGTGTATCACTTGTGTCTCTTGGTTTTTGATGGCCATATGGCCATTTTGTGGGAAAGTAACTATCCTTATGGCCTTCCTTTGTTTAGGTTTCCATTGTGGTCTGGTCGCTTAATGTTTGTATTTCTTTCCCTTTGGTGTCTTTTATGGGTGGAGTAAGTTAATTGTACCAATTCCTGATCTTTGTTTTACTTCTACTTTCCATAAAATGTATCGCCATCTGTCAAATCCTATAATACCTTCTATGTATAATATATGTATTTGTGTTTTGAAACTCAATACATTTTGTTTATACCAGCATAATTATGGTTGCTTTAAACATAAATAATTCAGATAAGTTCAGAATCCTACATATGGCAAATAGTCAAACACGTTTTGAATCCGTCATATCCGGTTTAAGCACTTGGCGTAACTAGCACGTGTACATCGCACAAATTAGCCTATAAAAGCCGAAATTGAACGGAATGAAAATCATCTGCGATTGTAGCGTATTCTGACTCAGATTTTTAACCGTTTTATATGACCTTTACGGATTTCCGTTACATTATGTATATGATTTACTATAGTATACATTTGTATATGTTTTATGTGGGATGATGACTTTAAAATAGTATAAATGTTTTTGAGGACCGCAATGCACATTTAAACTAGCTGCATGTATATCAGCTAAATGCCCCAGCCTCTTGAAAAAGTTTACATCATGTGAGCAACACCTCAGTAAAATAGAAGCTAAAGTTAAGGCAATGATCCGGAATCTATAAAATTAACCCACAGCTCCCATCAGTCCTACCAAAAGGTAAAGAAACACAAACATGAAATATCTATACTCTAATGGAAACATCAATAGCGGAAAGGACAATTACTTTCCCACAAAATGGTCACTTGGCTATCCAAAACAAAATAATATAAGCGATACACACGCCCAAAAGACACACCATATGAAAGATAAACCGCAACAGAAGAACCGCCTTGGAACTGTCAGTGAAACGAATTCCACGTGGGGGGGGGGGGGGGAGGGGAGAGGATGCTTTAATCGATTTTACGCATCTGCAATCCTCACCCTTACTTCTGTCGCGATTTAGATAAATAATTTGTTCAGTCTACATGAAGGCGCCTCCTAATTCATCAGCGCAGAAAGTTCAAATCTGCTCCGAAAAAAGCATATAAGCTCTGCATCCTAGATTACAAAATATTGTTAAATATTACAGTCGAACCTGAAATTAGCAAACATTTAGTCCAAACTACATCAAACAAACACTGATGAGATAACCAAAAAGTGGTTATAGAAGACAGATGTAATACAGGTAGATTTCCACTTCTTTCTATTTATTTAATTGGATCCAAAGTAGTGGCGCTTCCAGACAAGTAATTACCCAATACAGGCGGCCTAAACACCGGCTTAACTGTACATGACAACCAACCTCTGCTGATGGCATGGGAGTTGATGCTGGGTTGTCTCTCCGCGTAAATTAACCCAATATTCCCCTTAACACAGAACTTGGGTCAAACTCAAAACTCATTTCAAAATAAGGAATTTCCGGACAAAACCTTTTCCCCTTGGCAGTATTTCCATGATCCTCCTGAAAATGACCAAACCAAATCAGAGAAACACCCAGCCCAAACCCGCGTGAACAATTTCACTGGGAGACTAGATCTACTGGGTAAGGACATGGATTATCCCTATTGAAAACCGCCATTATAAAAACATGACAAATTAAACTTTGCCCTCTTGTCCCTCCCTCTAATCGGCTTCCTTGGTTCAAAGTTGCCAGTAGACACCCGAAATTATGAACCAGTGTGCATGTTCATGGGAGGGTATAAAGGTTAAACAGTGAAATTTACTTGCCCTTAAAACACCTAGAAAGACACGCACAGAAATCTTATCGGAACTCCCAGGCTCAACTAGCAAGAATAACAGCTGAACCATAACACAAACCTGGCCACTAAACGTCCAAATACTGTAATAATACACTGCCGTAGCCATAAACAACCAGAACTAGTAAACATCTGTGACCTAAATGAACACTACCCTTGCGCAGCAAAATATCTCGCCACTATCCGTGTCTCTAAAACTACCCGTGTAAAACCAATACACATATACCAGCCAACTACAGTCGAATTTCAATGGCTCGAACACCTTTGGGATCTCGAAATTCTGTTCCAGACATGGGGTAGTTTGAGCCACTTAGGTTACTGTCTGGAGGCATAACGAGATACTTTCTGACAACATTCTAATGAGTACACACAGCATACATGTGCAAGATAAATCTTCTTAATTATCCCCCAGTAGTTCTTATGTAGAGGATTTCGCTAGGGGCTCAAGAATGTGTTCGACTCATCCATGGTAAACGAGTTATCGGTGTTCGAGCCATCGAAGTTCTACTGTATTCATGTAACTTTAAGCGGCTTCAACACTCAACAAGTCCAAACAGCTGTTCAATCCCTTGTGTTTCGCACAGAAACAAAACAGCCAGCTCTCTAAACTATTCTCTCAAAAATGAACATTGCACCGAAAACATTATGCTCCAGCTACAGGACAAACTTTCCGCCTGAACATTTGCAAAAATCAATGGCAGTCCCCGACCGAATCTCCGGACTACACAATTAAACATTCCGCCAAAAATACATGCAACCTCAAGCGGCTTCAAACCTCAACACGTCAAAACAGCTGCTCAATCCCTTGTGTTTCAAATAAAAAAAAAAACAGCTCTCTAAAATGTTCTCTCAAACATGAACATTACGGTAAAACCGAGAAAACTTTGCTCGGCCAATCGAACAAACTTACCGCCTGAAAATTTGCTAACAAACTGTGGCAGTCTCCGACCGAATCTACTGACTGCATAAATGCACAGCTCAGAAAACTACAATTTCAAAATCAAAAGCTTATATCTATCCCCACCACGTGTGCCACTTATGTTAGACTTCGAAAAAAAAAAACACGCCCATTCAGTCTGGTGGATGTGACTCGAATAATAAAACAACGCCACATCTCGCGAGACTCACTTGAGATATGTATATAATCTGTTTCAGAAATGGTGAAATATATACATGTAATATATCTACTATATGTAAATCTAAGAAGGCGAAAATATGACTTTGTCAGTATGGATTAATATTTGTAAGGGGCGAAGGGGTCGTGAATCGTTCGTTACTGGGCGTCCAATACAGTTCGATAATACCTGCTGTCCTTGCAGCAGGTAAGGGTAGAGGGGAATGCCACTAATTTTTCAGTTTGTTCACTTCCATTCACTTTCCTCTTTCTCCTTTTTAAGTCTCAATTTCATATCCTATATTTTTACTGTCGCATTCCTTCCTTTCAGAAGAAAACTGCACAATTTACGTTTCATTCAACCAAAACCCAATCAGTCAATATTTGTAAACTGCAATCCGTAGAGCGTGGAACGGTACAGTACAAGGGGTTGACAACCTACTTCATAGCAGAGCTGTCGTTCCCATTTCAGTAGTGGCCATATTGGTATAAATAGGGTAGGTAAAATGCTTTAAACTAGAAATGTACGTTACGAGTCTTCAGAAAAACATACTTCAGCTGGTAACAAACAATATTTACATTCAATTGGTGAGCTAATTGTACATTTAAACATTGAAAAAGGCTTCGATTGCTTCGTCACAAGGTTTGATTCGGCGCTGTTAACATTGGTAGTTCCGACACCATTGCAGAATCTGCTTGTGTCGAATTATTTAAAGACAGAGTCACATTTCCGAGACAGATTTCAGTAAGTTTGATTCGTTGATGACCTAATGCACCAGCTGCGCCTACTTGTTGTGTCAAATGCCTTTTGTGTAGTAAACGCCGACAAACCTACTAATGGTTACGACATCGCTGCTCTGGCGTAGGCACGGGCAGTAAACATTCAAATTGACCTCCGCCCGTGGTCAATTGAAAACAATTTGACTTATATCCGGAGGTCAATTTGAACGCTTTCTGTTATTGGTATTCGTGGGTTGCAGGAAGGACGCAGGTAAGTTTATTCTTGATCTAAAGCATATCTTAAAAATCGGAGTATTTTATTCTATCAGTTGTTCATACCGAGTGTTATTGAAAGGTTTTTAATCGTTTCGTCGCAATCATTTCTGTCCCGCCACTCAGTGGTGAACTCGAAAGTAGAAATGCAGCAAACACAGATGAATTTGCTCTAATTGTCCAATGGCAAGCTTCCAGTGAGCAATTATTGTTGCAGACAGATACGGCGATACCATATCTGCTTCCAAGACATACTTTTTTAAATCTACACGTTTTCCCTGCAATGTTCAGGCCATTGTTGCATCGGAGGTCAATTTGAAAATGAGGTGGTCAATTTGACTAACTCAGTCCGCATGAACGCCTCCTAACTCATCAGTGCATCATATCCGTGAACACAAATAATCAAACAACCACAGAGATGAATCAACGGTGAGGACTCAACAGTAGGAGACCAATGAAATGCTGGAGCAAAAGAAAACCAACAGTTAGACTCCGATGGGCCCGACCAGAAACAGAGAATCAGGCACTAACCAACATTACATTGAATTAGATCTCTCTAATTCTCAAAAAGACTTTACGCTGGAACCGTCATAGAATCTGACCCACCGGCGTGCAAAGTTGCCAACCGTGATTGGGTTAACTACAATGCATGCAGTATGTCTTATAACAATTATGTTGTACCCAATCTTTTTAAATCGAAGAATGTTATAGCGAAATTTGGTGCTGAAGTCATTGCGGTTATATATTTTTTTTTCTGAATTTATACGAGGACTGTTCAGATATGAATGCAAGTAGAACGTTTTCGCATGCACTAATGCGAAAATCACCTGGAAATAAATATCACAGCGTGGAAAAAACATTTTACCTATACATTGATACCAAACCTGTTAAAATCCGTTGACTTTAGACATGTATATCATTCGATAAACACTGTCTACTCTTGTTTACTAATACAAAAAATGGTTGGAAGAAGGTCAGACTACGCCGTTGAAATACGGTCCTATATTAAGAATCGTTGTATTATTGTTATACGGTGCAAAGAAATGTTTGATGAAATATGTTCGGTTTATGGGCATAATGAAATGTCTTTTCCGACAGTTTTTCGTTGGTGTAAGAAATTCAGCTGTGGGCTAGGCTCAACAGAAGAAGCACCACATGATCGTCGGCCGAAAAGAGCAACATCTGCCAAGATGGTTGCTAGAGTGAAAGAAATAGTTGCTACCGATGCACGATACACCACTAGGTAAATAGCTAGTATGGTTGGCAACTCGTTAGGAGCAGCTCATACAATTCTGAAACGGGATTTGAAAATGAGAAAGATCTGTGCTAGATGGATTCCCCATCTGTTGACAGATGAGCAGAAAAAGACACGCGTTCAGTGCGCCAAGAAGTTGCTTTAAAAGTTTCCAAATTACAATGCACGGTCTTTCGCTAATGTCGTCACAGGTGACGAGACATGGGTTCACTTTTTTGAGCCAAAACGAAAGATTCAGAACAAAATATGGGCAACAAAGTATTGCAAAAGACCATGCGTTGCAAAGCGGACCGTGAGTGTCAAGAAGGTAATGTATGCCATATTCTTTCCAAATCAGGGCCCTGCTATTCAGATTGCTGTCCTAAAGGCAAATCTGTAAATGCGAAGTTTTACAAGAATAAAGTTCTTCGAAAATTGAAGAAATATTTCAAAGAACGAAGACCCGCAACTGGTTTGGCCAATGTCAGATTGCTACATGACAATATGACAATGCGTCATCGCACAAGACGGTCATTGTGCAAGATTATCTGAAGCAGGAAAAGGTTGTTGAACTCCCTCCCCCTCCCCCCCCCCCCCCACGTATTCCCCTGACCTCGCTCCGTGTGACTTTTTTTTGTTCCCGCGGCTGAAAAAAATACCTTTCTGGTCGAATATTTGTACAGCGCAATCACCTCGGTTCTGCAATATCCCAGTGCCTTCATAGTATACGTCGAAAAGACTACCAAAATGCGTTCAATGATTGGATCAGAAGACTGAAAGTTTGTATATCTGTTCAAGGGGAATACTTTGAGGGGACAAAATAAATTTTTCATCGAAATCTTTCACGGAATCATTTTTATGTGCTTAGTTGCATTCATATTTGAACAGTACTCGTATATTAAGTCACCATAAAATTCGGTTTCCGATAGACCCTGCCGCAGAAGATATTTTAGTCCAATATTGAATATTTAAATTAAATCAGAATGACGTCTATTAAAATTTTGAAAAGGCTTGGCGTAGTTAATGGTACCGATAACCCTGATTAAGAAGTTTAGCCGTTAACAATTTATTTCGAGTGTTGAAGTCAGTTATATGACTACACAATCTGGCAAATCGAATTAATTGCGAAATATACACGCCATAGGATGGCGCGCGAGGAACATCACCATCCAAAACAGGAAAATTTACAATCTCAAAACCAAAATCATCGCGTTTATCATAAATTTTGCACGAAACAAACCCATCTACAACAGATAGATGTAAATCCAAAAACAGGGACTCGGTATCAGAAGAATTTGCCGTGTTTAACTGAAGCTCTGGGGATAAATTTGACCGATCAAACCATGGAAATAAGTATTATCAATATTTAATAAATTATCCAAATATCTAGAAGTGGAGCTAAAAGCTTCAATGATTTCAGACTGGTTTTCAGCAGAAAAGGACATAATGAAGTCTTTCTCATAACAAAGCAAAACAAATCAGCCACATGTGGTGCGCAATTAGTACCCATCGGAATACCCACAACCTGTCTAAATAACTTAGTACCAAATCTTTTGTAAATATTGTCAAGTAGAAAGGTGAGAGCTTCACACACTTTCTGACATGACCATAAAGTATAATTTTTATGCTCTTCAGAAGTGAAAAAAAAAAAAAAAAACATTTCTTACAAAACATGCAAGATAGAGGGAGTCTTCCCTATGAAATGTCCATTCATTTAAATCATTAAGTTTTTCTTATACAAGATTATGAGGAAGTGTAGTGTAAAGGATGGAAAAATCATAAGTAGATAGACTTGAAGCACGAAAACGCATGGATTTCAATTTAGTTAAAACTTCATTAGAATAGTTTATAGACGATAACATATTTCTACCTGATCTTTCGAAGACTTTGTCGCAATATTTTATCACATGTTTTCGATGGCAGTAAAACAGGAAGCTAATAATTTGGAGAGTTCAGTTGTGGTACAAGAGCTTGAATTAGCAATAAACCGTGCATTGTATGGTCTTTTATGAAGTTTAGGTAACCAATATAACGTAGGAAGCTTGTCTTGGCCTTCTGTAACACTTGGACGTTGTAATTATGGGTTAATACTTAATACTTGTACATCGCAGTTCCAAGAGCGTTGAGATATTTCTCTTATTGTTTTGGTCGATTCTTGATCAATCGAACCATCAATGCTGGAGTCCTCCTTGTTATAGTTAATCTTAGAAAACCCCGCTCTTGTTATTTTTGTTACGACCGAGTGCATTGTAAAAGAAAACTTACTGTAAACCACTTACTCGGCACATGTGCTGGAACAAAGGCAAACAGTTTAGACCCAGATCAGTTGAATAATGCTGCGTTTGATCAAAGTCTACAGTGTTTGTTTAGGAACTGAAATTTAAGAGTTAACCGAAACAGTCTAAGACCTCATTCAGAACCTCTCGGGGACAATCAATCAACTATTGGTGTCAGTGCCTTGAAATTATGTTATTGTAAAACATTGTGCATGTACGGATTTCGATATATCACGTGAACAAGTCCGTGAAATGAAGACCCCATAACCCCACTTCATATAGAGAAAACTTGGGTTTACGGGGATATACTCTTGTTTTATAGCCCCGCTTTGAAAAAGTGGGGGCTATATTGGATTTGGCTTGTCCGGAATTCCGTCTGTCTGTCTGTCTGTCTGTCTGTCTGTAATCTTGTCCGGAATTCCGTCTGTCTGTAATATTTGATAGTGGGTACCTTGTTACCGCAACTCCTCTTACAGTTCTAGGTCAATCCTTTTGAAACTTTACAGGTGTTTTCATATAGGTCTGAAGATGTGCATATTCTTTTTTCATTATCCTTAAATATTTTTTTTTTTCACTTATTTCACCTTTTTTAACTTAGACAATTTTTGAGATCTACTAATGTTAAAATGTATAGGGAGTAGCTACCTTGTTACCGCAACTCCTCTTACAGTTCTAGGTCAATCCTTTTGAAACTTTACAGGTGTTTTCATATAGGTCTGAAGATGTGCATATTTTTTTTCATTATCCTTAAATAATTTTTTCACTTATTTCACCTTTTTTAACTTAGACAATTTTTGAGATCTACTAATGTTAAAATGTATAGGGAGTAGCTACCTTGTTACCGCAACTCCTCTTACAGTTCTAGGTCAATCCTTTTGAAACTTTATAGGTGTTTTCATATAGGTCTGAAGATGTGCATATTCTTTTTTCATTATCCTTAAATAATTTTTTCACTTATTTCACCTTTTTTAACTTAGACAATTTTTGAGATCTACTAATGTTAAAATGTATAGGGAGTAGCTACCTTGTGATCGCAACTCCACTTACAGTTCTAGGTCAATCCTTTTGAAACTTAAGAGGTGTTTTCATATAGGTCTGAGGCGGTTCTAACGAGCGCCCACAACCTATGTTTCGAGAGTTTATAACAAAAATATGACGGATTTTCGTCAGAAAAAGTAGCCATTTTGGATACGTGAAAAATGCACTATGTCGCACGGATGAGTGTCAAGGATTCAAACATGCAATTCTATACTTTTCCAATTTATCATTTTATATTGCTATAAGCATCCCGAACGGGCAAAACTATGAAGAACAAACATCCCTCGAGATTCATACCAGACGATAACATATTTTATATACCTAAAACGTCATATTTCGATGAATTATATTTTCATTGGCACTTCCGTATTCTGCTGTGGGAATTTGTGAGACAAAACTTGTTAAGCGTCACAAAAAATGTTTTCCAACATAAGCGGCAACGAAGAATCTGATCGAACAAGTTCTTAGAGGGCCGCTACATCAATAGCCACTTACCGATCCGTTCGATAAAAATCATGTTTTCTTGCTCAGTAATTACACAGGCTGATCCCAGAGTTCACTGTGCGCATGTTTACAGACATATGTTAGCTTGAAGCGGCTCGAGAATAACTGCAGCGTGCATAAAAATGACAAATTTGATTAATCAGCTTAAAGTGTTTTGGCTATGAAATATCAGACTAGTGCAAGACACTGGAACATTTTTTTTTCTTGCACACCAGACAAGGAAATCAGCGATTTTACCCTGGGATAGAAATTTATGTTCTGACCCTGGTGTTCCGACCCCAAATCGAATATAATCGCGTGTTTGATAAATGTACTGGTTGATTACGACCTTGTGTGCGCCGTCGCAAAGGTTGACGTCATGCACGATCCGTGACGTCACTTTACATTCCTGCAGGGTCAACACAATATGGCGGACGTTGGTAACCGAAGTGACTGCAGCATTGAAATTCCGCGCTAAGAAATGGAAGGTATGCAAGAAAAAGAATCCAATATGGATGTGAAGGGTGGATAGAAAAATCCGTCCCTCGGGATCACTGTCCGGCATCACTCGGCAAGCCTCGTGATGCCGGACAGTGTCCCTCGGGACGGATTTTTTCATCCACCCCTGACACCCATATAAGATTCTTATATTCCAAACGTGTACAAAGTAACATGCAACATTGTGCTGCGTGATTGTGCGTGATAAGTATGGCAAAATTTTAGTTTTCACGAAGACTGGTATGGTAAAGTGTTAGTCCATGACGAATCCTATTTACATCACAAAATACACTTATATAATGACCCAATCACGGTCAGACTTTATGCCTTCTTTTTAATTGCATGCCGGTGGATCGGGGTTCAGACCCCATGTTGGCTTTGGCTTAAATTAAACGGAGCTGGAACTGTTATGCCTGATGCATGGTCCAACGGGGTTCAACTGCCTGTTTACTTTTCTTTTTATTTTTCAATGGAAATCAATTGCTACCATAACAAATACCGACTTTCTTGAATTTTTAATATTCGGTATAAGCTGAAAGACGGGCTATTGCGTCAAAAGATTTGCACACTGGAATTGGTGTACTCCAAAACAATGCACAGAGTGACATTGTAGGACCTTGCCAAGATCAATGCCGGGGCAATGGATATTTAATTACCCGTACACGCCTATTCAAAGGGGTAAAAACTTAAAAAAAATCAGATAAAAAAGTCTGACATTTTTTCTTATTTCTGCTCTAAACATAGATTGTGGGTACTCATTAGAACCGACTAGATGGTGGGTACTCATTTGAACCGACCCGGTTATAACGAGTACCCAAAAGCTATATTCTTAGCTCAAACCATAGATTTGTGGGTACTCGTTAGAACCGCCTCAGCGAGGCGGTTCTAACGAGTACCCACAAACTATATTTTTGAGCAAAAATAAGGAAAATAATGTATACCCCTGCAAATGCCAGTTTTACTATACACATTGTAAAATGGGGGTTAAAGGAGTTCAAAATTATAACGGCATATTTTCGTAATGTCACGTGCATCTAATGATAATAATAATAATATATCAAACGGACATAAATCTTGTTTCTCAGTTAATATTGAGTTACACAACCCATTACCTTAACCCTTTAGCCACTATGCATAGATCCGCCCCCGCCCATCGGGGCTTGAAGAAATATATGGGCTGCATGATGCTTCCACGAGGAGCTAAATCCGACCCACACACGAGCACTGGTTAACCGCTTAGAGGATCTAAGCCTGCCCAGGCAAAGCGGTGTGAGTGTCGGACCGTCCATGCTTATAAACCATTTTGGTTTCATTGGGCGACAGGGCTTGAGAACTCATTTCATCTCAGTGCTGGGTAAAAGTCCCACAAAATTGGAAGCAACGTCTCTAAAATGACCTTTACAGTGTTGACGGGGACGTTAAACCTCAAAGCAAACAAAACAAAACCATGCATAGATCTGTTTACTTTTTTAAGATCAAAATAATCAACTTATCACTACGTCGTATATCTTTTTTAAAGATACCTCCATTGGACACAGAATATCAGTTTTTGGAAAAGTTCTTTGGGCCGGTAAACTTGCCATTGACAATTGAAAATTTTCGTCGGATTCCAATTACTTTCTATACAAAGGTTTTTTTATTTTTTCGAAATCCTGGCGACTAAACGAACTCGGTAACCTATCATTTTATTGCATGCTTCGATGCGCCGGCTTCGGTAGCACAGTCGGATGCGCGTCTGACAGGTGATCAGGAGAACGCGGGTTCAATACCTGCCGGGGTCGGCAACATTCTTTCGTGGATATTTATCAGGAAATCTTTTCTATGGTCATTCTCTCCCTTCTGCTGATACTCAGAGACAATACCGGCCTCGGTAGCTCAGTCGGATGCGCGTCTGACAGGTGATCAGGAGAACGCGGGTTCAATACCTGTCGGGGTCGGCAACATTCTTTCATGGAGATTGATCAGGAAATCTTTTCTACGGTCATTCTCTGCCTTCCGCTGATTCAAGAAGAGCAGTTGTCAGTTTCTGGCGAAAGAATGTGCTTACGTATAAGCCTGCCCAGGAAAAGTGTGGATAGGTAAACTGACCGGCTCAAAAATGACCTTAAACAGTGTTGACTGGGCCATCAAACTCCAATAAAAACAAACAAACAAACAAACAATCAAGCATGCTTCGATGCAGAATGTGGATATGTAAATAAAGACCTATGGGAGAGCCCATTTACGTATTCTTGACCTTAAGTGGTCATAAACAAACAAACAAACATGAATAAACAAACATCATTTTTTTAAATAATATTTCTGCTCAAAAAACGTAGCTTGCGGGTACTCGTTAGAACAAGATACATGATATCTTTGCCCCACCCAACCACCCCATCTGATCATTAAGGTTGCACACCCGTATGCATTCTTACATAGATGAAACAATTGCAGACATTTTATGAACAGAATTGCTAGAACTTCTGCAGCAAACATAAATTGTTGGTTGTAATTAAGACAAATTGGGTCTGTTCTAAGAGTACTCTCTCTCTCTCACTCTCTCTCTCTCTCTCTCTCTCTCTCTCTCTCTCTCTCTAAATCAAAATTAAGATAATAATGTGTATCCCTGTAAGCAACACTGGTATCTATTAACCCTTTTTGTACCGGAAAACCCTAAATGGGTACTTGGCAAACAGTGCAGGCCCAGATCAGACGCCGCGTTCTGCGGCGTCTGATCGGGGCCTACACTGTTTGCTAAAAGTTCAGCCATTTTCCAAATAAATGTTGATGAAACACAACCTGACACTCCTAAATTTTGAAAAGGCCTCCTTCTATATATAAGGAGGAAGATTCAATTTGGTACAAAAATGGTTAAAAGTGGGGTTTACAGGGGTGTTCATCATACTCACTTGTTAACTTGATTATAAGTATGTCTCGTTTGATGGCGTACTCATGGAACACGTGAGATTGTCTCTTTGGCTTCGGGATTTCGCGATCTTGTCCACATTGCGCGAAATGACGGCAGATCAAATCGTGTGTATTTGATTGATAATTAGTACGTCTTATGTGTCTAAAAAAGTGTACCATTAACGGAGATTACCGACGTACATGCGTTTTGTTCTACTCAACGTTTCAGTTAGACTTGCCCAAGTCCCTACATTTATATTTTACCTATTTTTTTACTTTTTACTGAAAGTCCCTTTAAACAAAAAATATGTAAAAGTCTCTTTAATCTTTATCTGTGAATCATACAGGGGAATGGTGTTTTTTTTTTCTTCTTTTTTACTTTTTTTTTAACAATTAGTTCTACAAATGGCAATTAATTAACAGTCTTGGGCAAGTCTACGTTTCAGTAGACGTTCGCAGGTTCGATTCCAGCTCGGCCGGTAACATTCATCCGTAGAGATAGAAGCCTCCGTGGTGTAATGGTTATGCTACTCGCCTTGTAAACCAGGGTTCGCAGGATCGATTCCGGGCTTCTCAAGACTTCCGGATGAGTCTTTAAGCCGGGATCCCGTCTCCGTATGACCTTAGCTGTTGGTGAGACGTAAAACTCAAACACTCACTCACTCATCCGTGGAGATTGATCTTTGAAGTTTTTTCTTAGGTCATTCTCTCCCTTCGCTGTTTCAAGAAGCGTGCTACCAGTTCTCGAGCCATACAGAACGCTGAACACATGGATGAGCTACCCAATGCAATTGTGTTGAACATATCTTATTGTCTTTCAGAACAGCAAATGGTGTTGGGCCACCAAGTTCTACCAACATTAGTTATGTGCTCTAGTTACCAAAGAGCTGTTCTAAGTACGCAGAAAAAAGACGCTACCATAAGACTAAAACAAAAAAAAAAACTAAAACACACACACACACACACACACACACACACACACACACACATACACACAAAGAAAAAAACGTGAAGTGCATTAAGTATATGAGCTACAGCATAAGAAAATCTATTTAAACCATTTGTGAACAATAAAGGCGCTGCTCAGATTGCGCATGCGCAGTCTGAGCAGCACCGTTTTTGTAATCTACTTGGATAGGAAAATACCTCAAGATCATGCATGTATATCTAAAATTTCATGTCTCTTGATAGTCTATGGTCATGTAGCTGTGGCGGCCAGTTTTTGACCTACTTGTTCGAAAAAAAAACAGGTTTGCTCATGTTGGGGTTCATTGCATTTCAATCAACCCCAAGGTTATAAAACACAGAAACTCTTCAGTGCTGAAGTCCATCTGACTATCACTGGCTTGTCAGAATAATGGTTATTTATTGATAATAGCCACTGTGGTGTTGGATAAGAGGGTTATCTATAGAATCTGACTGGATTGCCCTATTTACAAGAAAGTACGTGTCCAAATTCCAATGTTAAAAAGTCCGCTTCAATGTAAAATGTTATGGCGAATAAAAGCAATAATGTATGGACACTCTTAATAAACAACATGTATCAAAGTTTTATTATCCTTATTAATGTTTGATCCACAAATGTCTTTTGCGATAAAACGTCCCTATCCTATAATACTTAACGATCTAGAAATACCGCAATTGCAATACTTATATAAATTCTAACGCTTCTTTTCAATTAATGATACACAAAGATAGTAACTGGAATTCTAAATTAAACGAAAAGGGTAGTACGCACTGCTAGATGGACATTAAAACCGTCTGGGATTTAATAGAAATCGCCGAGGAAGAACGTATGTCTACCTTATGGCTCAGTAAATCTCAAAATTAATAGCCTTCAGCACACAATATTAGAGTTACATTTATCATATGACGTCGCGTCCGAGCGTGTAATGACGCCATGCATTATTTTCGATAATCCACTAGTGGATTAAATATGCAAATTAGCTAGATACGTCCCGTAACGTTACATGCACGACGTCCTTAACGACGTCGCGTTTACTAATGGCGGAATATTGATATTTTTGTAAACAATCGTGAATAAAATGTCATATGATAAATAGAATCTTGCATTCGTACTCATGTATTATTGAATTTATTAAACTCGTTGAGAAAAAGGAATAAAATGCTCGGCAAGCCTCGCATTTTATCCCTTTTCCTCAACTCGTTTAATAAATTCAATAATACATGAACACTCATATAAGATCCTCTATGTACTGCGCTATTGGTCGTGACTTGCACATTTTATTTTGTTCCGATTCATCTTTATTAATAGAAGGTAAGGATGCAGCACCCTCAATTTCCACATCATGCTAATAAGTCCGTGTAATGAACATTCCTTTAACCGCACTATATACAGTGTATGTATACTCAGATTCAATGAAAACGCACCACTAGTACTATTCCTCAAATTTTAATTCACAATATTTCCAGCATTAGATCACGATTAATGAATTATTACTAACTTAACAACGTTAAAGCATTTCATTGGAAGCAGAGATACGGAGCCTCGAATAAGTCCACACATCCGAAAAATCAAAATCACGGAACCTCATAGCGGGTATGTCCACCATTAGCATTAAGTGTTGATTGGCATCGTTGCCTCATGATTCGAATTAAACGCTGTATCTGGTCTTGTGTGCTGTTGTCCCTTTCTTCCTGTAGCGCCATGGCAAGCTGTTGACGGTTGATTGGTGGATGACGTCAGCTGTACACACGTTTTCCGAGCTGGTCCCAAAGGTGCTCAATTGGGTTTAAATCCGGCGAAAACGCAGGCCAAGGATAACTTGCGCACCATTTTAATTGCAAAAGTCCATGGTTAGGCTCGCGGAATGAGCACGTACAGTCCAACCTGTGTTAAGCAAGCACCTCAGAGATAAGGAAAATGTGCTTGCTTAAGACAGGTGCTTGCTTAATACAGGTGAATTTTAATGCATTTGCCTTTTTGGGGAACTAAATGCCTGCTTGCTTAAGACAGGTTGCTTACTTAATAGAGGTGGCCACTAAGACAGGTTTGACTGTACATTGTCTTTTCGGAAAAGCGTAACGCCACCATTATGGCATAAAACGGTACCTACTCAGGCTCTATAATTTCATCGATGTACCGACGTGCCGTCAAATTGCCATCAACAACGATGGGTTGGGTTTTGTGGCGCAATGAGATCCCTCCCCACACCATTATGTGCCCAACAACCCCACCCCCATCGTGACACCTGTTTAACACAACAGTCTTGAAATCGCTCCCCACGGGGACGCTATACTTTACACTGCCTATCGAACATTTCAACACAAAAACGGGACTCGTCCGTAAACAGTACACCACACCAACGCTGTTGTGTACATCATATACGCTGTCGGCACGAATTAAAGCGACTGATTCGACGTTCCGCCGTCAAAACGTTCCCCCTATACGTCTTATGGCTAGAAATACCGCGGTCCTGGAGACGCCATCGTACGGTTAAGGCACTTACGCGCGGTATATGGGTTCCCACTGTCTCCTGGGCAGTTTCCACAGACGTCCTGAATCGATCGCACAAATGACTCAAAACAATGTACCAGTCCTGCTGACGTGTAGTAACACGTTCACGTCCAGAGAGTTGTATATCGTCCACAGACCCCATAGCGTTGTGCCTTTCAACCAATCGAGTAATCGTAGTGTGCGAACAACCCATACGTTCTGCAACTTGGCGGTATGAAAGCCAACCTTCAACAATGCCGAGGGCACGTTGACGATTGCCGTTACTTAGACGTCCAATTGGCTTGTTCTTATGTCATGTTTTGCTGGCTTTTAACGTAAAGAATCCGGACCTTATAATGACATTAAAGAAAGTACCAAAATATCGTGATTACGAAAATTTTGCATTTTTTTATTTTGCAATTTGAACGTACATATGCACATCATGAAAATCACGCAGTATTCGTGTCAAACAAACTCCTACTTCGGTGACAACTTTACAATACTGGATTTATCAATTGAAAAGGTCAGTCATTTTTACCTTAAACTAAAGAAATCAAAATTCTAAAAGTGATGCATTTTCATTGAATCTGAGTATAGGTTGTAGGCGCTCGTCAGTGGCGCCTAAATCTGTAAATGAGGCTTTTCTTACGAGCACCAAAACCAATATCTTAGATCAACAATAATAAAAATAGAATTAATCCTGTAAATACCAGTTCTATATAAAGTGGGATTTACGGTTATGTTAATGCCACGGACATGTACATGTAAACGTGAAGTGTTCAAAGAGATGAAATAGAGCTCAATGGCCAATGGCTAGATAAAGTACATGTAACAGCCTTCAAATATCGAGGATGTTCTCCAGATGGAAGTTATCGCACAACTAGCAGTTGCGCAATCAAAGCTGAAATTAATTTGACAAGACAGGACCATATCGCCACACACCCAGGTGATGCTTTTCGCTCATTTGCCATTTCAATATTTCTGTATGAACTGAGTCGAAACACAGCATTTCCTACAATTTACATGTGCGCCCAACGAAGACTCAGATCAGTATGCCATCCGCGCAGTCTGACCAGAGTTTTCGTTGTGTGCTCTAAGGAAAAACCAAGGACCCAGTGCGCCTTCATGCAGCAAGAGAAGTCTCTGGTCAGACTATATGTATGCGCAAGCTGATCTGTTTCATCGCTGGGTGCACATGTAAAAATCTCAAATGAAGAGATCCGTAAACGCGTACGGGCACCTATTGGCCCTCACGAAGAGATCCTCACAACAGTAAATAAAAAAGTAAAGAAAAAGAAGCTGAGATGGTATGGACATGTCTCTCCCTCATTAGGCCTCGCCAAGACGGTATGAGCAAAGGTACATATACATGTAAATAAATATGTTCTTTAAAAGGATTATTCTTTGGAAGCAAGAGATACATCGTAGAACTGAAACGTATGGTGTGTACAAGTTTTTCTGGGCCAGTCTAGCCAGTTTCGACCAATTAGGCCTCATCCGTGACCCTCATCCGTGACCCTCATCAATGATCCCAAAGGACAAGAAAATATAAACTACTATGTCTTTCACCCAAAAAAGATGATATTAATCATTGTGCGAATTGCTACTTACCAGACTTTTCTGTCGAAATGTTAAACATTCGAATATTACAGACAAGAAGCCTTGCAAGGATCTCAATCAAACTGTCTTAAAGTTTGATTTATGCTCGCGAGTCTAGTGCTATCTACAAATATAATAATTTTCCCGGGAGAAATAATTTTCAAACAAGATAAATCTTTCATAGAAAATTAAGCAATCTGGACGACGCACAAGTTTCTTAAACGACGTCAAAATAAATATTTATTCTAAATTATTTTTAAATTAAGATAAGAAAACACAATTTATTCCATTAGAATATTACAGAAATTGATTTAATAGCGCAATTTAACTGATTCTTTGGATTTTTAAAATTAGTTACACTGACTGGAAAGATACAATTGCGTGGTTTTTAAAATTGAATTGCTGAAACGCTGACCATAGAATTTTCAGCTCCTCTGCTTGCCTTCAGTATATTAATCCTTTTTGTACCAAATGAAAACATACAGCAGGAGTTCATTTCGAAATTTAGGGGTGTCAGGTTGTGTTTTCTTCAAACTTTATTCAGGAAATGGCTTAACTTTTTGCAAACAGTGTACCCTGATCAGACCCCGCGTTTCGGGGTTTCTGGTACTAAATGGGTTGAACAATTCGTTATCTTTAGCTTCATTGTCACGATAGGTGTTGCTTCTTAATGGTTGTAGGGGCGGTGTTGACTTCCGATGTCGATTCACCAGGTAAGCAGCCCTGTGCAGTGACACCCATCTAAACCCTACTTTATATAGAAAAAAAACAACATAGGACCATGATGGCCCTGGATCGCTCACCCGAATCCATGATTTTTCCTAGCTTACGGAAAAGAAGGAGTCACTTGTTTAAGTACATTTGGACCAAGATATGTGTGTTTCTGATTTTAGCTTTGGAGGAAACAAATCCATTTACAATAGATAGATGCAAATCCAAAAACGGGGCATCGGTATCTGAAGAATTTGCTTGTTCAGTGGGGGGGGGGGGGGTAAATTTGACTGATCAAAGCATCGAAATAGGTATTGTCAATATTTAATAAAACATCAAAATATCTAGAAGTCGAGCTAAAGGCTTCAATGATTTCAGATTGTTTTTCAACGGAAGGGACATCATGAAATCTCTTTCATAACAAAACAAGAACAGATCAGCTACAAGGGGTTCACAATTTGGACCAATCGGAATACCCGATGAAGACTGAAGCAAAACAATGTCCTCTACAGGGTGAACGAGGTTTTAAATAATCTGCCCTAGTGACCTAGGTTTTGATTCAATATAACCCACATTCAAATCTGACGACGATAGCGTTAAGTTATCAATTCTAGAACAGTTTTGAGCATTGAAGCAATCCTGTGACCTGTAGAGGGTGAACAGTGTTTTAAGAAATTAGAAATGGTGACCTAGTTTTTCAGCCGACACAACTCTGCCCGTTATCAAAGTACAGATTATAATGCCTTGTCCTTTGGGTTCATTACTTCCATTGTGATATTTTAAAAATATTTGAGGGTCACTGATGAAACCTAAGTCGCCGATATTAGGTAGGCTAGCACATTCAATGAATTTCTGTTCTGCGATGAATTTCTTGCTTCAAAATGATAACCTTTTATAGAAATTATGCAGGCAATGGACAGTGATACTTTTTTGTATGCAACAAATCACCGACCTGAAGAACAGGTTAAATTGCATTTTGACGTCTGTCGTAGATCCACTGATGTTTGACGGTGCAACGTCATTGTCGCGTGACAAATACCACAAATGGACTAATGCATATGTAACAGTCAATAGTGTTGACGAGCTTTCTTCTGTCACAGGCGCATCACGAAAACATGGCTATATAATCTTAACCTCCTTGAACCCCAGTTTTATATAGTTAAACTGGGGTTTACAGGGGTAGACCCTATTTTCCCTATTTCTGCTCTAAAATATGGATTGTAGGTACTCGTTATAACCGCCTCGATGAGGCAGTTCTAACGAGTACCAACAATCTATATTTTGAGCAGAAATAAGAAAAAAATATCACAATTTTTCATCTTAATAGTTTAGTATTTTCGGCGGAAAAGTTTACAATGTATTTGTATAGTTATGTTTTCGTAATCGAAAGTTTGAGAGAACTGAAGGAAAGAAGAGGGCACAGAGAACCCTGGTTCACTCACCTGAATGTCACTGTCTCCAGTACATTATATCTTTGGTTCATCAGAGCGGAACGATTTTAGCTATTTTGGAAGGAACTCGCCTAGGCAACAGTCCTTCGAAGTTCGAATCAAATTGGCCCAAGGGTTTAGGAGAAGTTCGCGTTTGAAGCAAATTTAAAATGTTTTATTTTTCTATTTTTAGCTCTGGTGGCCATTTCGTTCACCATAGCGGGATCGTTGAACCTATTTTGTTGAAGGTCATCTATATTCCTGCGAAGTTTGTATGAAATTGGCCCAAGGGTACAGAAGGAGGTATCGTTTGAAGATTTTTTTTCTATTTTAGCTCTGGCGGCCATCTTGTTTGTCAGTGCAACACGATTTTAGCTATATTGGTAGTGAGTTACCAAAGCAATTTTCATGTGAAGTTTGAATTCAATTGGCCCAAGGGATTAGGAGGAGTTCGCGTTTGAAGCAAATTTACGATGTATTTTTTTTCCTTTAGCTCTTGCAGCCATTTTATTTATCCGAGCAAAATCGTTTTAGCTATTCCGATAGAAGGTCATCTAAGCATTTTTCCTATGCAGTTTGAATGAAATAGGTCCAAGGGTACAGGAAGAGTTGTCGTTTCAAGAAATTTTCTATTTTCAGCTCTGTAGGCCATTTTGTTTGTCAGAGCGAAACAATTTTAACTATTTTGGTAGGGAGTCGCCTAGGCAACAGTCATGTGAAGTTTCAATCATATTGGCCAAAGGCTTTAGGAGGAATTCGCGTTTGAAGCAAATTGACGATGTTTTTCTGTTTTAGCTCTGGTGGCCATTTTGTTCATCGGAGCGGGATCGTATTAGCTATTTTGATAGAGGGTTGCCTAAGCAACATTCCTATGAAGTAAGAATGACATTGGGCCAAGGTACAGGAGGAGTTGTCGTTTGAAGATATTTTCTATTTTTGGCTCTGGCAGCCATCCTGTTCATCAGAGTGGAAGGATTTTAGCTGTTTTGGTAGGGAATCACCTAGCCAACATTCTTATGAAGTTGGAATGAAATTGGGCCGAGAAAACAGGAGGAGTTGTCGTTTGAAGAGTTTTTCTATTTTTAGCTCTGGAGGCCATCTTGTTAATCAGAGTGGAACAATTTAAATATTTTGGTAGGGAGTTACCTAACCAATATTCCTGTGAAGTATGAATCAGATTGGTCCAAGGGTTTAGGAGGAGTTTGAATGTTAAGCAAATTAACGATGTTTTTCTATTTTTAGCTCCGGCGGCCATTTTGTTCAACGGAGATAAACTGTTTTAGCTATTTTGGTATAGGGACATCTAAGCAACTTTCATATGAGATTTGAATGAAATTGGCCAAAGAGTACTGGAAGGGTTGTCGTTTGAAGAGTTTTTCTATTTTTAGCTCTAGCGGCCAGTTTGTTAATCAGAGCGGAACAATTTAAACTTTTTTGGTAGGGAGTTACCTAACCAATATTCCTGTGAAGTATGAATCGAATTGGCCCAACGGTTTAGGAGGAGTTCGTATTTGAAGCAAATTAACGATGTTTTTCTATTTTTAGCTCTGGCGGTCATTTTGTTCATCGGGGATAAACTGTTTTAGCTATTTTGGTATAGGGTCATCTAAGCAACTTTCCTATGAAATTTGAATGAAATTGGCCAAAGAGAACTGGACGAGTTGTCGTTTGAAGAGTTTTTTTTATTTTTAGCTCTGGCGGTCATCTTGTTAATCAGAGCGGAACAATTTTAACTATTTTGGTGGGAGTTACCTAACCAATATTCCTGTGAAGTATGAATCAAATTTGCCCAAGGGTTTAGGAGGAGTTCGCATTTGAAGCAAATTAACGATATTTTTCTATTTTTAGCTCTGGTGGCCATTTTGTTCATCGGAGATAAACTGTTTTAGCTATTTTGGTAGAGGGTCATCTAAGCAACTTTCCTATGAAATTTGAATGAAATTGGCCGAAGAGTACAGGACGAGTTGTCGTTTGAAGATGTTTTCTATTTTTAGCTCTTGAGACCATCTTGTTTGTCAGAGCGGATCAATTTTAGCTTTTGTGGTCGGGAGTCACCTAGGCGTCATTCCTGTGTAATTTGAATCAAATTGGCCCAAGGGTTTTAAGAGTAGTTCGCGTTTGAGGCAAATTTACGATGATTTTCTATTTTTAGCTCTGACGGCCATTTTGCTAATCGGAGCAGAACCGTTTTAGCTATTTTGGTTGAAAGTCACCTAAGCAACATTTCCATGAAGTTTGAATGAAATTGGCCCAAGTGTAAAGGAGAAGTTGGCGTTTAAAGATTTTTCTATGTTTAGCTCTGGTGGCCATCTTGTTCATCAGAGCGGAACGATTTTAGCTATTTTGGTACGGAGCCACAGGCAACATTCCTGTGAAGTTTGAATCAAATTGACCATAGGGTTTAGGAAGAGTTCGCATTTAAAGCAAATATTGTCGACGACGCACGACGGACGAAGCACGACGGACGACGGACATTCACTGGTCATAATACCTCACCAAGAGCACGTCGTGCTCAGGTGAGCTAAAAATCACTACACATGCGTCGACAAATCACTACACATGCGTGATTTGACCTACTTTCAAACTGACCTCAAAACTGTGATTTATTGTTCAACAATTAACTACTAGAGCTGATCAATTTCTATTTTTTTAATATCATCATTTTCAGTAGCTGAATGTCCATCACGAAATCACGCATCCCCTTGAACCCCACTTTTATATGGTAAAACTGGGTTTTACAGGTGTAAACCTTACTTTTCTTATTTCTGCTTTAAAATGTAGATTGCTAGTTCTCGTTATAACCGCCTCGAAGAGGCAGTTCTAACGAGTACCCACAATCTATATTTTGAGCAGAAATAAGAAAAATACCACAAGTTTTCATCTTAAAGTTTCGTTTTTCTGTGGTAAAATTTACAATGTGTTTGTAAAGGCGTATTTTTATAATGTAAGTTACCTTTGATGGGCTATTTAACGAGAAACAAAATGTTTGCGGGAGAGAAATAACACGTTAGTCCTGTTTTACACTGGAAACTCCAGAACGGATGCAACTGCAAAAAGTGCCGGTCAAGATAACGTTTGATGTGGACCCTTTACTATTTGAAAAAAAAATTCAGTTATGGCATCATTAGAACAAGTCAATGAAATGAACGCTCCCACCCCACTCCCCCTAAACTACACTTTGTATGGAGAACCCTGGGTTTTAAAGGGTTACGGTGGCTGTAAAAAGTCTCCCAGTGCTTATTTCGTTTCCTATGGGATCATTCAGCCCATCCTGGTTACATTGCAAATCGAATACCGCTCAAGCCGGCGCTAGGGGAGTGGGGAGGGGGCGTATGCAGCCTTGCAATTTCTGCTCCAAGATAGGTTGTGGGTACTCGTTAGAACCGCCTCAAAGCTACTGAGCACTCACAACCTATGTTTGCAGCATAAATACGAAAAATATCACAGAGTTTCATCAGAAAAGTAGCCACTTTGGAGATATGAAAAGATGCACTATGTCGCACGGGTTTGTTATCGTAATGTCTTCCGAAAAGTTCCATTACGAAAACAGGCCTATACAAATGCATTGTAAATTTTACCGCCGAAAAAATGATTTTACAAATTGAAAAATTGTGATATTTTTCTTATTTCTGTTCTAAAATATAGATTGTGGGCACTCGTTAGAACCGCCTCCGAGTACCTACAATCTGTATTTTAGAGCGAAAATAAGAAAAATAAGGTTTACCCCTGTAAACCCCAGTTTTACTATACAAAAGTGGGGTTCAAGGGGGTAAAAACCATATAGGTGTGTTTTCGTGATGCTGACAATAACTCAACCTGAAAGACGTAACACACGAAACGGACTTCTGATATATACTCACCGGAAATAGAAACTATACACTCATTTTTAAGTTGTCACTGGCGAAATATTTTAATGAAATTTGAACTCCAATTATATAAGTTATCATCAGTGGCATGTGTGATTTATCGAATAAAATGTTTAATGATAGCTTCGATTTAACGGGTAGAGCCCCAGGTTCAAAGCAAGGGTACAAATCTTGCTGTTCAAGTTTCCATTGAGTCAAACATTTTGTGTCGCGAATGTGATTCCCGTTTTACCAGTTATTACGCATCATCTGTAGTCCATCAAAACGCAGTGATACGTGATTGCACTTTAAATTTTGGACTAGTGCGTGTTTTAGGTAAGTCGCCTTCAGTTGGGATTTTACATTTGGCGATATCGTTTTACTGAGATTCGTACCACTTGGCCACGACTTCTACATAATGGTATTATCACAAAACCTGATTTATAATTTTAAAATCCTGTGCAAAACGAAATCCGAGAGCTGCTTCCCCTAAAACATGGAATAGTCTTGTCACGATTGAACGTTGAACTTTTAAAAGTCGTTGATAAACTATATCGTTGGGAATATTGTTTACAAAATGAAAATTTTCACAATAGTTGGAATGTTATCGACGTTTAAATATTGGACCAAACCACAGGAAGTGAGCGAAAAGTATGGGATTTCTGGTTGCTGTTTTTGCTTTTATCAATATTTAAGACACAGTTGAAGATGGTCAAACGGTTGAAGGCTATTTTGGGTCGATTTTTGGCTTGAAACATTATTTTGAAAATTTCGCTGAAAAAGCAGTTTTTGAGATTTCAATAAAATGTTTGTTTCTCGATAAGTTTTGGATGTTGTGTTATTTTTTTTTTATTCCTTGCTTTTCACTTGTCACCTATACGCAACAATGTTGAAGTCGAAATTCGATTACAAAAGGATTTTGTGAAAAATGCACTTACATTTTCTCCAAAAACTTACATTTTGAACACCAGATTTTCTTTAAATTGTTACAGGATTCATGTCGACAGTTAGTCAAATCCTTAATCAGTAATTTTAACTGAATTATCCACTTGTTTTGCCAGGCGAGACAATTTAAAAGTGTATAGTTTCTATTTCCGGTCAGTATATATGTAAGGCGGACAATTATGTTCAGTTCAGAATTGGTCTAAACCGTTAAATATGTTCTATAAAAGGGTTATCCCTTGGAAGCAAGGAATACGCCAGAGAACTGAAAATATGGAGTGTATATGTTTTCTGGGCCAGACAAGTTAGTTTCGGCCAATTAGGCCTCATCAGTGACCCTCAGATATTTTCAAAATTCCACAATGGAATCAATGATCCCAAAGGACAAGAAAATATAATCTATACTATGATGTAGGGCAGGGGGACGTTTTACCGCCGCCACACATTCCCACACACCAGCTGCAGTGAAGTTAAATATGTTCTATAAAAGGGTTATCCCTTGGAAGCAAGGAATACACCACAGAACTGAAAATATGGAGTGTATATGTTTTCTGGGTCATACTAGCTAGTTTCGGCCAAACAGGCCTCATCAGTGACCCTCAGATATTTTCAAAATTCCACAATGGAATCAATGATCCCAAAGGACAATAAAATATAATCTACACTATGATGTAGGGCAGGGAGACGTTTTACCGCCGCCACACATTCCCACACACCAGCTGTAGTGAAGTTAAATATGTTCTATAAAAGGGTTATCCCTTGGAAGCAAGGAATACACCACAGAACTGAAAATATGGAGTGTATATGTTTTCTGGGCCAGACTAGCTAGTTTCGGCCAAGTGGGCCTCAATAGTGATCCTCAGATATTTTCAAAATTCCACAAAGTCGCTTTATTGTCGAGAACAAACTTGCTAATTTGTTCAATCAATTTGTAGCGACTGAATGTGAAATCAACTAATTATTCTTTCTCATCTGGAGACGGAAATGCATAAAAAGGCAGTTTATTTGGTTTTTAACAATGCTTACCCAATGTTTGCTTAGAAAATAATGATTGGAAATGCAAAATGCCCTTTATATTGGCCATGACAAGGACAAAGCGGTCTCTAGAGACCCCAGGAATGAAATACGAGTACACGCCTATTCAAATATAATGAGAATTTTACCACCAAAAATTAAAATTTTCCGATACAAAAATTCCGATATTTTTCATATTTCTGCTCTAAACAAATATGAAGTTTGTGGGTACTCGTTAAAACCGCGGTTCTAATGAGTACTCACGATCTATGGCTTTGAGCAGAAATAAGAAAAAAAAAACTTACACTCCTGTAAACACTAGCTTTAGTCTATGATGGTGGTGTTTGATTGGGACAAAATTATATAGGCGTGTTTTCGTGATGTTTGAAAATATAGGAGGGTCACTTATCATTAGGATTACACACTCATGCGACATAGTGCATTTTTCACACATCTCAAAAATGGCTACTTTTCCGATGAAAATTAGCAATATTTTTCTTGTTTAAATTACAAACATAGGTTGTGGGTACTCGTTCGAACCGCCTCATTGAGGCGGTTTGAACGAGTACCCACAACCTATGTCTTAGAGCAGAAAGAAAAATAATAATGTATACCCTCGTAAACCCCAGTTTTCTCCTCATAAAGTGGGGTTTAACGAGTCCTCACCGTTGTTTCATCTCTGTGGTTGTTTAATTTTTGTGTTCACGGAGATGTTGCACTGATGAGTTAGGAGGCCTTCATGCGGACTGAACAAATTATTTGTCTTAATCGCGACGGAAGTAAGGGCGAGCATTGTGGCCACGTAAAATCGATTTTAGCCCCCGCTGTAATTCGTTTCCGCTGACCGTTCCAAGGCTGTTCTTCTGTCGCGGTTTATTTTCGTTATGGCTTGCCTTTGGGTGTTTGTGTCGCTTTTGATATTTTATTTTGGATAGCCTTTTGGCCATTTTGTGGGAAAATAACTGTCCTTTAGGCTTTCCGCTGTTGGTGTTTCCGTTGGGGTCTGTTGCTTCATGTTTGTATTTCGTTCCCTTTGGTGTCTCTGATGGGAGCTGTGGGTTAATTTTATCGATGCTTGATCATTGCCTCTACTTCTATTTAGAGGGGTGTTCATTTCACAGACTTGTTCACGTGATGTGAAACCTTTTTTTATAAATGGCTGAGCTAGTTTGGCCCAGATTAAAGTTCTCAGTTTTGTGTTATATTCTTTGCTCCTAAAGGATTTTCATTTTGTAGAATATATTTGACTGCAGCTGGTGTTTAGGGAATGAGCAGCAGGGAGGGTGAATGGACTTTTTGTACTTTTGCAATACATAAGTATATAGAAAATTGACAGGTAGGAACACCAAGCATGCACACAGATAGGGACGGCGTAAGGACACCAAGCATGCACACGAAGAAAAGGACAGGGGAGGGACACTCCGCATGCACACACAGGTAGTGACATCCAGCATGCACACAGATAGGGACAGGGAGGGACACCCAGCATGCGCACACCAGAACACAGGTAGGGACACCCCGCATGCACACATACAGGGACACAGTAGGTCACCCAAAATACACACCAGAACACAGATATGGACACCCAGTATGCACACACAGATAGGGACAGAGTAGGGACACCCAGCACGCACGCACCAGATAGGGACAGGGTAGGGACAACCTACTAGAGAAGTGGATACGCAAAGGGAAGTGGAGGCCGAGAACGCAAAACTGCGAGAAGACCTTGCGGAAGCCTAAAAGAAAGAGAGAGGCGCAGCTGGAGGTCGAGAACGCAAAACCGCGAGAAGACCTTCCGCGCGCGGCCCTCCTGCGGGGAAGGACAAAGCACCGGAAGAAGGGGAAGAGGGCAGAGTGCCGGAAAAGTCGCAGCAGACGCACGTCGAGGTCGAAGACACCCTGCTACGATGTACCTCTACCCCCTAGAGGCTCGGCTTCAGACACACCAAAGTGTACTTCCAATACTGCTCGCAGATGTTTCGGGGAGCCCCCAGAATGCCGGGATCCGATATTTCGGGCGGATATACTGGAAACCAGGCAAGGTGCGCGGGGGATGGCGAGGATTCTATCCTATTCTCTCCGCTTCGCTGCTACACCAAAGACGCTGGCTCCGCGACGATCCTGGCCGCCTGCAAGAAACCGACAGCCCTACACCCAAACGGGCCGAATCTATCCACCCTTCTTCCACCGACCGACAAGGTGTCCTGGGTGTGGAGGGAAAAGATGTGGGCACCAGCTCCAGCTGTTCGAAGGTACTTGGGGGTCTTCGACTATTCCATGTAGAAGGGATCCCCGACCGGAGGTGGCTTCTGTGCTAGTTGTTTCGGAGGAACGGCCGGCGGGTTGGTGTTCGGCGGCTTCTTCGCGTGTGGCGGAGCCATGGGCGTACAATGGCTCCAGGTCTTTGCGGCCACCGCCCAGACGACAGCCGCGGCAATGGAGATGTATACCCATCCTCGGGCCATGTCCGCAATTTGCTCTATTTTCTCGAGGACAGTCCGGGTATCGTGTTTGGCCTCCTCTGTTTTTTTTTCTCTGTCTCTTCTAGGAAGGCATCGAGATTTTCGTCTTCTTCTTTGTCTGTGTTGTCGGCCAACTGGGCCAGCACCTCCACCAGAAGTCTCGTAGATTGCTGTGCTTGGGACTCGAGTCCCTCCAGCCTTTTGTAGAAGTCTACGACAGTCGGGCGCGGGGCTTGTTGTTGTTCTTTGGCGGAGCCAACGGAAGCAACTCCTTTGTAGGGCAAGATGCCTTGTGCTGGCTCCGTTATATCTATTGCAGGGTCGTCGCGAGACACACGTTCTATAGCGTGCGCACCCTGTCCCCATATTTTGTCTAGCCTATTTTGCCCTATTTTGTATTTTAGGCGAACTTCGGCGCCCGATGGTAGACCTTTGGATTTACGAATATCTTCGATATCGTCCATTTTGTATCCAACGCAATAGGTATATTTCCAAATCGGGACGCGAACAAATCAGCGCCATTCCGCCCCTTCTCCGCGGGCCTGCTGTGCAATGTTCGAGGTGTCCTTATCCTCATGTGCTTTGTTCTTTGCAAGCTTGCACACTGTTGTGTGCTGTTGTTCTGCGAGGTCGTCGTAGTCGGCTTCTAGCTCTAGAATTCTATTTGTGTTTGCTTCTTGATTCTCTCGGTTGGCTTCGGTTCGTGCTTGCTCTGCCTCTTCCTCGGCTTCGGCTCGCGCTTGCTCTGCCTCGTCTTTGGTTTCCTCGTTCTCCAAGCCTTGCCGAATACGGAGAACCCGTCGTTCTACTAACAATATCTCAACATCGCTGCCCGTATCCCGATCTCTCCCGAAGCGATGTGCCGAATGGCTTCCGCGGACAGTTGTGTTTTCCCAGGTATTGCAATGCTTTGTGTCCCCACTTCTCTAGTAGGTTGTCCCTACCCTGTCCCTATCTGGTGCGTGTGTGCTGGGTGTCCCTACTCTGCCCCTATCTGTGCGTGCATACTGGGTTTCCTATCTGTGTCCTGGTGCGTATTTTGGGTGCCCCTACCCTGTCCCTGTATGTGTGCATGCGGGGTGTCCCTACCTGTGTTCTGGTGTGCGCATGCTGGGTGTCCCTCCCTGTCCCTATCTGTGTGCATTCTGGGTGTCCCTACCTGTGTGCGCATGCGGGGTGTCCCTACCCTGTCCCTTTCTGTGTGTGCATGCTTGGTGTTCCTACGCCGTCCCTATCTGTGTGTATGCTTGGTGTTCCTACCTATCCACTTTCTATATACATATGTATTGCAAAAGTACAAAAAGTCCATTAACCCTCCCTGCTGCTGAATGTGTGGCGGACGTCAAAGTGTCCCTGTTCGTCAGCTGCGGAATTTTGGAAATATTGAGGCCTAATTTTGCCGAAATTAGCTAGCCTGGCACAGACAAAAAATACTTCATCACACTATAGTTTTCAGTGTCGTGTTCAAAAGGATTACCTCATACATGTAATAGAAGAAAAGCTGGCGGCAGGGAAAGGTGTGACGGCCGTAAAAAGGTCTCCTTGCCTTTCATCATAGTGGAATTCAACATTGTTTGAGGGTCCATAATGAGACCAAATTTGCAATAACTTGCTAATCTGTATTCCTTACTTCAAAAGGATTATCATTTTAGAGAACATATTTAATTGCACAACAAAAGGTGTTTGGGGGAATGTGAGGCGGCCGTCAAAGTCTCCTTCCCCTTCATCATAGTCCGGGTTATATTTTCTAGTCCTTTGGGATCGATGACTCAAGTTCGGAGTTGAAAAGATGATCGATTATCAGTCATGCCATTGTACTCGATAACCGATTAGTATCACTGGAGATTCATCATAATTTATGTAGCCCGGCTTTCTTCTGAGCATGGTTCTTGCTATATTTAACCTATGTATGAGGACATACATGCCTGGACAAACAGTGTAGACCCAGATGAGACGCCGTACTTATTGAATACTCGATTACAAATAAATCAGTAGCGATAATCGTTTTTGAAAAATGTATCGATCAATTAATCGATTATTCGGTAAATCGTGCCAGCCTTATTAGTGACCAAAATTGACCGTGGCATAAAAAAGATCTAGATCAACCAAGGTCATCATTTGGACAAACTTGGTAGAGCCAGAGTCCCCGATGTTGCATACCGAGTTTCAAGGCCATCGGACGGGTCGGTTTTGACGCGCACCCACAATCTATATTTTAGCAGAAATAAGAAAAATATCAGAATATTTCACCTGAAAATTTTCTATATTTTCGGCGGCAAATTTTGCAATGCATTTGCGTAGGCGTGTGTTCGTAACGAGTGTTGTAGTCCTTGCCCTTATATAGAACTTTCTTTCACAGACTGCAAACTTCATCGCATTAACAAACCCGTGACTTGAACACCCCCGTAAACCTCGCTTTATATAGAAATAATTGGGAAATATATTATTTTTCTTATATCTGCCCCACGACATAGGTTGTTGGTACTCGTTAAAACCGCCTAAATTCTAACAAGCACCCACAACCTATATTTGCAGTGAATATAAGAAAAATATCACGGATTTTCATCAGAAAAGTAGCTATTTTGAAAATGTGTAAAAATGCTCTATGTTGCACGGATGTGTAATCGTAATGATGAGTTAATTAATAGTAATAAAATAATAATAATAATCGACCTTATTTATAGAGGGTAACAAATTTAGTACTAGTACTAATCTTCCATGTGGCCCTGTTTTCCTGGGTAGAAACCGGTACTGAGCAATGTGGATAAAATATGTTCTAGAAAAGGTTATCCTTTGGAAGCAGTGAATACACCATAGAACTGGAAAATATGGAGTGTACATGTTTTCTGGGCCAGACTAGCTAGTTTCGGCCATTTAGGCCTCATCAGTGACCCTCAAATATTTTCAAAATTCCACAATGGAATCAATGATCCCAAAGGACAAGAAAATATAAACTACACTATGATGTAAAGTCTCTTGGCGCTTGTGAGGATCGAACCGGTTACCTCTCGATCTCTAACCCGATGCTTTACGACTGCACCACAGCGCTCCACAGTTGACACAAACTAATATGGAACTGACACAATGGAAAATGGAAAAGAAAAATACTGACTAGTCCTTGTAACTTCTACAAAAAGGTAATCCTTTGGAAACATGGAGTACAACACAAAACTGAAAACCATGGAGTGTGCAAGATTTTTTTCTGGGCCAGACTTGCTATATAAACAATAAGGCCTCAGCAGCAATCCTAAACTATTTTCAAATTCGGCATAGGAAGCAATGATCCTAAAGGACAAGCTAACGAATTCCAACAATCTATGTTTTGAGCAGACATATGAAAAATATCATAATTTTTATCTGATTTTTTTTTGTGGTAAATCTTTCAACAAATCTGATTTGGCGCTTTTTCGCAAAGCGATCAAAGTTGTTTCTTCAAGATGAAACCTCTGCTAGTTATTCGTAAAAATATCTTTAAATCGTTTCTCCTCCGATCAAATTCTTAATACTCTATAATTTTTGTCGAATCATACACAAGCTGATACATGTACTTCAAAATATAATGGCAATTGCTCTTTACAATCTCAATGACAATTTGTTTGCTTCATTTTAAGACTTTAATTAGTGTACATTATCTCCGTATTTCAGAAAACAGCGCGCTTAATAAAACCTACACCATCACGTTAACGAACCCGTGTAATGAGCGCCCCTCTTAACCTCATTGAGGCGGTTCTAGCGAGGAGCGCAACTAATTTTTGGAGAATTAGTAAGAAAAATAACACAAAGCATTATGATAACACATCCGTCTGAAAAAGTGTATTTTTTCATACCTCACAAATTTTTAAAGTAAATTTTATGAAGAAAATGTGTGATATTTTTCTTATTTATACTCTAAACATAAATTTTGGTTACTCGTTAGAACCGCCTCAATGAGGCGGTTCTAACGAGTACCCACAACCTATGTCTTGGAGCAGAACTAAGGAAAATGATCTTTACCCCCCATAAACCTCTGTTTTCTCTGTATAAAGTTTGGTGTTGGGGGTCTTTTTTTCACGGACTTGATCACGTGATGTTTCATCAGAAATATCGATTTTGAAGACATGAAAGAATACACTGATGACATGACTCTAAGAAAATTAAACTTATTTATCATATGACGTCGCGTTTGAGAGTGTAATAACGCCATGTAATAAGTTCGATAATCCACTAGTGGATTAAATATGCAAATTAGTTAGATACGCCCCGGAACGTTACATGTACGACGCCCTTAACGACGCCGCGTTTACTAATGGCGGAATATTGACATTTTTTTATAAAGAATCGTGAATGAAATGCGTTTTAAAAGTCATATGATAAATAGAATCTTGCATTCGTGCTCATGTATTATTGAATTTATTAAACTCGTTGAGGAAAAGGAATAAAATGCTCGGCAAAGCCTCGCATTTTATCCCTTTTCCTCAACTCGTTTAATAAATTCAATAATACATGAACACTCATGTAAGATCCTCTATATTCAAAACAAAATAAACTGAAAAAGCAATCATGGGCGTTCATTGTTTCTATTGAATGTTGACGTTATACACCGATTTTTGACCATCATAGGTTCATCTCTGTTCTTAGAGTAAGGCTTGTTTTGGCCATTCAGCGTCAAACGTGATGTGATTTAAAATCATCAAAACGGTAATTTACCCCTTATTGATTTCACAATAATGTAACACACTCAGCAAAAATTGCAGAATTGGAACATCAAGACAACTATGAAACCTCAGATTCACGAAGTCTTGTTTGATTTGAGGTTTAACGTCCCCGTCAACACTGTAAAGGTCATTTTGGAGACGTTGCTTCCAATTTTATGGGACTCTTACCCGACACTGAGATGAATTGACAGCTCAAGCCCTGTCGCCCAACGAAACCAATAGGGTTCATTAGCATGGACGGTCCGCCTCGCACTGCGGTTCCTGGACAGGCTTAGATCCTCTAAGCGGTTTACCAGTACTAGTGTGCGGGCCAGATTCAGCTCTGCGTGGAAGCATCATGCAGCCCATATATTTCTTCAAGCCCCTATGGGCGGGAGCGTAGATTCACGAAGTCATTTACATATAAAAATAAACAATTTTAAGGGTAATCCATCACGAAAAAGCGCCTACATAATTTTGACCCCCTCGAACCCCACTTTTATAAAGTAAAACTGGAGTTTGAGTGGGTACCTTATTTTCTGAATTCTACTCTAAAATATTGATTGTGGGTACTCGATGAGGCGGTTCTAACGAGTGTGTATATTTTGAGCAGAAATAAGTAAAATATCACAATTTTTCATCATAAAATTTTCATTTTTTCGGCGATAAAGGTGACAATGTATTTGTATAGGCCTGTTTTCGTAATGCATAGTGTCAATTCACGCGAGGTTTTCGTACTTTGTCTGTCTTTCTTCTCCATATGAAACTCCGTAACCCAGTCGTTAAGACACATCATTACGTTAACACGGCTATACAAATACATTGCCACCATTATTGCCGAAAAAATGAACATTTCATGCTGAAAAATTGTGATATTCTTCTTATTTCTGCTCCAAATATAGATTGTGGGCACTCGTTAGAACCGCCTCATCGAAAAATGAAAATATTGGTTTTTTACCGGAACATGTAAAAGTTTCAGACTGTAGCCGGTCTAAACATATGGCTAGTTGGATACAGGATTTCATCTATATAAAAATAATTTCACTAAACAGGTAATATTGATGTTTTTACCGGAACATATCAATCTTTCAGACAGTAACCAGTCTAATACTAATTTAAAGAGTCCGTTTCTTACTTTCTTAGTCTGGTATTAACGACTGGTCCGCCAGCGATGATATATGATCCGCCATTATCAGAACAATTACACCCGATAAGTGCGTTTACAAGAGCTGCTAAAAAGTGAAGATTTTCTTGCAGATATCCTTGCAGACTACAAAATAAACAAACCCAATTCCATATTTGGAAACGAAACTTGTTAATATCTTATTTTAAGTAACGGAGAAATTGTTTCGCACATCCTCAAATGCAGCTGCATTTAACCCTTAAGGTGCCAAGAAATTACATCTCATTACGCAAACACGCCTATACAAATACATTGCCACCTTTATCGCCTAAAAATGAAAATTTTATGATGAAAAATTGTGAAATTTTTCTTATATATGCTCCAAATATAGTTTGTGGGCACTCGTTAGAACCGCCTCATCGAGGCTGTTCTAACGAGTACTCACATTCTATATTTTAGAGCAGAAATAAGAAAAATACTGTATACCCCCGGAAACCCCAGTTTTACTATATAAAAGTGGGGTTCAATGGGGTCAAAATTATATAGGCGTGTTTTTGTGTTGTGAAAATGTCGTCCGTTTTTATCGTCTGCTGTTTCCTTTTCCAAACATATTTTTAATACGGGCAAAACATTACGAAAACAAGCCTATACAAATACATTTTAAACTTTACCGCCGAAAAAAGGAAATTCTAAAACGAAAAATGGTTATAATTTTTCTTATTTCTGGTCAAAATATAGATTGTCGGAACTCGTTAGAACCGCCTCAACGAGGCAGTTCTAATGAGTACCCCAGTCTATATTTTAGAGCAGAAATAAGAAAAATAACGTTTACCCCTGTAAACCCAAGTTTTACTATAAAAAAGCGGGGTTCAAGGGGTCAGAATTATATAGGCGTGTTTTTTTTTTTTTGGTGATGAGTGTGGACCTTGATCCGACAGCTCCTTGGCACATACTGTTTGCAATTAACGTTTAAAGATAACGCATCAGACGACAAACGTTGTGATTGGCAGCTGCATTTACGGGGAATGGGAACATCTTCAGAGGAGGTAACTCCTGCAAAAGTATTTTTGTCTCCTACTAGTATGTCAATAGGGGTCAACACTTTAAGGAAAAAAACTCATCCTGGGGAGTAAATACAGTCCTTTAAGAGTAGACCCCTTTTTCAGTGGGTCGGGCTTATAGAAAAGCGAACAGGACGTCCCAAAAGTTGTCCACCTATGAAAAAAGCGTACATATGTGCCAGACGCCCCCATTTCCCTTAAAGAGTTTGGTACTCAGACATACTACATTGTAAGTAATCGTTTGTCTCATGCCTTAGTCAGGTCTGAGAGTTTAGCTATTTCTAAAGACTGTCCATAAAAATAAAGACAGTCTTTAAATTCATGGACTCACGTGTCTCTAGAAAGCAATGCAAATCGTTCGAATTTAAAAAAAAATCAAAAATAGCAGCATATTTATGATATAAACTTCTTCGTTACATGATGAATTGCATACACAGAAAGATTTTTCTCGAATCTCTTGTCTAATTTTCGAGTATTTATATAAAACAGCTACGAAAGATATTCTTGTTTAGGTTTTCTTCCTTCATGTACTTTACAACAAGTGTGCCACGCACCAGGTGACATGTTTGTTTGTTTATAGTGTAAGGGAGAAAACCTGAACTACACAGAATCAATTATTTAAGTTCATGAAGTGCTAATCAACGAGACCACGGGTCATACACAGTTTTAAGCTACACGCAGGTTATCATTTAATAAAGAAAGTTGCGAAACACATGTACTGCCATTTTCAAATTTTTGAAAGTTCTTACGATTTGCATTGCTTTCTAGAGACACGTGAGTCCATAAATTTAAAGACTGTCTTTTTATGGACAGTCTTTAGAAATAGCTAAACTCTCAGACCTGTTAGTGTTTCTTGTAACTAACTCCTTATATGTTGCTTTATGTTGGACAAGTCCATTTGTCATATAAGGGATGTCCCAGTTTATTTGTTCGTTTTTATTCTATTTTGGACGCAAAATCCTATTAGCAAAGAGTGTAAAATAGAAGTGAAGGCACTGATCAGGATTCGATATAATTAACCCATAGCTCCCATCAGAGACACCAAAGGGAAAGGAACGCAAACATGAAATAACTAGACCCTAATGGACCCAAAAAGGACACAAAATGTCCAATTGGCTATCCGAAACAAAACATATATAAGCGATACACACATTCAAAGGCACACCATAACAAAAATAAACCGCGACAGAAGAACCGCCTTGGAATGGCCAGTGAAAAGAAGTTCATTTGGGGCTTTAATCGATTTTACGCGGCCGCAGTCATCGCTCTTACTTCCGTCGCGATTTAGACAAATAATTTGTTCAGTCCTAACTCATCAGTGCGAAATCTCCCAGAATATGCAAAAATTATACAGCCACAGAGATGAAACAACGTTGAGGACTCGACAGCATAAAACCACTGTTCAGTCCGCATATCGGCCTCCTAACTCATCAGTGCAACATTTCCGAGAACACAAACATCAAACAACCAAAGAGATGAAACCCTGATTTCGGCCTCCGTTACGAAAACATAATCGATTTTAACCACACTTTTATTTAGTAAAACTGGGTTTTAACGGGTATACATTGTTTTTCATATTTCCGCTCAAAACCAAAGATTATGGAGACTCGTTGGAACCACTACATCGACACGGTTCTAAGAGTCTCCACAATCTATGTTTGAAAGAGAAAAATATACAAAAAATTCAGATATTTACATGTATCTGATTTTTATTTTTGTATTTTTATTTTTTATCTATTATATATTTATATATTTTTGTGTGTGCTTTCGTGATGTTTACTTTTACGTGTTCCCACGAACGAATGGGTTATAAATGGATACGCAACTGCAAAACTGCATGAATACTTGTGTAATATTTAATTATATTGTAAATGTGCACATCGCATCATGCTTACACGAGCATTTTAAATTGACATCACGAAAACATGCCTATATAATTTTAATCCCATTAAATCCAATTTTATATTGCAAAAACTGGGGTTTACAGGGGTATATATATTTTTTTCTTATTTATATTCTAAAACATATATTGTGGGTACTCGTATGTTCTAACGAGTTACCACAAATCGAGTTAGTTCAAACGAGTAACCACAATTTATGTTTGGAGCAGAAATTTGATAAATATCAGAATATCTGAAAATGTTCATTTTTTGGAGTTAATTTTTCAAATATGTTTGAAAAGGCGTGTTTTCGCAATGGAAAAGTGGTATTCTAAGAGTATATATGTACATTTTTGCACTTCGCTTTGGCCATAAACATAACTGTGCTACCCGTTACAATTTATACCGCAATGAAAAATCGAAAAAAAAAAAAAAAACACAAAAAACATATCATACGGTCACATTCTATAATAAAGAGCAATTACAAAGAAATTTTAAAAAATCTTAGTATGGAGCAGGGTTAAAACAGACACAGGGAGGGTCATTTTATTGAAGACCGCATGAAATAAATTCCCATTCGTTCCAAAGTTAGTTAATATAATGCTCTTTCATATTTGATACATACCTGTTTTCCTCTAAGAGTAACCTCCTCTGAATTGTCTTTGATTTTAACCCACAATGCAATTTTCTGTGATGTCATAGTGACTTTAAACATTTTTACGTAAAATAATTATAAACTACCATATTTTCCATTTTGCAGTTGCCTAATACAGTTTTCTCATGCTCTTTGTTTACTGTGTATCATTTTCATTAATTTAGGATAGAAATGAGAAATTTAATTTCGAAATTCAAGCTTAAATCTACAATTAAAACATTTTTTAAATGTTTATAACTACCATTTATTTCAAAATTTCATTCCAACTTGTTAATGTAAGTAATTTACATGCCTTTTGAACAGATTGATAAGATCTGTATGTTATGGCATCCACTTACAAATACAGGAACTTGAATTTAAATTATTGAACAAAATGAGTGTAAGGTTTGCAATTGAAAATAGGAGAAAACCGGTTAGCATATCTGTTGAGATCAGTTTAAATAATTCAAACAAGTGATTATACAGTTCCTAAGGACTATAAAACACAAGGTTTTTCATATTTAAAAGTTTAAAAATTTTAATGCGCATCATTGACATCACAGAATACCTCATTAATATGAATGAGGCAGTCTGAAGCTTCTCTGTTTCCATGAAATACTCGTATTTCTCACTTCAAATTGTAATATCTTGGAAACTAATAAAGTTAATTTGATGCGGTTTCTCCCTTTGATCCCTTTAATCAATATCATTTAAATTTTAATGGAGTTCTATACCTATGTGTATGACCTTTAAAGGTGCATTATTGAGCTACCGGGTGTCAATTTTTTTTTCCTGGTTTTTATCTTCAGTGCATACTCCTTTGTCATGTGTACACTTTTCGAGCCAAATACAGCTTCAGAACTTTGTGAAAATGGTCGTTTTCATTCGTGTTTACCTTTCGCTCTGGACATGTGTTCGTAATTTCTGTTCTAAAATAAATCTGTCACTTTACACATACATGGCGACAGTATCGTTTCTGAGTGTCGTTACTTATGGCATGGTATTCAGCGTCATATTTTTTTCCGATTCAGGCATGGCCTAAGCAAACAAGGCCAAAAATGAACGTCGCATACCGTCATATATGGAGATTCTATTTTGGTCACGAAATAAAATAGATCTAACTAGTGTTCGAAACCTAGTTAGGGAATCCCTCTCAAACTCGTTTACCTGTCATCATAATTGTTCGCATTTTTGCATAAAATGCAATCATTTGTATTGTTTTAAAGAAAAATACCGGCTATATGTATTTTATTTTTGGAAGCATTTTTTCCAGATAGCTCAATAATGCACCTTTAATAGACAGTCCCTATTTATGTTTATATACATGTAGTTATATTGATTCGCAATCGAACACCCGAAAACTAGGTAAAAACGCTGACTTTCATTAGGTCTCTCATCGCTGTGGTTCGCGCCTCGCTCGGGTCAGCTGTGCGACTCCAACTTCATATCAGGGTTGGTTTTACCGGGTACCCCGGTTTTCGCCCACCTCTGATTAACGATCGGCTGGAAATAAGTGAAACAATCATGAAAAGGCCGTAAAACCAAACCAAATAAACGAAAACAACAAAAGCATTCATTTAAGTTCCAATAATTATTTGCTACAATAATATTAGCTACCTTTCTTAGAAATTTCCGCCACCATCACGAATACGCACTTGCATATTGTAAAACTGGGGTTGACATGGATAAACCTTATTTTTTTCTTATTTCCACTCTAAAATATAGATTCTGGGTTATCGCTAGAAACAAAGACAATTTTGGTATGAAACACAATGCGATTTTGGTTTCTTAATTCTATATTTAAGAGCAGAAATAAGAAAAAATAAGATTTACCCCTGCAAAGCCCAGTTTCACTACATAAAAGGGTGTTCAAGGGATAGGAATTATATAGGCCTGCGTGTTTCGTGACGCAAACAATCGATTTTTAACATCCATCACGGAAACATGCTATATAATTATGACCCCATTGAACCCCACTTTTATACAGTAAAACTTGGGTTTAGAGGGGTAAACTTACTTTTTTATTTCTGCTCAAAAATATAGATTGTGGGCACTCGTTAGAACCGCGTGCCAACAATCTATCTTTTCAGCAGAAATAAGAAAAATATCACATTTCTTATCTTAAAAGTTTTGTGTTTTTTTTTCAGCGGTTAAGTTTACAATGTATTTGTGTTGGCGAAGTTTCGAAATGCGAATGTTGAGCAAAACCAGTGCTTCAACTGAAGTGCACGACCCGCCGGATGCTTTTAGCTTTATGAGTGTTACCATATATGGGTATGGCGGCCATGTTGGTCATGTGACCTGGACCTAAAACGGTTCCCCCAATAAATGTGCCTTATCGTAAGGAGCAAAAATATATCTTATACTTTAGTACTGTATTCTGAATCGTATGTAGGATAAAATGCATTCTCACTTTTCCAATACAAAAGCATATGTGTCAAAGTTTGACCTAGGCACAAAGAAGGTCAAGGTCAACCCAGGGTCACCATTTTAGCAATTTATGATGGGCCTACGTCCCAGATGCGATTTATCAAGTTTCACGGAAATCTGCCCAGTGGTTCTGGAGAAGACTATTTTTGAAGGGTTTTTACCATATATGGCTTGGCGGCCATTTTGGTCATGTGACCTGGACCCCATGAGCAACTTTTGGTTTCCCCCATCCCATAGAGGCTCCATATGAAATTTGACTTCAATCGGCCCAACGGTTTCCGAGAAGAAGCAGTTCGAAAATGTTCACATTGTTCGCCTCGGCGAGGCTTTACTAAATGGAATGTAATGTTTCGCGAGTTCGTTGGTTAGATCTCATTGATATCCATCAGTATGCCAAAAATTGTTTAAATATTCCAACAAAAGCATGTGTGTCAAAGTTTAACCTAGGCACAAAGAAGGTCAAGGTCAATCTAGGGTCACCATTTTAGCAATTTATGATGGGCCTACGTCCCAGATGCTATTTATCAAGTTTCGTGGAAATCTGCCCAGTGGTTCTGGAGAAGACAATTTTAAAGGGTTTTACCATATATGGCTTGGCGGCCATTTTGATCATGTGACCTGGACCCCATGAGCAAATTTTGGTTTCCCCCATACCATAGAGGCTCCATATGAAATTTGACTTCAATCGGCCCAACGGTTTCCGAGGAGAAGCAGTTCAAAACTTTTCACATTTTTCGCCTCGGCGAGGCTATACTTTATGGAATGTAATATTATGCAAGTGCATTGGTTAGATCTCATTGATATCTATCAGTATGCCAAAAATTGTTTAAATATTCCAAGTGGTTAAGTCACTATCACCAATTTTCACAAACGGGTTACGGACGGACAGACAGACAAACCAGATATGGCTTGGCGGCCATTTTGGTCATGTGACCTGGACCCCATGAGCAAATTTTGGTTTCCCCCATCCCATAGAGGCTCCATATGAAATTTGACTTCAATCGGCCCAACGGTTTCCGAGGAGAAGCAGTTCGAAAATTTTCACATTTTTCGCCTCGGCGAGGCTATACTAAATGGAATGTAATATTTCGCAAGTTCATTGGTTTGATCACATTGATATCTATCAGCATGCCAAAAATTGTTTAAATATTCCAAGCGGTTAAGTCACTATCACCAATTTTCACAAACGGGTTACGGACGGACAGGCAGACTGACAGAATGACAGAATGACCGAATGACACGGTGATTTTAGGGCACTCTTAGAAATCAACCGACTTCAGTCGGTCGCTTTTTCTGCGGGTCGTGCAATTATTAGCATATTTGCCATATTTGATCTAAGTGTCAACGATATGTTTGTTAACGGCACCTTTCTTGGACCCAGGTACTTAAGTACTTATTTTCTTGTATACCAAATAGGAATATCATTTCCACATGACATAGAAATTCTTATCCCACTAATTTTTTCCTACCCTATATATCCCAACTTACGGTCTATTAACATTGTAAGTTAAGGTATTACGTTTTAAACCAGTGATAAATGTACAATTAATTGTTAGAGTGTTCAATTATTACAGGTACATTCTTTGCAAGGAAATTTTACGAATCCTCGATCGCGGCAAACTGAAATTGCTATTTTCTTGGGGAACTATTTCTCACATCAAATTTATTCCAATGCAACGGAACGTAAATTTGTGGCACCCAAGACAACCACCAAAGATGCGAGCACCAGTGATGACGACGATGATGATGACGATGACGATGACGAGATTGACTTCAGAAAGTAGATTCCCCAGCCATACACGGACAAAGAGTATGGAAGAAAGTGGCTGTCCAGTGCCGTTCTTTTTCAGGACAGACAGTCCCTGCCTGGACGATTGCCCCATAACCGGCGCGTGTTGTACATTCGAACTCGTTTTCTTTCGCCGATCTGGCGCTAAAAATCGGGTGCGTATTATGCACGATGCCTATTATACATGACAAAATACGGTCCCGAATGCCAAATGCGGTATGCAAGATGGATTAAATATACAAATTTTCAAAGGGATATCCGGGTTCATCGAGACCTAGGCTAGCCTCGTTTTGATACCCCGTGCATCCCGATTGTTGAAACTAGAGCTGCCGCCTAACGGGCGCCAATTATACCCCCGCATGCGTTGTCAGACAAATTTTTACAAGTATTTGACCTTGAGGAAGGTCAACATAAAGGTCAAGGTCAGGTTTGTGTATATCAATCTTAAGTACTAGTGGCAAGGTGTGTGGTGTGTGAATATTAAAGAAATCGGTCACAGAATAAGGAAGTTATGAGCAATGTTAAAGTTTTTTGTAACGGACCGACGACGACAGACGACGACAAGCTGACTCCTATATACCCCCTTCAAACTTCGTTTGCGGGGGTATAAATACTTATATCGAATCCATAATTATGGAAGTTTCTTTTTATCTTACATGGATAAAATATCGTATTGGCAGTTGGAATCAGTGCAGTACATCACGAGAACACGCCTATACAATTTTGATCACATTGAACCCCACTTTTATATAATAAAACTGGGGTCTAAAGGGGTATATCTTTATTTTCGTATTTCTGCTCTATAGTATAGATTTTGGGTATAGTGGCGGTTCTAACGTGTACACATAGTCTATATTTTGAGCAGAAATAAGAAAAATATCACAATATTTCATTTTAAAATTTTCTTTTTTTCGGCGGTGCAATGCATCTGAATAGGCGTGTGTTCGTAATGTGTTTCTAGGATACCATTGCGTTCTTTTATACATGTATTGCATTACAATAAGGCTACTGCCACCGAAAAAGAGTTCCGACCTATAATGCAGAACAAGGCAGGGGTGTCAGAGGTTTTGCCACTTTGCATGTTCGCCACCAGAGGTTTCGCCACCTCCGTGAGAGGGTTCGCCACTTTTCCGATTTTTGCTTTTGGAGTGTTCGCCACTTTTTATATATTTGTCTTAGAACTATTTGACTTTTATAGAACATATTTAATGAAAAGAAATAAATAAAGACTGCTTATATTTTTAAACGTCGGTTGTTATTGTTTTTATTATTTCCTACTACCGTTTGTAGTTTTCGGCTATCTTTTGCGTTTTACTCATGCCAAACAGAAGAACTGTGATATCCCTGATGTTCATCATAATGACATAGTCCATACATTTCAAAATACTACTTATTACTCGTTATCATTTTTGCCCTTGATGCCAATGCCTAAAGTAGTCATTTTTTTGGCCAAAAATCGATGTCCTTTCTTAGAGTGCTAAACATTGTGAGAGTTTTTTTTTTCTGTATTTGTAAAGATATATTGCTGCAAAAAGTTTGCTTTATTTTAATTAACATGCTTAGCTATTAATTGAAAGTGGTTTTCCTTTATTTAGTTTGATTTCATTGTTTCGTTGTCTTTCGTTGAAAATGTCCTCGATATCGGTGTAAGCTACACGGTGGTTATAATAATAAATAAGTTAAGGCATAGTTTGTTTTTCGACTCAAATATCCATTTTCGGTGGCGAAACCTCTGAGTGGCGAAACCTCCCATGGGGCGAAACCTCCTGGTGGCGAAACCTCATGGTGGCGAAACCTCCGATAGCGAACTTGTTGGGTGGCGAAACCTCTGTAAACCCAAGGCAGCAGTGTAGAATGCAAAGTGTAATCTGCATAGAACATACAAAACAAAAGCTGAACATGCCATCTATGACATAAACTGTCCAAATCAACTGATTGGAAGATTCTGCTTCTGATATAATCCAGTTATATAGGGACTGTGACGATTAAAAAAATAAAAGTGGAGGCAATGATCAGGAATCGATACAATTACCCTGCACCTCCCATCAAAGACACCAAAGGAAAAGGAACACGAACACTGTTATGAAAAGGTTACATTACGAAAACACGCCTATACAAATACATTGTAAACTTTATTGCCGAAAAAACGAACATTTAAGGATGAAAAATTGTGATATGTTTCTTATTTTTGCTCAAATATAGATTGTTGGTACTCGTTAGAACCGCCTCGAAGGCGGTTCTAACGAATACCCACAATCTATATTTTGGCGCAGAAATAAGAAAAATATAGTTTACCCCTGTCAACCTCAGTTTTACTATATAAAAGTGGAATCCAAGGGGGGTCAAAATTAAACAGGCGTGTTTTTGTGATGAGCAGCGGATAAGCCAAAAATACAGTTACCTGAAAATATCCAAAATATAAAAAAAATATTAGCAATACTATGAATGCATACATGTAAAGGCGAACTAAAACAATAATAAACCACGACAGAAGAGCCGCATTGGCACGTTCAGTAAAATAGATTTTCCTTGGGAGTGGGTGGGGTGTAAATCTATTTTACGCGGCCACAATCCTCGCCATTGGTCCTGCCGTGGTTTAGACAGACTATTCTTTTCAGTCAGCATTACGCAAACCCGCCTATACAAATACATTGCCACCTTTGTCGCCGAAAAATTGACAATTTTAAGATGAAAAGTTGTGATATTTTTCTTATTTCTGCTTTAAAACATAGATTGTGAGCACTCGTTAGAACCGCCTCATCGAGGCGGTTCTAACGAGTATCCACACTCTATGTTTTAAAGCAGAAATAAGAAAAATAAGGTTTACCCCTAGAAACCCAAATTTTACTATATAAAAGTGGGGTTCAAGGGGGTCAAAATTATATAGGCTTGTTTTCGTGATGGTATGAAGGATTTCTAACGCATCAGTGTAACATCTCCGATAAAAAGGAAACTAGACGACCGCAGAGTTGATACAACGATGAGGACTTGAAAGCATGAAATAACTGAAATGCTGGAAGAAAATAAAACCAAGAGCTAGACGTTGGTGGGCCAGACCAGAGGCAGAGCATCAGGCACCAACCGTCATTACCTAAGTCGGTCGTTAGGCTGGAGCCGTCGTAGAATCTGAGGACCGACCCGCCGGCGTGCAATTAAAGTGGGGAAGCAGAGTTATCAACCGTGATTGGGATAACTATCACATTACGATAACACACCCGTGCGACATAATGCATTTTTCAAATCTCCAAAAATGGCCATTTTTTTCTGATGAAAATTCTGGATATTTTCTTTATAAATACTGCAAACATAGGTTGTGGGTGCTCGTAAGAACCGCCTCATTGAGGCGGTTCTAACGAGTACCCACAACCTATGTCTTGGAGCAAAAATAAGAAAAATAATCTATACCCCCGTAAACCCCAGTTTTCTCTATATAAAGTGGGGTGTAGGGGGGTCTTCATTTCACGGACTTGTTCACCTGATGTACATGCAGTGTCGAATAACGTTTATGTTGCCCAATTGTCGAAGAATGATTTTGCGAAATTGGGGACTGAAATCATTCCAAGCATATATTCTTTACTGATTTTATATTCCAAGTCACCATAAAATTCAGATTCCGATAGGCCTTTTTGCAGAAGAGATTTAAGTCAAACATTGAATTTTGGAACTAAATTGAAATGACATCTATAAAAATAGAAATGATTTACGAAATTTATGATACCGATAACCCTGGTTGAGAAGTTAAGTAGTTATTAATTTAGTCCGAGTCAGCTAACTTTTATTTTGGTTAGCCGTTTTGCATATTTTTGGGGTGGGGTTGGGGCGAAAGTGACCGACCCTTTGTCTATCCGCTCGCGACGTTTTTATTATGGTGAGGGTTTTTTATGTCGGTGTTACTCCCTCTCGGTGTCTTAGATGGAGGTGTGAGGTATTTTTTTTTATTTGAGGTTTAACGTCCCCGTCAACACTATCTAGGTCATTTGGAGAATCGGCTTCCAATTTTGTGGGACTTTTATCCGACATGGAGATGAAATGACATCTTAAACCTACCGTCCAAAGAAACCATAGATATTATATGCAGAGACGGTCCGACTCGCACCACTTTGCCTGGGAAGGCTTAGACCTTCTAAGCAGGTTTACCAGTACTCATGTGCGGTCGGTTTCAGCTCTGCGTGGAAGCATCATGAAGCCGAATCTATTCTCCAAGTCCCGACAGGCGGGAACCAAAAAGAAGTACATGTAATAGTGTCGATTCCTGATCATTGCCTTCACATCTATTTTGCTCCATCCTGGGTTAAAGTCTTTGGCAGTAAATATTAAACATTGCATGACAGAAGCCATTTTGTTTTGCAAAGATGAATTTAATATACAACAGACTTTCCGTGACAGTTGATAAACAGTCAAAATAAGAAAACATTGTATAATTTTGCAGACAACATGAATCGTTGTCATGCCAGTCTGTACGGACATAATGACACTACAATCTACAATATTCACAAAACAGACAAAAAGGCTACGGAGGTCACTCAGCCAAGTCCTCAAGAGGCGGTTACGAAATTGCATTAGGGTAATACACCGATACTGTTAAACTAATTATGCACGAACCTCATAACAGCCTGCCCAGCAAAAGTGTGGTTAAATGTAGGTAAACTGATTTGGTCGTCATAACCTTAATATTGTTTACTGGGTCTCCGAACTGCAAATCCAATTAAAACAAACTTGCTTGATTATTCAAGATTAGAAGTTGTCGGTTGCTTGCGAAAGAATGTACAGATTCTATGAGAAAACCATAACACCGTGAAAACTTACAGAAAACCATTCTAAAAAGATCTTAAAATTTAGAAAGGTAGTTCTGCAAATTCGAATATATGATATGTTTGGAGATGTCTATAGACCGGTGGCATTATGAAACGCCATTCGATGTATCAATTTTTTGAAAGAAACTATTTAGGTTTTCAAAACCAAACATTAAAAGTTTTAACAAACCCACTGTCCATAAGTAAAATTATTATTATTATTTTTCTTTATTTTCTCCAGAAAGGAGAGCATTTTCATATATAAACCTACAAATATATAGATATACTAATAACATAACATATGTACAAGACAGAACACAACATGGAAAGCGATTATTAGCTCAACAAGGGAGAGGATGCCATTCAACTGCCTCTTGAGCCGGGACAAACGGCAGTGATATCTGTCGCATTAGCGACCAGTGAATGTACAGGCGAGACCTCAGGTCCATGCAGTCTCACTTTGGCAGTCTCTTCACAAGGGCCTGTAGAAGTGACTGAAACCTAGTTTGAGACCCATATTAAAATGCTATAAGAGCCAATATACCGAGCCACGGCATACACATATCTCTAAGATATCGAACTTATCAGGGAAGAACCACAGCCAGAGCTTACTTTCACGTACCATGTTTTAACGCATTCAGTGCATGTTAAATATTCAGTTTCTGTATGTAGATAGCTGTAAGACAATAGAAATCATCCTCAAGAACATTAGATCTTGCATGGATATCAATACTTTCAAAAGCACCGAACAATACGTTTAGAATTAGTTCATCATTCATACTTGCAAGATTAAGATACAATTCGTCACCAAACTTTTGCCATATAAGAGCCCAGAACTTTTGGCGCACGAATTGAAAAACCGGACACCATAAAATACGATGGTTAACATATACTACAGAGTCGGCTCCACAAGCAGAACAGATCGAACGAGAGTATCTAGTGAACATAAGAGAGATTGTCCTAACGACCGACTTGCATGCAGCAAGCAGATGGGGTTTCCTTCGACATAGGCACCAGAAACGGTTTGGTCGCATAACAGAGTTAAATTCCAGAAAACGAATTGTATCATCATGCCGCAGCTCTAAGTATAGTGTTCCGCTGATATATGCATCTAGTTTCGAACGCACTTTGTTCTTCCAGACTTACTTGCTGGAAAACTTGCCAGTGTTTAGGAATTTCTGCACATGCTCAACAAGGCCAAGCTCTGATAGTATATTGAGCGTGTCTACAATGAACCTATAACGAACGTCATTAAGGAGGTAGTAAGATGTAAGTCTGTGAAGGAACAATCGCTTTACGGTATAACGGGGGTCCAGCCGACATATTTGACCAAATAACGTACACTTCCTTTTCATAGTTTCAGTTTCTAAGTCCGTTGCACCAAGAAGTTCAAAGCTACACATGATCTGGTGCAAGTGGGAACCGTACATTACACACTATAGGCCTATGACAAGAAACGTTCAGTGCATCATCATCAAGAATCGTGCATGATGTAAGAAGGTCAAGCACTTCACTAGAAATAAGGATATAATCAATTAGAGAGCTATAGTCACCACTATATGAGACGAAAGTAGAAAATGCACCCTTACACAAAGGCAATGTATTGGTAGCAACCAAGTTATTAAACGAAATAAAATTTGATAACAGCGTGCATCTTCTATCCCGTCGCCTCACAAAGTGTTGACTATTCAAGTGAGCATTAAAGTCTCCCATTAATACAATAGTTCCCATATTACTATAGGAACTGCAAATATCTTGTAATTTAAGCAGGTAATCCTCAAATTCTAGCATGCAATGATTAGCCGATGGCAAGTATACTTGAATAATGTACACAAAGCGATCTTTAGAGACCTGGTACTGGATGCCCACTATCCTATCGTCATCAATATTTAGAGAGCTAACGGATTTGTCAATAGATTTATGCCAAAATAAGGCTACTCCCCCTTTTCCAACTTTCCGGCTACTAGGTATGTTTAAGTCACGGTCAGAAACCGCACTAAACTGATAATCACAATTTATAGACTCTAGAAATTGTAAGTTTTTACGGTACAACCAGTGCTCTGAAACACCACATATTTGAATATTTTCTCTAGACAGGGCTTGACCAAGATAAGAACCACTGGACATTATGTCCGATGCATTCCATGACATGATGTTAAGACCATCACTTAACGACAGAGTTTTATTATCAACACCCATTATGTTATGAGGCATATTTGTGTGTAGGGTAGTTTGCAGTACATGTTGTACTCATCAACTGCGTATGACAGTTAATATTATACTAATACGATCCGTAGTAGTCATTACCATATTATGCACGCGTCAACTCGGCATCCCTTGAACCTATACGTCGAAACACCCGGAAACGACGATCGGCTTGATTCACGCTGAAGTTTGATTTGTCACTGAAACGCATATGTCAGTCGCTTAGACGCCGATTTACGTGTTTCATGCACTAGCGTAAGTGTTCCGTACTATGTCATAACTTTAACGACAGGGGCGTCTAGCTCTCAATTGGCATCGCATAAGGGCGGCGAACAGTGTCAGTGCTTATTAGTCGGTAGTTGAGACCCCTTGTTTATCTACAGGTACAGTGTAGCAGCTGCCGGCGGAAATCTGTTTCGCATATGCGCCTGACGGTTGAAACGATCTTGACGTACTAACGTCGGTCTTCCGCTACGTCGACGTCCACCAGCGTCTTCTGTATATCGTAAGATGTCGCTCCAATAGACGATAGTTCACACACATGTGGCACTCAAAATCAGAGTCAACGTTATCCGCTTTCCGACCAGCTTCTAACTGTCCAGGGGCACGCTTACGACCCTTTAATGAAAAAAGTTCTAATACGCTCTCACCTAATGCTTTTTTGAGAACACATTTCAGTTTCTTCTTTTCTAGGAACGACCTTACATTACACATCAAAAGTTTGATCCTGGACATGTGGTTTCTATCCGTACTGGTGTGAAGGTGGTGCACAGGATCGACGTGGCCGGACTGGTAACCAGACGTAACGGTTGATTGATTTAACCTTTTTAGCTTAAGGGCATGGTACCTAAGCGTGAATCGTTTGGTTTCAGAATCAAAGCACTGAGAGTGTGGGGTGTAGGTTGGAGTAATAGTCCTGGGCTGAGATTTAAACTGTTTCATTTAACTCTGAAATTCCATTCAAATATTGAAAAGTAGAAGTAAAACAAAGATCAGGAATCGATACAATTAACTTACTCCACCCATCAAAGACACCAAAGGGAAAGAAACACAAACATTAAGCGACCAGACCATAATGGAAACCTGAACAAAGGAAGGCCATAAGGACAGTTACTTTCCCACAAAATGGCCATATGGCCATCCAAAATAAAAAGACACAAGTGATACACACAGTAAATAACAAACAACACCATAAATAAACCGCCACAGAAGAACCGCCTTGGAACGGTCAGTGGAATGATTTCCACTGGGGGCTTAAATCGATTTTACGTGGCCACAATCCTCGCCCTTACTTCCGTCGCGATTTAGACACGTAATTCTATCAGTCCGCATGAAGGCCTCATAACTCAACAGTGCAACATCTCCGTGAACACAAAAATCAAAGAACCACAGAGGTGAGACAACGGTGAGGACTCGACAGCAAGAAACTACTGAAATGCTGGAGCAAAAGAAAACCAACAGACTCCGATGGGCCCGACCAGAGACAGAGCATCAGGCAAAACCAACATTACCTTGAATTAGATCACTCTAATTCTCAATAAGCCTTTACGTTGGAGCCGCATAGAATCAGAGGCCTGACTTACCGGCGTGCAATTAAAGAGGGAAGCAAAGTTGCCAACCGTGATTGGGTTAACTACCATGCATGCAGTCTGTCGTATATCATCCATGTTGTACCCAATCTTTTTATATCGAAGAATGATTTTACGAAATTGGGTGCTGAAGTCATTGCGGTTATATATTTTTCTGAATTTGTATACTAAGTCGCCATAAAATTCGGGTTCCGATGGACCTTGTTGCAGAAGAGATTTAAGTCCAATATTGAATTTTGAAATTAAATCAGAATGGCGTCTATAAAATTTTGAAAAGGCTTTGCGTACTTTAGTTTTGAAGATTTTGATAAGAAAACGCGTTCTGCAGCGTCTGATCTTGGTCTACAATGTTTGCCAAGCTCACTATATGATTCCAGGATAATCCTCCTCAGTCTTATGGAATACCCTGATCTCACTGCGGCTATTTTCTACAAGACAAAAGGTTATTTTGACAAGTCTGTGGTAGTCACGTAAACGTTAGCACTGAAACACTTTTCTTATTTGCAACTTCGGGTCGAATGCCAAACGATCAACCCAAACATAGCCGCGTCGTTTGTCAGTGTTGGGTACATGTAATTGTTATCTGTAAAATCTGCACATGAATCAAATGTTGGATCTGGCAAACAATGTAAAATCAGATCAAACGCCACAGAATACGGTGCTGATCTTGTTCTACATGTTTTTGCATTATTTACTAACATCTTAAGTTTAAATGAAACAGTCCAAGTCCCCGTTCATGACCAGCCTGCATTTAGAGACAATCGACATGAGTGTTGTCAATGCTTTGATTTATTCACTGCCTTGAGTTTTCGGAGTGCACCCTTCCATCACTGAAGTTGGGTTCGTCAATTCTGCTAAATATGGCACCTCGAATTATATCACAGGACCTACACTAAGTATCTGCACCATATTCCAGGGTTGAAAGGGACAGCCTTTCTTTCCAATTTCTCCACGCAAAGTCAATATACACCTATGTTGTAACTGACCGAACTTGACCTCGAAAGTCAGAAAGAAAACCCATTAATATTCTTGTCTGTAGCTGACCTGGTTCAACAGCAGGCTGGTCTTAAAGGATTTAATATTGACAACACTGATAGAAAAGAGTGTAAAGCCTGAGCAGACGGGTCAGCAGACGCAACGTTGATCTGGGTATACAGTCTTTGCCAAACCCGTCACATGATGCAGCTGATTCATATGAAATGCAGACTCGTAAGATAAAATCGTCAAGTCGTCAGCTTCAAAAGTTTGAACTACGCTTATAGAATAAATAATACGCTTTTACAAGTTTGATTACTGCGCCAATCCGGACTCCATTTTGTGCGGACTCATACTTTTATGGAGGTCAAAGCCGGACGAAGGCTGCATTACTTTAAAACCTGCAGGATACTAGAAATGACAGTTTGAGCCTGTCATTAAAATGTGTTTAAGTAAAATGATCTGCTAGACCTTAACAGTGCTGGTTGGCCACCAGATATAACCAGCCAGCACATCTATGCCATCTACATGATTGTATGATCCTTTCTTGGCTCTTACAACGGTGACAATAGCCGGTGGGTCAACAGCCGAGTCCTCAAGCAACTGCCAATCTCAAGCAGTCACCAAAGAGCAGAGACTTTGGGGAAAACGGAGGTCTAGAAAATTATCATGAAAACTCACCTATATAATTCTGACCCACTTGAAACTAAAGTAGTTTCATCTACTCATTTACCTATCTGCATCTACCAATTTTCAGATGTTTCCGAAAAATACAGTTTTTACTTTTTCCCATATAAATATCTATGCGACCAAATTTGACCTTGACATAAAATTGGTTAAGGCCATCCAGGGGGTCATCGTTTGAAGAAACTATAATAGGTGCAAGTCCTCAATGCCACATACCAAGTTTCCTGAAAATCAGTATGTCGGTTCCGGGGAGAAGATTTCTGAAGGGTTTTTACCTTATATGGCCATGCTGGTATTACTGGTAATGTTGCTGGTATTACTGGTAATGTGACCAACTTCATATTAATGAATTTTCTTGTTTCTATAAGCTTTTATATAAAATTTGGTCACAAACGGCCTAGAAGTGCCAGTGGAAAATAAGTTTTAGTCTTCATATCTGATTCTGAAAGGCCTTAGGCCAAGCCATGATCTTGAATACTCATTTAGTTTAATGCGCTCATGTAGCTTACTGCATTTACCAGTTTTCACAGTCTTTGCCAAACCCGTCACATGATGCAGCTGATTCATATGAAATGCTGACTCGTAAGATAAAATCGTCAAGTCGTCAGCTTCAAAAGTTTGTATTACGCTTATAGGATAAATAATACGTTTGTACAAGTTTGATTAATGCGCCAATCCGGACTCCATTTTGTGCGGACTCATATGCAATCTACCATTAAAAATGTGTTTAAGTAAAATGATCTGCTAGACCTTAACAGTGCTGACTGGCCACCAGACATAACCAGCCAGCACATCTATGCCATCTACATGATTGTATGAGCCTTTCTTGGCTCTTACAACGGTGACAATAGCCGGTGGGTCGACAGCCGAATAGCAACAGCCCTTAGGAAAGCGAACAAGGACACTGCACCAGGTCCAGACAAAATTGATCTGAAGAAGCTTAAGTTTTTTGACAGAAATGGCACTGCTCTCACAAACCTTTTCAATACATGGCTGGTTACAGGGACAGTCCCAGACTCAGTTAGAGAGAATCGTTCAATACTATTGCCTAAAGGCAGCGAAGGACTAGACAGTATTAACAACTGAAGACCACTTGAGGTAAGCTCGGTCGTACTACGGCTCTACACGAATCTACTGGCGCGTAGAGTCTTATCTGTCTTTAAGATTAACGAAAGACAGAGAGGTTTCATAGAAGCGTCTGGTTGCGCAGAGAACGGTTTCCTGGTTGAAAAGGTAATACAGCATGCCAAGAAGAATAGGAACCCGCTTTATGTCGCCTTCCTCGACTTAGCGAAGGCATTCGACACGGTGTCACATATGCACATCACGGCGGCTCTCCAACGATTTGCCACACATAAGCGCTTCATCAAGACTGTGGAAGACCTATACAGCGGGGCTTGTACTATATTTACGTCCGCAAAGGGATCTACAGAGCAAATACCAATGACAAGGGGCGTCAAACAAGGTGACCCCCTTAACCAACTTTTGTTCAACATAGCAATGGACCCATTGCTCGCAGAGATCTCAGGACAAAATAATGGTTACAATTCGGCCCTCTTGACGATGACCGCATTGAGTCATTAGCATATTCAGATGATAACAGCCTGTTGATCGGTTCACCAGAGGAGATGAATACAAATCTGGAAATCGTCAACACATTCTGCGCTGAAACAGGTATGCGTCTGAACGTCAAGAAATCAGCAGCGCTTAGTCTGACCCCGAGTGGAAGCAAAACATACATTGTCAACCGCTTCACAACCCCCTTACAAGTAGGAGGCGAAGCGGTGCCACTCATCCAACCCTCTGAATCGACAATTGAATGTAACGAGTACCAATAATCTATATTTTGAGCAGAAATAAGAAAAATATTACAATTTTTCTTCTTAAAATGTTCGCATTATTTCGCGGTAAAATTTACTATCTATTTGTACAGGCGTGTTTTCGAAAATACTGAAACACAACCCCACTCCGAACCTGCTGCAAACACTACAGGCTAAAATTGGTAAAGAAGCTGTTCAAATCTATTCGCCGGTTAAAGACCCAGGCTCAAAATGTTAAAGAAACTGTTCAAATATATTCAGTTAAAGATTCCTTGTCGAATAGGCCATGCCGATCGAAAACGTGTCTTCGAACATTTCTGCTCAGCCAAATGTCAGATCAGAGTGTGCACAGTCCATCGGAGTCTAACTGTTGGTTTTCTTTTGCTCCAGCATTTCAGTGGTTTCTTGCTGTCGAGTCCTCACCGTTGTCTCACCTCTGTGGTTCTTTGATTATGTGTGTTCACCGAGATGTTGCACTTATGAGTGAGGAGGTCTTCATGCGGACTGAACAAATTATTTGCCTAAATCGCGACGGAAGTAAGGGCGAGGATTGTGGCCACGTAAAATCGATTTAAGCCCCCCCCCCATCCCAGTGGAAATCTTTCCACTGACCGTTCCAAGGCGGTTCTTCTGTGGCGATTTATTTATGTTGTTGTTTGTTACTTACTGTGTGTATCACTTGTGTCTTTTTATTTTGGATGGCCATATGGCCATTTTGTGGGAAAGTAACTGTCCTTATGGCCTTCCTTTGTTTAGGTTTCCATTATGGTCTGGTCGCTTAATGTTTGTGTTTCTTTCCCTTTGGTGTCTTTGATGGGTGGAGTAAGTTAATTGTATCGATTCCTGATCTTGGTTTTACTTCTGCTTTAAGTAAGGGCGAGGATTGCGGCCGCGTAAAATCGATTTAAGCCCCCTCCCCCACCACAGTGGAATTCGTTTCATTGACCGTTCCAAGGCGGTTCTTCTGTCGTGGTATATTATTGTAATGTCTTGTCTTTGAGTGTGTGTATCGCTTATATCATTTTGTTTTGGATAGCCAATTGGCCGTTTTGTGGGAAAGTAACGGGACTTTTTGGCTTTCCGCTATTGATGTTTTCATTAGGGTCTAGTTGTTTCATGTTTGTATTTGGGCCCCGTCAAGCGATTTTGGTACTTATCGCCTATGCGAGCAGCGAAGGTTCAGGCGAGCCTGCGCATCCGCGCAGTCTCGCCAGAACCTTCGCTGCTCGCTGATACAAGCAGTGAATCAAGAGAAACCTTCAGACAGAAAGCCATATCCCTGGCCCCTCTGAGTGGCTGAGCATGCGCAGTTAAAAATTGCCAGGACGGAATGCTCGAAGACCCAAATTCGCTTGGCGGGGCTCATTTCATTCCCTTTGGTGTCTCTGATGGAAGCTTTGGGTTCACTTCTATTTTAGTTAGTATACATCAGTATACAACCTACTCTGACTGCATCATATGAGCCCCGCCAAGCGAATTTGGGTCTTCGAGCATTCCGTCATGACAAATTTTAACTGCGCATGCCCAGCCATTCAGAGGGGCCAGGGATATGGCTTTCTGTCTGAAGGTTCCTCTTGATTCACTACTTGTATGAGCGAGCAGCGAAGGTTCTGGCGAGACTGCGCGGATGCGCAGGCTCGCCTGAACCTTCGCTCCTCGCATAGGCGATAAGTACCCAAATCGCTTGGCGGGGCCCATATAACGAGTCCTTGAATGAAGACCCCTCTAAATAAGTTCTGAATGGTTAGATCCTTTAACCCCACTGTATTTAGAGAAAACTGGGTAATATTATCTGCCTTGTTTTTGCTCAAAATTATAGATTGTGAGTACTCGTTAGAACAGCCTCATTGCTAACGAGCACCAGCAATATATGTTGAAAACAGAAAAAAGAAAGATGTTACAATTTTACATAATATGTTTTATTTCCGACACCATGTTGAATGCCATTATTCCACAAAGACATGTTTTCCTTATAGCATGAAAATGCTCATTACGACAATGCCTATTCAAATATTTTGATATTTTTCATACTTCTGCTCAAACCATAGATTGCGGGAACTCGTTAGAACCGTCTCTTTGTACCCAATATCTATGTTTTAACAGAAATAATCAAACTAACGTATGCCCCTGTAAATGCCAGTTTTGCTATATTGAAAATAGAAGTGAAGGCAATGATCAGGAATCGATACAAATAACCCACAGCTTCCACCAGAGACACCAAAGACACCACAGGGAAAGAAGCACAGACATTAAACAACTAGACCCTAATGGAAACATCAATAGCGGAAAGCCAAAAGAGGACAGCCACTGTTGTCAACCGTGATTGGGTAAACTACCATGTATGTAGTATGTCGTATAACATTTATGTTATACCCTATCTTTTATATTGATGAATGATTTTACGAAATTGGGTGCTGAAGCCATTGCATTTTTAAATTTTTGCTGAATTTATATACTAAATGGAAGTAGCAATTATCAGGAAACGATACAATTAACCCACAGCTCTCATCAGAGACAAAAACAAACATGAAACAACAGACCCTAATGGAAACATAAATAGCCGAAAGTCTAACGGACCGATACTTTCCCACAAAGTGGCCAATTGGCTATCCAAAATAAAATACTATAAGCGACACAAACACCCAGAGACAAACCATAACAAAATAAACCGCGACAGAAGAACTGCCTTGGAACGGTCAGCGAAACGAATTCCACTGGGGGCTTAAATCGATTTTACGTGGCCACAATCATCGCACGTACTTCCGTCGCGATTAAGACATATAATTTGTTCGGTCCGCACCGCATGAAGGCCTCCTAACGCATCAGTGCAACATATCCGTGAACACAAGAATCAAACAACCACAGAGATGAAACAACGGTGAGGACTCGACAGCAAGAAACCACTGAAATGCCGGAGCAAAAGAAAACCAACAGTTAGACTCCTTTGGGCCCAACAAGAGACAGAAGTCACCATAAAAGTCACAATTTAAGTCACCATAAAATTCGGGTTCAAAATACACCTTGCTGCAGAAGAGATTTAAGTCCAACATTGAATTTGAAATTAAATCGGAATGACGTCTGTAAAATTATGAAAAGGCTTTGCGTAGTTTATGATACCGATAACCATGATCAAGAAGTTCAGCAGTTAACGAGTTGGGTTTACTGTGCTCAGACTTACAGAGGCGTGTTATCGTGCTGTAATCTGTCTTCGCTGGACACACCTGCTGTAAGATCTGTTTTCACTTGGGGCGCCCATTTGACATAAAGAATCATGGACGTAATGTGACGTCAATGAAAAGTGCACTTTCCAACGTTTTGCTTGGAACTTAAACGTCGAAGCAGTGGTGCTGTGTTTTCAGAAAATAGCGTTAACAACTTTTCATAGCTTCAAAAACAACACTTAGAGACTTGTTTTACCAACGTAGGAAATAAAAGTGGGGGCAATCGACTGAGGTGTTTTTTCTTCTTTTTTTTTTTTGTTTTGGTTATATGACCCTTTCAAGATTATTTCACTCATATCGAGCCGATCGTTAATCAGAGGCGGGCGAAAACCGGATTACCCGGAGAAAAACCACCTGTCCTCCCGTTGCAGAACTTGGTGTCTGACCTGTGACCCGAGCGAGGCTCGAACCACAGTGGTGAGAGACCTAATGATCAAGAGTCAGCGCTCATAACCTCTAGGCCACGGAGGCCCTCGACTGACATTACGATAACACACCCGTGCGATATAGTGCAATTTTTACATCTCCAGAATGGCTACTTTTCTGACGAAAATCTGTGATATTTTTCTTATTTATACTGCAAACATGGGTTGTGGGTACTCGTTAGAACCGCCTCATTGAGGCGGTTCTAACGAGTACCCACAACCTATGTCTTGGAGCAGAAATAAGAAAAATGTTGTTTACCCCCGTAAACCCCAGTTTTCTCTATATATAGTGGGGTGTAAGGGGGTGTTCATTTCACGGACTTGTTCACGTGATGGAGATGTAATCCGCGAGAAAGGTACATGTAAACAAGACCCCTTTAGGGATACCCCCCGTAATATTGTTCCAAACTCAGGAAACATTACAAAGATGAATTGCATTTTAAATTCTCGAAAAATGACATGTCATGTGATATCGAGTAATTATCATTGACTTCATATTTGCATGATATTCCATACTTTATGTAATCAAATACATGTGATAAATACCCTTGTAATGTAAACACTTCAGATTGTTATTCGAAGTATGAAAAACATTGGGTCACGAACAAGTAATGTAATCCCGAAGGGGTTCACTTAAATTTGGTTCGTAACCCGATGTTTTTCAAAATTCGATGTACATTTATTCTTTATATTTACATTATTTCCCGAATTATGACAAAAAAAAAATCTTGTTAATTAAGGGCTGAAACGAAAGAAGAAAACATTTGCACGCAGTTGTCCTATTGCAAGCGGAACGGTGTCGTTGGCGCCATAACGTCACCGTCGTCCATTCATATTGACGAGAACTATTGTTTATTTCGACGTCACTGACGTTGCGTGAGTCAATGTATTCATTGAAGTATGATCAAGAGTGCTTCCCTGTAATTAATTACATTTATCATATTACGTCGCGTCTGAGAGTGTAATAACGCCATGTAATATTTCGATAATCCACTAGTGGATTAAATATGCAAATTAGCTAGATACGTCCCGTAACGTTACATGGACGACGTCCTTAATGACGTCGCGTTTACTAACGGCGGAAAATTGACATTTTTGTAAACATGTATGTATGTATAGGGATATTCTTTAAATGCACTGAGAATGTAACTATACACAATTGAATACAGAAAAGAAAATGAGTTTTATATAGAGGATCTTACATGAGTGCTCATGTATTATTGAATTTATTAAACGAGTTGAGGAAAAGGGATAAAATGCGAGGCTTTGCCGAGCATTTTATCCCTTTTCCTCAACGAGTTTAATAAATTTAATAACACACGAGCACGAATGCAAGATTCTGTTTATCATATGACATTTAAAACGCATTTTATTCACGATTGTTTACAAAAATGTCAATATTCCGCCATTAGTAAACGCGACGTCGTTATGGATGTCGTACATGTAACGTTACGGGACGTATCTAGCTAATTTACATATTTAATCCACTAGTGGATTATCGAAAATATTACATGGAGTTATAACACTCTCAGACACAACGTCATATGATAAAATGACTTCCATTATCACCATTACCATTGTTCAAACATACGTTGTAGATACTCAATAAAACCACCTCATGGAGGCGGTTCCAACGAGCACACAAAATCTTTTTGTGTGTTGTGTGAAACGGCAAAAAGAAAACCATCCTAATAAAAAATGGCATGTTCAAGACATAAAATATTTAATTGTATCGGCGTGTTATACTAATGAGAAATACAAGTTGCGACTTACCCGTTCACAATAAAGACAAGATGCTTTTAATTCCAGTGATCACCTGATATTCCACTTTCCTGTAAACAGAAAGAAACACTATAAAACGCATGAAAAAAGGTGTTTAGAGTGACGGCAACAAGACCGTTAAACGAATTCCTTGCAAGGAAAGTAACTGGCCTTTTGGCTTTCCGCTATTATGTTTCCATTAGGGTCTAGTTATTAATGTTTGTGTTTTTTTTCCTTCGGTGTCTCTGATGAGAGGTGTGGGTAAATTGTATCGATTGCTGGTCATTGCCTTCACTTCTATTATGGATATTTGCAAAATGCTGTCCCAGACTAGTGTGATAAGAAACCTTCAATATTTGCAGATATTTTATCCATTCTACAAATAAATTTCAGGAACTAACTCAACCTGTCACCCTGGACAGTTGTTGTATCCATTCCGTACAAAATAGGTTCATCAACACCACAAACGAATGCACAAGTTGTACTATAATGTTATTAATCAGATAATTTCGTATTGGCCCAGTTACAGGTCCGAGGTCTGCTGTATTGGCACGAAGCCGAAGGCCGAGGCCAATACAGCTGACCGTGGACCTGTAACTGGGCCAATACGAAATTACTTGATTAATGACAATTTTATTAATTGACACAATTAAAAACATGATTTATGATTGTTGAATATTGGTTGACCTTGTGTAATATAGGATAATCAATTAATAATACAGTGTAATACTTGGCTCGCGCCACACAAGAATGGACCTTCGCAAATGTGCGTATAGCAAAGACTTTTCTATGCGCTATTATAACGCCCACTGGCCCAAAACGTTTTATGCAGGTCGGGAAGGATATAGTCTGACCGAGTGGTTTTGTTTTCACAGAGCGCTTGCGCCTGCTTAAAGGCCGCTTTTCATTTGATGCGACCCATTAAATGTATCTGCAAATGACAGTAATTACAAGATAATTTGCACACTTTTATTGTCTGCTTTAACATTAATTGTGTTGCTTGTTGGAATTGCCTCACTATTTGAGTTTCGAATAGAAATAAGCAATATAACGTGTATTCCTTAAAACACAGGAGTGTCCCATGGACCCAAAATAAAATAATATCACCACGGGCACGGGAAAAGGAAATAGATTAACTCTTACTACGGTGAACATTTCAGCATGCTACACACCTCCCCGATATTTCAGCCGTTCAAGTGTGTTGCATTAGTTAAATTTTCACAATGAATTCAGCAGAAGCAAACCGTTGTAACACAGAATAGATCCTGATCAGCTGGATTCCGAGTAGCCATTTGATCAGGATCCCTACGGTTTACAAAAAATATATATTCGGAATATTCAGTATGGTAAGGTTTAAAGAAACCTCTGGAAATAAAGGACACGTTAGATATACAAAACGCGGGAGTATCGGTTTTATTGCGACTCATTATTTGAGCTGTACTGTACTTTCAAGTAGCTTATACTTGGAGTCGTATTCAAACTACTCATCACGAAAACACGCCTATATAATTTTGACCCCCTTGAATCCCACCTTTATATAGTGAAACTGGGGTTTACAGGGGTAAACCTTATTTTTCTTATTTCTGCTCTAAAATATAGATTGTGGGTACTCGTAAGAAACGCCTCACCGAGGCGGTTCTAACGAGTACCAACAATCTATATTTTAAGCAGACATAAGAAAAATATCACAATTTTTCATCTTTAAATTTTCTTTTTTTTCTGCGGTAAAGTTTACAATGCATTTGTATAGGTATATTTTCGCAATGTAAATTTGGCACAATAACCCCGGATTTTATGATGCTGATGATGATGAGGATAATGATGATGATTTCGTGTTTAACGACGCGTCAACCCTCATGACCCGAGAGGAAACAAGCATATTAACTGCAATATCGTGAAGAGTGGACAGACGTTCTACAGCCAAATGAGGCACGAAATACAGGCTGCAGTGAAACGAAAAATAGCGACAGTCGTCTGATTGATTGATGGATGGATGGATGGATGGATGGATGGATGGATGGATGGATGGATGGATGGATGGATTGATTGATTGATTGATTGATTGATTGATTGGGGTGTCACGACACGTCGGCTCTTGTGTGGCATTTCGTGTCATCTCATAGAGAAAGGATGTATAGAGGCAGAAGTGATAGTAAAGGGGATAAGGTTGGGGACAGGGGAGAAAAAGAGAGAATGGCCCGTTGGAATAACTGCGCACTGCTACTGCAGTTGCGTCTCAACCTCGCTAAAGCTAAAATTTATTTGCAGATTTTCATACAGAATACATATATAAGAAGCCTCCGTGCTGCAGTAGTTATGCTACTCGCCTTGTAAACCAGGGATCGCAGGATCGATCCCGGGCTTCTCCAGACTTTCGGATGAGTCTTTAAACCGAGGTCCCGTCTCCGTATGACCTAAGCTGTTGGTGGGACGTAAAACTAAAACTCACTCACTCACTCACTCACTCATACAGAATATAAAGCGCTGAGACTCATGTTGCTTCCTACGTCTTTGTGGTGCGGTGACGTCAGAAACTTTGCACTCGTTGACGTCACGTTATACTATGTGTGCCCGCCATGGCACTAAATGGCACTAAATGTCGTTTTACATGCCACACGGTCTGCTGTCTTTTTTTTGCTTAAATTTTATTACTTATTGCAAAACCCCTTGATTGTTTTGAATTACGGTATAAACTAAATACATGATTGGTGTCTTTAAAAATAAAATATAATCGGTTCGCCGCGACAATTTTATAAGGGCTCGTTAAAGCTCGTCCCTATAAAATTGTCTAAGGCTCACCGATTATATTTTATTCAAGACACTAACCATGTATTTACTTGACTCGTATTCCTGGCTTCCTGCAGTGTAAAATAATCAAAGAATAAGCCTAGTCTAGTACGAATAAGGAATCTTTTGAAGCCTACGAAATCTGACAGGAGATGATAACTCAGTGAATTAATGTCAGGAATAAAGACCTCATCTAGGAACGCATGCTTCAATTTCGAATTGCAAACTCGGTGCAGTCGGTAAATAATCAAATAAACGGAGATTATATTGCCATTTTTCCACCCATTATATTGAACTGCAGTTGCAATCTCATTTAACCCATTTAGTACCAGAAACCCCAAAACGGGTACCCTGGCAAACAGTGCAGGCCCAGATCAGACGCCGCAGAACGCGGCGTCTGATCAGGGCCTCCACTGTTTGCTAAAAGTTCAGTCATTTTCCAAATATTTTTTTTTATGAAAACACAACCTGACACCCCTACATTTTGAAATAGATGCATGCTATATATAAGGAGGAAGACTCCATTTCGTACAAAAAGGGTTAATGTTACATATAAAGCTGTTTAGAAGATATAGAGTTGTTTCAGCACGTTATTCCATCTTTAAAATTGTCTGGAGATGATTCTACTTGCAAACAGACGTTTTATTCAAAAGCGTTAGGATGGCAAACAGTGTAGATCCTACTGACACGGCGTTTAGTGAGCCGCCTGATCTACTACTACACTGTTTACATCAGCCTATAGGGTTGATACGAGGGCTTATGAAAACACACCCGTGGGACATAATACATTCTAATGGTTACTTCTCAAGTGAAAATTTGTGATATTTTTCATATTTTTGCTCCAAACATAGGTTGTCAGTGCTCATTAGAACCGCCTCATTGAGGGTGTATACATTATTTTTTTATTTCTATTCCAAGACATAGGATATTGGTACTCGTTAGAACTGCCTCAATGAGGCGGTTCTAAGAGTACCCACAGCATATATCTTGGAGAAGAAATAAGAAAAATAATGCGTACCCCCGTTAACCCCATTTTTTCTATATAAAGTGGGATTTAAGGGGGTGTTCATTTCACGGACTTGTTCATGTGATGTTTTTGATGAAAATGCGTGATACTTTGTCTTATTTCTACTCAAAACTTAGGATGTGGGGGCTCGTTAGAATAACGAGTATCAACCCGTGTACTTGAGCAGTAATAAGAAAAAAAAAAAAAACAATGTGAATGCCAGTTTTCGCGATATAAAGTGGGGTTTACAGGGGTCATCTTTTCATTTGGACTTTGTGACGTAATGATTATTCGATTTCTTCTTCAAACATTCACTGGAGTTGAAACGTTAGAACAACCGCATCTTCTTCCCCGTCCATCTATCTATATTTTAGAGCAGAAATAAGAAAAATAAGGTTTACCCCTGTAAACCCCAGTTTTTCTACATAAAAATGAGGTTCATGGGGGTCAAAAGTATATAGGTGTGTTTTCGTGATGTAACAGTGAGGTAAACAAAAAAGATCAAAAAAAAAAGAAAGAAAAAGAAAGAAAAAAAGAATCAGAAGAACCGACAAAGCTGCATTAACATTTATAATAAACAACATTATAACGAACCCGTGTTTATACAGAGAAAACTCAGACCTACAATGTTATGCATTAATTTCCTTGTATATACTCAAATACTGCATCACGAAAACACGCCTATATCATTTTGACTCCATTGAACCCCACCTTTATGTAGTAAAACTAAAGTTAACAGGGGTAAACCTTATTTTTCTTATTTGTGCTCTAAAATATAGATTGTGGGTATTCGTTAGAACCGCTTCGACGAGGCGGTTCTAACGAGTGCCCGTAATCTATATTTTGAACAGAAATAAGAAAATATCAAAGTTTTTCAACTTATATTTTTTCATTTTTCGGCGATAAAGTGTGCTATGTATTTGTATAGGCGTGTTTCCGTAATGGTTAAGACCATCATAATGATGAAGTTCTAACGAGCATCATATCGCATGTTTGAAGTATATTACAAATTCCCTGAAGAAAAGTCAGTTTTCGATATTAACTATCCGCATGGATGCTAGCAACACAGAACATAAACATAATCAAATCAGGATAACCATATACCGTGATAGAATCCTCTTTAATTCATGTCAGATTCTGTAAAACAACCTTGATTGAGACGAAACACTTTGATATGTTTCTAGTGGAATCTCTGTGCTCTTTAGAAACCACTTAAAAACCTTCATTAATCCCGTTCACTAGCGGTTTTTGTTTAATGATAGAAAAAAAGAATATTTTGTATGTGTGTGCAAAAGATAAACTATATTATATTCCTTGCAAGCGAACCATTCAATCAAAAGCAGCGGAAATGAATTCTTTTTCAAAAGAAAGAAACAGATTGCTATCTCAAGCCTTTCTGGGACGTTTGGAAACAATGTCGACCCATAGCAGAACGCGGCGTCTGATCTTGTCTACACTGTTTGCTCATAGAAAATTTAAATTTGTAAAATTTGTCACAAACAAAAACAAACCTGACACCGTTATAATTTGAAAAGGACCACTCCAAACTTACTAAGTAGAAGATTCCATTAAAGGTTCAAGAATGGCAGGAGCTAGTGTCACGGCATAAAGTCTGACGCAGAGTTCACTAGCACACAAATACCGTAAATATTTAAGAAACTGTGAAGTACGACAAAACACAAGTACGGATATCACGTTAGGAAAAAAAATTGGTGCCTTGGGACGGCCAGTAGTTACGTTTTTGTTTTTTTTGTTTTTTTTTTTTTTTGCGGGGAAAGGGGTGGTTGAGATTGAGATTCAACCTATTTAGTGGTTTTAGTTTCAAGAACTTGTTTACGTGTTGATACATTTGTAACTCCGGAAATTACGATAACACACCTGTATACTTATATGGATCTTTCTTACCGCTAGAAGTAACTTTTTTTTTCAGGTGAAAAGTTTTGATTTTTTTCTTATTCCCAGATACAATATTGATTGTTGGTGCTCGTTAGAACTGCCTAAATAATAATAAAAAGGAAACGTGATCTTTTCTCATTGATACCCACAAACATAGATTATGGGCACAAAAAAATAGAAAGATAGTGTCTTACCATGTAAACCCAGGTTTTCTCCTTAGGAGCAAATTCTTTCCTTATAGAATAGACCCCTTTTTCCGTAGGGACAGAGTTTATAGAAAATCGAACATAAGGTCCTGAAAGTAGTCTCCCTTTGAAAAATGGCAGAACAATCTGTAAGGTTTATCCATTCCCCTTAAGATGCCGAAAGAACAAGTCCATGCAACACTCATGAAGCGACGTTATGTCATGTCGTCGGGTTTGTGACAGGATATACTGTCGCAAATTATCATTACGATAACACACCCGTGCCACAAAGTGCATTTTTTCACATCTCCAAAATGAATACTTTTCTGATGAAAATCTGTGATATTTTTCTTAAAATACTGCAAACATAGGTTGTGGGTGCTCGTTAGAACCGCCTCATTGAGGCGGTTCTAACGAGTACCCACAACCTTTGTCTCGGAGCAGAAATAAGAAAAATAATGAATACCCCCGTAAACCCCAGTTTTCTCTATATAAAGTGGGGTTTGGGGGGGGGGTCTTTATTTCACGGACTTGTTCACGTGATGCGGTCGGAAATTTCGTTTTACGTCGAAATGAAATCTTAATGAAAAGCGACGTTATGTCATGTCGTCGGGTTTGTGACTGGATATACTGCCGCAAATTATCGCAAAAATGAAAATCTGTGATATTTTTCTTAAAATACTGCAAACATAGGTTGTGGGTGCTCGTTAGAACCGCCTCATTGAGGCTGTTCTAACGAGTACCCACAACCTATGTCTTGGAACAGAAATAAGAAAAAAAAATGTTTACCCCCGTAAACCCCAGTTTTCTCTATATAAAGTGGGATTAAGGGGGGTCTTTATTTCACGGACTTGTTCACGTGATGCGGTCGGAAATTTCGTTTTACGACGAAATGAAACCTAATAAAAAGCGACGTTATGTCATATCGTCGGGTTTGTGACAAGATATACTGTCGCTAATTATTGACGCTATCCAATCAAACGTCGTGTTACATACGCAAGTGCGTAAGAATGATCTCCCTTCTGCTGATTCAAAAAAGGCAGTTGTCAGTTTCTCACTGTACTGGTTAACCGCTTACGTCAAAAGTGTGGATAGGTAAACGGACCGGCTCAAACATAACGTAAAAAAAGTGTTGACTGGGCCGTTAAACTCCGAAACAAACAAAAGCATAAGAATGATACATAATCGATCCAATAATGATTTGAGCTGTCAAGCCAAAGAGAATAGTCATTTGTCAGACATTTCCAAATTTCGTTACAGAATAAAACTCTGTCTTATATTGCGTGTATACATGTATTTACAAACGTTTGCTTGCATGTGCGGTGGCTAAAGAGGCAGGTCTAATGGCCTCTGACCAAATAATACATGTTCGATGTAGAAATATATGTATACTAAGCAACATGTACATGTATCTCAAATTATCATTTGTCGTCTTTGCAGTCAGGACCAGAGCATTGTTTCAAATGAGCTTGCTATTTTGTTGATATACAGTAAAAATCCTCTAGTGAGACCATCAAATTTTAAAACTAAAGCTTCTTTTCTGGATCTACTCTTTTGTTTTCAAAACTGCCTTCTATCTCATATATTGTTACTCATGCAAACTGGTAAGTAACTTTGGTTTACTTTTGACGTTTTTTCTTCCACTGATGTACAGGTTTACCTGTCATAGTGCCATGTCCTTGATTAAAGTTTAATATACATGTAATTGTCTAGGGTTACATGTATGTCATCAAACTATGGCAAGTGATACAAATGTGCATCCAATGCAGTTTTGCATACCTGGTTTTAGGTTCATTATTTACGACTACATGTAGATAAATGTGCTAGAAATGATTGTAAGCACCCACTGGAAAAGTGTAATTTGTTTGTTTGATTTGAGGTTTAACCCATATATGACAATGGAATCTTCCATCTTATAAATTTGGAGTTGTCCATTTTCAATTATAGGGGTGTCAGATTTGTTTTGTTTAATGTAAGTTGTACAAAAATGTATGTTCTTTGAGCAAACAGTGTAGACCCAGATCAGACGCCGCGTTATGCGGCGTCTGATCTGGGTCTACACTGTTTGCCAACGTCCCAAAAAAGGGCCACTAGCCATATATGGGTTAATGTCCCTGTATAGGTCATTTTGGAGACGTGGCTTCCAATTTTGTGGGACTTTTACACGACACTGAGATGAAATGACTTCTCAAGCCCTGTCGCCCAATGAAATCAATAGGGTTTATAAGCACTGACGGGCCGACTCGCACCGCTTTGTCTGGACAGGCTTAGACCCTCTAAGCTGTTTACCAGTAATCGTATGCGGTCGTTTCAGCTCTGCGTGGAGGCATCAAGCAGCCCATCTATTTCTTCAAGCCCCGATGGGCGAAGCCCGCTCGAAAAGTGAAAATGGATTCATTCAGATAGTCGAGAAGATTTTATTGTGTGGAGGTGCCATTTTGCATATTGCTTTTTGTATTCTTGGACAGTCAATCACGAATACACGCCTATATAATTCTGATCCCCTTGAACCCCACTTTTATATACTAAAACTGATGTTTACAGGAGTAAACGTTATTTTTCTTATTTTTGCTCTAAAATATAGATTGTGGGTACTCGTTCGAACCGCCTCGGTTAGGCGGTTATAGATTGTGGGTACTCGTTCGGACCGCCTCGGGGAGGCGGTTCTAACGAGTACCCACGATCTATGGTTTTGGGAAGAATTAGGAAAAGTAATGCCTTGCCCCGAGGCCCCCGCCTGTTGGGGCTTGAAGAAATAGATGGGCTGCATGATGCTTCCACGCAGAGCTGAAACCGACCCGCACACGAGTACTGGTAAACCGCTTAGAAGATCTACGCCTGACCAGGCAAAGCGGTGCGAGTCGGCCCGTCCATGCTTATAAACCCTATTGGTTTCATTGGGCGGCAGGATTTGAGATGTCATTCCATCTCAATGTCGGCTAAAAATTCCACAAAATTGGAAGCAACGTCTCCAAACTGACCTATACAGTGTTGACGGGGACGTTAAACCTAAACAAACACAAATGTCTTGTACCGTAAACGCCAGTTTTACTATATAAAAGCGGGGTTTAATGTGGTCACACTTACAGGCGTCTCTTGCCTGATGCCTCCAGTTGACCTGTCTCACGAGCTACGTCGGTCGGTGTGTGCTCGGAGGGGGATATGCTGTGTTTGCTGGGTCTTGTCCATCATCCATTTCGGTTTCAGAACTTTGGGGTTGCGACACACAGATGAAGATTAAATATCAGAAAGGCCACTGTGTCACTAAATTAGGTATAATTACGCCTTGATTATATAGGCGTGTTTTCGTGATGATAAGAAATGTCACCATTGAATGCACAATGCGCATTGATGTGTTACATTGTATAACGATGAGCTGGTCAAATACGTACCATTGTCTGATCAGACGATACAGAACTTTAAACTACCAGCGCCGAAGCACACACTTGTGTCGACGTTACATGTAAAGCCGACGCAAACATCGACGCCCACGCAAATGGGTTTCATTCTAAAAATATGAACACCTCTTCTTTTGTGGGAGACATAAATATACTCCATTAAAATTGTTTTATCAGTAGTCACATACACTCACATTGTCCTTAATTTTTTGTTGCAGATACAGTAGAATTCCGCTACATTAAGACCCGCTAAAATTAAGACAAATTCTGCGTTTTAAAGGATATTTAAATTTTTTCATCTGTTCTTTTTCTCCGTTTTCAACACACACAGGGGCATTTAGTATGAGACCACCTTTGGGACTTTTCCAAAGTGGTCTTAAATACCACTTTTGAACAGTTCTCAAGGTGATCTTAATACAGGAATTTTAATCTTCCTTGAACTATCGGGTCTTTAGATCGAATTAGCCATAATAAATAAGAAACCCTTACTGGAGTCACTCGTTACGAAAACAGGCCTATACAAATACATAGTAATCTTTTTTCGCCGAAAAAAATGATGATTTTATGATGAAAAAGTTTGATTTTTTTTTTTTATTTCTGCTCAAAATATAGATCGTGGGTACCTGTTAGAACCGCCTCATCGAGGCGGTTCTAACGAGTACCCACAATCTACATTTAAAAGCAGAAATAAGAAAAATAAGGTATACCCCCGGCAACCCCAGTTTTACTATATAAAAGTAGGGTTCAAGGGGGTCAAAATTATAAAGACGTGTTTTCGTGATGTTGAAGTCTCTAGTAATGTAACGGAATAATTTAATTATCTTCCAATTTAATGTTTTATTCGAATTTCATCAGCCAAAGATGAATATTTTTTTAATTATTAAGAACATATAATGAAATTTAAGGCAACATGTCTGGTTCTCAAATTACTTTGGAATCAGATTTGCTTCAACCGACACACTTTTTGACTGGCTTTAATTACTAAATACAAAAAAATAGATAGGGAAATATTTAAATGGTTTCCAGAGATTGTTTAGAAGCCTCCGTGGTGCAGTGGTTAAGCTACTCGCCTTGTAAACCAGGGATCGCAGGATCGATCCCGGCTTCTCCAGACTTTCGGATGAGTCTTTAAACCGAGGTCCCGTCTCCGTATGACTTTAGCTGTTGGTGAGACGTAAAACTAAAACTCACTCACTCCAGTGATTGTTTCTTACACAACGAGAAAAATATGGCAAAGAGTCTCATATCGCATAACAAAAACTTGTCTATTCAAATACATGTATATTGATCATTTCATCGCCAAAAAAATGAACTTTTTTTAGAAAAAAATCTGACTTTTTGTTTTTACTTCTGCTCAAAACATACACTGTGGGTACTCGTTAGAACCGCATCGCCTGTGGGAGCTCATTAGAACCGCACTCACGAATACCCACAGTCTATGTTTTCGAGCAGAAGTAAGAAAAATAATGTATCCCCTGTAAATCACAGGTTTACTATATAAAGGTTAGGTTTAAGCGGGTCAAATTTACATAGGTGCATTTTCTTGATGATTCTGATTGCATTGTTCTACATGTATTCCGGCAAGGAACATGCAATGATATGGGTCCATGCAATTTCATTACGAAACTTTAATTACAATTAGTATTAACATTTCATATCATTATTATTTTATCAAGATAGTTAATTTATAAAAATAGTTATTATTTCTACAAACCATCACGAAAACACGCTATATAATTTTGACCCCCTTTATTTTGCAAGCTGAATAATTTATTGATTGATTGACTGGTTGGTTGATTGATTGATTGATTGATTTGGGTTTAAGGACACCTCAACCCTTGCGGGTAATTTTGTGTCGTCTCCCACAGAAAGGGAGAAAAGAGATAGAAGAGATAGTAGAGGAGATGAAAGTCAGGAACAGATTAGAAAGTGGCAAATGAATGGAAATGTAGAAACAGAAGAAGTAACAACGACAGCAGGCCTAGCCAAACTGTAAGCCAATATCAGTTGAACGCCCCAGTGGCGCAAGATACACGTCACTTTTGCCTCACCCAACTGCCCCCTTTATATAGCAAAACTGGGGTTTACCTGTTTACCGAGGTACACAGTTTTCTTAAAACATAAATTATGTGAGCTCGTTAGGACCGCCTCGTCGAGGCCGTCCTTACGAGTTTCCAGAATCTATGTTTTGAGTTTTAATGCGAAAAAAATCAGCATTTGTTATGTAAAAAATTGTTCATTTTTTGTGGTGAAATTTTAAATATACCTGAATACGCGTGTTATCGTGATGACAATTAGCTAGAATTTATCATCATCACCACCACCACCACCACCATCATCATCATCATCATCATTATCATCATCATTGTTTTTATATCGTTACATGTAATAGTTTTCTTATTTATTTATCGCTGATTATGTGATAACACTATTTTAACTACGGTATTGTTTTATGTTCTTTATTAGATGTAGCAGTATCAGTAGCAGTAGTAGTAGTACGTACGCACGTACAAATTGGTAAGTTTGATACAACAATTTCCCATACTACATGTACTAATAAAACATTTACACGATATTATGTAGTGCATGTATCAGCCAAGTGAAATTTATATATTGTTTGCAATATAATCAAAACGGATTTTAATGTTACACATGAAAGGAAGTATGCAAAGACATTCAAAGTTCTCAATCAGACTGTGACACGCAAACCCTTTTCTTACAAAACTCCTTATGTGCTAATTCGTGGGAAGAATGATGCCATGAACTGCAGAGTTCGAGTACAACTGACTTCAAAACCTACTCAACAAATCACAGCTAGAGCTGATCTATTTCGTAAATATCCTGCAATTTGTCTTTATTAGACGACACTGCATGGTATTTAAAAAAGCTCTCTTTGTTCATTGCCCAGAATAGACACTCGTTATAGTTATATTTGACTGGTCTGTTTTTGTTCATGACGAAATAAGAAAATTATCACACTTTTTTGTCTAAAAAATAAAAGGGCAATCTTTTGGAAGCAAGGTCTATAAGACAGAACTGAAAAAGTGCAGTGCACATTTTTTGTCTTTCTAGTCTAGCTAGTTCCGGCCAATTTGGCCTCATAAGAAACCCCCAATTATTTTCAAATTTCTGCAGCAGAACCAATGATCTTAATAGGCTAGAAAATATATCCAACACTATGTTGAAGGACTGGGAGATTATTTAAGGCTGCTACATATTACCTTAACACAAGTTGTTTTGAAGTTAAATGCTCTATGTAATGTGGGGTTTCAGTACTGTTTAAGAATAGACTCAATCAAACAGAGTCTTCTGTTTTCGTTTATTTGGTGTATTCTTTGCTTCGAAAGGAACCAACTTGTCAATACTTATTTAAGGTGGTCTATAATACACGGACCTGTTTACCCATTTAGTACCAGAAACCCCAAAACGGGTACCCTGGCAAACAGTGCAGGCCCAAATCAGACGCCGCAGAACGCGGCGTCTGATTAGGGTCTTCACTGTTTGCAAAACGTTCAACCATTTTCCAAATAAAATATGAAGAAATCACAACCTGACACCCCTAAATTGTGACATGGACTCCTGCTGTATATAAGGTGGTACAAAAAGGGTTAAAGTGATCCCTTGACCTGGCGCAATGATTAAACCTTAGCAGTTCGAACTATGCCTTTCCAGTATATAAAACAAATTCTCATGGTTCCAAAGCTATTCGAGCCACTAAAGTTCGACAGTATTGTGTTGTGATCCGGCCTATTCTATTTCAGTGGTAACAGCTCCGATGATCTGAACAGATAATTACAAAAAAACATCATTATCTGATTATTCACAGTTTATATACCTCGCTATTGGCTTTAATTGACCTCCGTAGGCTAAAATAATCAGAGGATCTCAAACAGTTTACCAGGGGCCAGTTGTTCAAAGCATCGTTAGCTTAACAAGCTCGTTAGTGGTCATATTGTTAACTCTTCTAGCAAGTACAATATCGTAAATATTGGTATTTTTGCTGAAAAAAATGTGAGCAGCTTTTGCATCCGCAAAAGCTGCTCACATTTTTTCAGCAAAAATTTCAGCATATTTGATATATTTAATGATCAAAGTTTTAACGATACGTTAACTAACGATGTCGTTAGTTTTGAACAACTGGCCCCAGGTTGTCATGATAGCATAGAAGACAGCCCATAAGAAAAGCGTATCATTATGACAGCACATCCGCGTTGTAAAAACCGTCGCATTGAGTCGCATCACGATGACAAGGTCGTGAAAGGAAACCCCCTTAACCCCACTTTATATGGAGAAAACTTGGGTTAACGGGGGTATACATTATTTTTTTTTATTTCTATTCCAAGACATAGGATATTGGTACTCGTTAGAACCGCCTCAATGAGGCGGTTCTAAGAGTACCCACAGCATATATCTTGAAGAAATAAGAAAAACAATACGTACCCCCGTTAACCCCATTTTTTCTATATAAAGTGGGGTGTAAGGGGGTGTTCATTTCACTGACTTGTTCATGTGATGTTTTTGATGAAAATGCGTGATACTTTGTCTTATTTCTACTCAAAACTTAGGATGTGGGGGCTCGTTAGAATAACGTGTATCAACCCGTGTACTTGAGCAGTAATAAGAAAAAGAAACCCAATGTGAATCCCAGTTTTTGCGATATAAAGTGGGGTTTACAGGGGGTCTTCTTTTTGTTTGGACTTTGTGACGTAATGATTTTTCCGATTTCTTCTTCAAACATTGTCTGGAGTTGAAAGGTTAGAACAACCGCATCTTCGTCCCCGTCCATCGGAGCTTTAAGAAATAGATGGGCGGCATGGTGCTTCCGACGCAGTGCAGAAACTGATCATACACGAGTACTGGTAAACCGCTTAGAAGGACTAAGCCTGCCTAGGCAAAGTGGTGTGAGTCAGACCGTCCCATGCATATAATCCTTTTGTTTTCATTGGGCGGCAGGGCTTCAGATGTCATTTCATCTCAATGTCGGGTAAATATCCCACAAAAATTGGAAGCAACGTCTCCAAAATGACCTAAATGTGTTGACGGGGACGTTAAACATCAATTCCAACAAACAAAGAACAAACGGATCGAGGCGGTTCTAACTTCGGGAGGGCTAATAATTTGAGCACAGAAAATGATTGATACCTTCAAAATTCCTTTTATTTTTCAAATATAAAATGGAGCGTACAGGGGTATTTATCCCGTGGATTAGTTTACACGAGTTTTTTATTCGACTCGTGAAAGTTTGTGATTTTTTTGTCTAGAGCGATGGGCGGTTCCAGTATGTACCCACAATCAATGTGTTTGAGCTAAAATAAGAAACAAAATTACTCATAGTATACCTCCGCAAAATAGAAAAAATACAACAGTGTGAGTTACAAGGGGTTTCAATACATAGTCACGTTCTGTTTTGTTTGATTTGAGGCTTAACGTTCCCGTCAACGCTGTAAAGGTCAACTTGATTCATATCTCCATAAAACAGTTAAGAAACTGAAGTATATATTAATGGTCATTTATCTAGGTATTGTTTGTTTGTTTGATTTGAGGTTTAACGTCCCCGTCAACACTGTAAAGGTCATTTTGGAGACGCTGCTTCCTATTTTGTGGGACTTTTACCCGACATTGAGATGAAATGACATCTCAAGCCCTGTCTCCCAATGAAACCAATAGGATTTATTAGCATGGTTCCGCGGTTCCTGGAACTGTTCATTTATTAGCACCGCGGTTCCTGGACAGGCTTAAATCCTCTTAAGCGATTTACCAGTACTAGTGTGCGGGTCAGGTTCAGCTCTGCGTGGAAGCATCATGCAGCCCATATATTTCTTCAAGCCCCTATTGGCGGAGGCTAATCTAGGTATTGAAAACTGGGGTTTACGTGTATACATTTATGACCCAAACAAGCTGTGGGTACACAGAGTACCACCAATCTATGTTTGCAGTATAAATAAATAAGAAAAAAAAAACAAATCACGGATTTTCATCAGAAAATTAATCATTTTGGAGATGTGAAAATAGGGAATACCAGGTTCGTGTCTTTTGATAACAAGTTTATCAGGCAAGGCTTTGAGAACGCTTGTAGAATCGCGAGGCTTGCCGAGCGATTCTACATGCGTTCTCGAAGCCGAGCCTGATAAACTTGATATCAAATGACACGAATCTGGTATTCTATTTATCAGTGTATCCCCTTGTAAATCCTTGGCAATTTTCGATCACTCACCGATTGTCTTCAGTGCGTCACAACATTCCGGTGCGGAAAATAATCGACCAGTATATTTACTATCATCCGACCGTTATTTTTCTTTCGATAATCAATGTAATTTTTTTTTCGATTTTTCTAGTAATAATAACATTTTGGCCATTTTACCGTTCATTCAAAAAGTGCAATGTCACGTTGACGTGATAAAGCTCACTTGTCCTGAGATAGCATATCTTTATCAGGTCAATGTGTTACAATGCACTATATACAGGGGATAACTGATAAAATGCACTATGTCGCACGGGTGGGTTTTCGCAATGCGACCTATCTACAAGTAAAATACTGAGAGCTGACCTTGCTAAAGAATATCTGTACAGTCAAGATAAGTTCCAACACTCATTTGCAAACTATAATTCCAGCTCACAATTAATGGTCAAACCAGGAACATGTGTAACGTCACAGCTGTCAACATTAATATTCTAGTCAGAACAGGATCATGTCAGTGGCCGGGCAAATATGTTTTCCAGTTGGCAAGAAAGACATATGGCCATATTATATCGATATTCCCTTCTTGACGGCGAATCCTTTTAATTTTTGTTTCTAACAGAAACGCAAGCAATAAGAACAAGTAACTAAAATGTTAAATAATGTGAAAACAATATTTTAAATCCAGTGCACGTCCACTAACTACATGACACTTTTGAGGATTGTTCGCCTTTGCTCAAAAGCCGGTAGAAAACCCCACACTCGAGTTTCAATATTGGTTTCATGGCAGATCATATTTTATTTACTTGTTCAATCGTGTTCATCAAGAAAATACGCCTATATAATTTTAACCCCCTTAAACTCCACTTTTATATAATAAAACTTGGTTTACAGAGATATACATTATTGTTCTTATTACCGTGTTCAAACACATAGATTGTGAGTACTCGTAAGAACTGCCTCACGGAGACGGTTCTAACGAGTTCTCACAATCGGTGTTTGGAGAAGATATATGAAAAATATCATTTTTTTATCTGAAAATTATCATTTTTTTTTTTTGGTTGGAAAAAATCAATACATTTGAATAGGCGTGATCTCGAAATGATCGTCAGATGCTGAAAGGTACGGCATCTCTCTTGCCATAAAACAGTGCTAGTCAGTGCTTTATGATCGTAGCTACGAATGCTTAACTAGCAACTGCGACGTTCATAGTTATGAAGTCTTAACTATGATCTATGCTCATAGCTTCCCCAAAAATCTATGCAGCTGCTGCTACTATCGTGCACGTTTCCTGGAAACGGACCAGTGCGACAAATTACATTTTTCCCATCTCCAAAATGGCTACTTTTATGATGGAAATCCGTGACATTTTTTCTTATTTATACTGCAAATATAGGTTGTGGGAGCTCGTTAGAACCGCCTCGGGCGTTAGAACCGCCTCTCTGAGGGGATTCTAACGAGTTCCCTAAACGTATGTCTGAGAGCAGAAATAAGGAAAATAATGTATACCCCCGTAAATCCCAGTTTCCTCTATATAAAGTAGGGTTTGAGGGATGAATTCATTTCACGTCATTATGTAACCACGCCTATACAAACACATTGTAAACTTTACTGCCGAAAAAACGAACATTTTAAGATGAAAAAATATGATATGTTTCTAATTTCTTCTCAAAATATAGATTACGGGTACACGTTAGAACCGCCTCGGGGCGGTTCTAACGAGTACCCATAATCTATGTTTTTAAGCAGAAATAAGAAAAATAATGTACAGCCCTGTAAACCCCAGTTTTACTATATAAAAGTGGGGTTCGAGGGGTCAGAAGTATATAGGCGTGTTTTCGTGATGGTGATGCCACGTATCTGTTTGTTCTTAATCCAAATCTCTCCTTTTAGGAACACGTTCATTGCAATTGTATGGGCGTTCAATGTTAATTTCAGAAATACTACATTGAGAGCTACAGATAGAAATTGTCTGTGCGGCACTGATCCCCGCAGCGACAATGTACTCATCTTGAAATGATCATGAAAACTAGTCTACCATCCGCAGATTCAAGAAGGGCATTTAAAGAAAGTTTACGGAACGGCTTATCCTTTTATGTGAATATGTTCTTTTTTGTGATTAAAAGGCCCTTTAAGATTATTTCAGCCATATCGAGCCGGTCGTTAATAAAAGATGGGCGAAAACAGTAGTACCCGGGGAAAAACCACATGACCTTCCGTTGCAGAACTTGGCATCTCACATGTGACCCGAGCCAGGCTCGAACCCACAGCGACGAGAGACCTAATGAATAAATGTCAGCGCTGTTAATATTTGTTCTTTAAAACCTGCCAAGAAACAGTGTGGTTAGGTAACTTGAATGATCGACATGACCTAAGCAGGGTGGTCCGGGCTGCCAAACCCAAAGCTAAAGCAAACTGCAACTTTTTTCCACTTTTATTCTTTCGTTCCACATTGTGCTTACTTTAATCGCATGTACTATATCTCTTCTATTTCTATCCTCACAGAAGTATTATAGTCTTTATTATTCTAATTCACTTGTATTTGAAACGCGACGTCTGATTGGATAACGCAATGCATTTGTGCCACGGTCACATCATTACGTAACGCCGCTTTCAATCGACTGATATTTAGTTCTGCTGACTCATTTTACCTGTGGTCCGTTTTGTTTACTGTCGTCACTCCATGTTTCGACTTCTTTCCCTAACGATATTGTGGGAATAATTTGGGACCAGACTATCAGTTCCTGATCATTTCTCTTTCAATTTACGCAGCTCACCGAGCTTGCCGCTTTCTGCAGAAAATAACTTTTTAACAATTTGACAATAATTGAATCGGCTCCGCCCAACGGGGCTGGGAGAAATAGATGGGCTGCATGATGCTTCCACGCAGAGCTGAAACCGATCCGCACACGAGTACTGGTAAACCGCTTAGAGGATCTAAGCCTGTCCAGGCAAATCGGTGCGAGTGTCGGACCGTCCATGCTTATAAAACCTATTGGTTTCACTGGGCGGCAGGGCTTGATATGTCATTTCATCTCAATGTCGGATAAAAGCCCCACAAAATTGGAAGCATCGTCACCAAAATGACCTATACACTGTTGACGGGGACCTTTAACCTCAAATCAAACAAAGACAATAGTTGAATAGATGCATTATAACGGGGATAACTGTATTGAAAAATGTAATTTGGTCGAGGTAAATCGCCGGTTTTACGGCTTTGTAAAACCGATGAATCACAGAATAACAGTTTTGAATACAGTCATCCCTAGGCTAGCTACTAGTCGGATATCATATTTTAAAGTTAATAATTAATAAGGAATATTCTTCTATATACATATATTTTTTACTTCTTTTTCCCTCTCTGATAGCAACTTGTTTTATTTTGGGAAGATATCCCCTTGATGTCTGAGACAAGATTAAAGTCTAACAAGGTTTCATATTTGATAAAAACACACAGGAAGGTTTGTCATTGGCCAATATGACATCAAGGTCTAGGAGCTAGACTAAGTTATCCCATAAATCGCAAACGCAGCAACGCGACAAAGCTATCGGAAAGCTATGCCAGTCACTTTGCAATAACTCTAGTCCGATATTTAAATCAATGGCAATTAAAAAGGATTTCCGAGGAATGAGAAACTACTAGCATAAAATAAATGGAAGCATATTATATTGGCATATCATCATGTCGATAATTATAACCTGATACCTGTATGCCTTACAGGAAAAGTGAGACGTTATTGTATTGGAATTTTGTTATGCAACAAATGATACCTGAAAAGTATTAAATGAGCCGGGGCACACCGTTTCCTACAATTTACATGTGCACCCATCGAAGACTCAGATCAGCCTGCGCATCCGCGCAGTCTGATCAGAGTCTTCGCTGTGCGCTCTAAGGATAGCTGAGGGCTCAGTGCGCCTTCATGCAGAAAAAGAAGTCTTAGGTCAGACGATATGGATGTGCAGGCTGATCTGATTCTTCGCTGGGTGCACATGTAAATAGTAGGAAAATTAATTTCATTGCAACGCATACGGCTATAAACGGTTTATGATATGCATGTCGCTAGGAGATGATTATATTAGAGCAAAGCAGTATTATGCGAATCGATTGCATTTGCCACCAACATTTAGCAAAACACCTGCTGTAAATCAAAGCACTGACGGTGCCGGGGGTCGATTGTCTCTGAGATTGCGGTAATAGACGCCATTACGAAAGAATACCCGTGCGACATATTACAATTTTCATATCACCAAAGTGGCTATATTTCTGAAGAAAATCCGTGATATTTTTCTTTTTAATACTGCAAATATAGGTTGTCGTTTCTCGTTAGAACCGCCTCATTGAGGCGGTTCTAACGAGTACCCACAACATATGTTCTTGAACAGAAATATGAAAAATAATGTATACCCCCGTACATCCCAGTTTCTCTATATAAAGTGGGGTCTTCGGGGGTGTGAATTTCACGGACTTTTCACGTGATGTCCCCGTGAATTGTTTCATTTAACCATTAAATATCCAACCTCTGTGAATAGACAGACAATGTTCATTACGAAAACACTCCTATTCAATGGAAAATATTACTATCGAAAAGTATAAAAAAAATCTCCCCACAAAAAATCAGGTAGTGTTCATATTTCTGCTCAAAACATGGATTGTAGGTACTCGTTAGAACCGCCTCGTCTCGCCTAGAATCTATGTTGTAGAGTAAGAATAAGAGAAATAATGTCTACCCCTGTAAACCTCAGTTTTACTATATAAAAGTGGGGTTTAAGGGGGATAGAATTACGCAAAACAACATGAAATAATACCTACATGTGTATATAATTCTTACCCCTGCAACCTAACTTTTATATAGTAAAACTGGGGTTTACTAGGGTTTACAGGGGTAACCCTTATTTTTCTTACACAGTGCGCCTATACAGGCAATGGAAAATAACTATTTATTCTATTACAAATTACGGCAAGGAAGAGCGTGATGAGTGACGTCATTAAAACCTGCCAATTTATGACGTCACTAGTCGATTTCCTTGACGTTGGACGGTATAACGTCATTTTCTCGCATCGAAAACGTTAGAAAAGGATATAAATGCATGTGTTTCAGTCGATATTTTAGCGGGATTTCTTCTGACAATGGCGTAAAGTTGTCAGTTTGAAGGAAACAACAGTATTATTGCCAATTTTCAGCCTGTTAGAATCGAAACAGATCATATCTAGTTTATGATTTGTTGAGTAATAAATCACTACGCGCTCGTGATTTGATTTACTTTACAACTGACCTCCAAACTGTGATTTATTACTCAACAAATCACAGTTAGAGCTGATCTATTTCTTAAATGAAACACAGTTATTTTCCATTGTCTATATAGGCGCGCTGTGTTAGAAATTTCTTTTAATTACGTGTGATACTTAAATGAACCTGAGGGCGAGGTTTGAAAGTCGATTAACGTGCGTGTTTAAATTCTTTGAAGTGACTGAGGGCGAGGGTTGAAATTTTATAAACTCCGGGGTTGTCACCAATACTTCTGACGGTTGTAACCAATACTTTTGACAACCCCAAGGTGTTTGTTCGTTTGTAGTGTCATGTGTGTTATTTGTTTTTTTATTCATTGTGTGTGTGTGTGTGTGTGTGTGTGTGTGTGTGTGTGTGTGTGTGTGTGTGTGTGTGTGTGTGTGTGTGTGTGTGTGTCCATGACTCTTACTTTCTTTTGGGGACTTAAGATAGCTGCGTCCTTTGACTGCGTCCTTTTCTGAGTCATCACGTGAACAAGTCCTTGAAATGAACATCCCCCTAAACCCCACTTTATATAGAGAAAACATGGGTTTAAGGGGGTGAACACTATTTTCTTATTTCTGCTCCAAAACATAGGTTGTGGGTACTCGAGCACCCAAAACCTATATTTGGAGTTTCAACAAGAAAAGTTTTCATCAGAAAAAAGTACCTTTATTTGAGGTTTGAAAAATGCACTATATCACACGGATATGTTATCTGAATGGGCCTTTTCTTTCGAGTTTCTTTGCGTTTTCTAATCTGTTAATTAAGATATGAAATTCATCATGAACAGTAACGTTAGCTGAGGTTGTGTTACATCCTTGTCTAATGTTTATAATTCAATGGGCGTTCAATAAATTACCCTTGGAACTTACAGTTGCATCATATTCCATCCTTTTTTTGACGGAAAAGGCTGGTTTGCGGGCTATAATTGGAACAAGAAAAACACTTGCACACAGTTGTCTGTCTCCTTTAAACGTCACCAACGTCCAATCATATTAAAGAGGAAAATGATTAATTTAATACATGTATTTATTTTATCATTACTGATCATGCCACTTATTTTAGCATATGTAATTATTATGTGACATCGCAAAATTCAATGTACACGTATATTAATTAAAATGAGAAAAAAATCGAAACATGAAGTGACGACAGTAAATAAAACGGATAACAGGTAAACCGAGTCAGCAGCTCTTTCCCAAACAGGTGTTGACTCAGAATATCCAAACCTAAATCAAACGGAGCAATATGCATAATGAGGGAAAGAATCATAATCCCCAACAGGACAAACATTGAACTGGAAGGACAAACGTAATTAAATATGGACAACCAAAAAGCGGGAAGAATCATAATCAGAAACGAAGTAGAAACAACGTGAATGGCGAAACTTTAGAGTTCGATATGTGCCAAGATCGCAAGAAACCTAACTATATCCTGTTATTATTGATCCCCGTCAGCGCTATTTAGGTCATTATGGAGACGTTGCTTCCAATTTTGTGGGTCTTTTACCCGACATTGAGATGAAATAACATCGCACGCCCTGCAGGCCAATGAAACCAAAAGGGTTTATATGCATGGACGGTCCGACTCACACTATATTTTCCTGGGCAAGCTTAGAGCCTCTAAGCAGTTTACCAGTACTCGTGTGTCATTGGCGGGGGCATCTGCTAAAAAGCGAACACAACCTGTTTGTGTCGAAAACAGGTCATTCTGGCGATCATAATAGGGTACAGTTGTATCCCTGCCCTACATCATAGTGTAGTTTGTATTTTCTTGTCCTTTGGGATCATTGATTCCATTGTGGAAGTTTGAAAATACTTGAGGGTCACCGATGAGGCCTAATTGGCCGAAACTAGCTAGTCTTGGCCAGAAAACATGCACACTTCATATTTTCCAGCTCTGTAGTGTATTCCTTGCTTCCAAAGGATAACCCTTTTATAAAACATATTTCTTTCTTATGAATGTTTTCATTGCTCTTAAAGGAACTCATTTTTGATTTTTATTTGAAGGTTGCTATACTGAAATGTGACAAGCAACGATTCAGATATTATGTATTCGCCAAGGCCAAAACATCTTGGATAGTACAGTTCGCATTTATGAAATGAGAGCCGAAGCAACGAATATACACCATTCTGTGTGTCTAGTGAAGCCTGAGATCGACCAGCATAGTAGCGCAGATCGATTGGAACCTTTGCGGCCTTTAATATCCAAACACCGCCAAGAGAATACTATATACAGACTGCTTTGAAGCGCAGGGTGATTGAGAATTTCACACGCCATGAAATACTTTTTTGCTTGACTACATTCGTATAAAGCTATAATATTGTCGCGCCTTGTATCAGTAGCACGGCGTCAAAACGAATTAGCATTCACAATGGATGATAAAAATATGTGGGCTGAGTGCTGGTTTTGCGAAGATGATTAACCGTTGTCTCAAACGAAAGATGAAATACTTGTTGATATCAAAACTGTCTGGCACTATAATGCCCAAGATATTTGAGCTAGCGCATGGCAATTCTGACAACTTGCAGACAAGAGTGTTTCAATATGAGCCCCGCCAAGCGAATTTGTGTCTTCGAGCATTCCGTCATGACAAATTTTAACTGCGCATGCCCAGCCATTCAGAGGGGCCAGGGATATGGCTTTCTGTCTGATGGTTCCTCTTGATTCACTGCTTGTATGAGCGAGCAGGCTCGCCTGAACCTTCGCTGCTCGCATAGGCGATATGTACCAAAATCGCTTGACGGGGCCCATATAACATTTTCGTCGTAACTTCCATGCAATGCATAACTTACCTATTGCCTAGAATCCGTAGAGGTAAACGACAATGCGTCGTGTGGGACCAATTGCATGCGCGATTATGCCTCCGTGACTGACGCGACCTTTAATTTGTCACACATTTCATTTGACAGGGTTAATATTCACTGGATAATATATACTGTCTTCACATGCAACGAAACCAAATTGAATATGAGTTTAAGAGACAGACTGCCGCACCGATGAATTATCCGTTTGCTTTCAAATTGGTCAAAATGTTGTCGTTTACTAGACCTATAAAATTATCACAATGTAACGTAGATCGATCACAATAAACACCGATCTGTCTGCCGATTAAGACAATGTTTTTTCCACACGAGTCTCCGTGGCCTAGTGGATAAGGGCGCTGACTCTTAATCACTAGGTCTCTCACCGTTGTAGGTTCGAGCCTAGCTCGGACCACATGTGAGACGCTAAGATCTGCAACGGAAAGTCGGGTGTTTTTTCTCTGGGTACCTCGGTTTTCGCCCACCTCTGATTAACGATCGTCTCAATATGAGTGAAAAAAATCTTGAAAGGGCCGTAAAACCAACGCCCCACCCCCACCAAAAAAAATGTTCGGTTGCACAAGTGCATACCTACATGGGAACATATTAAATTGCCCGTAAAAAGAAAGGTATACATAAAATGTATGTATTGCTAATATCTGTTTTTTATTTTGGATGGCCGTTTGGCCATTTTGTGGCAAAGTAACTGTCCTTTTGGCTTTCCGCTAGTGACGTTTGTCGTATGGTGAAGTTGTTTTATGTTTGTGACTTTCTTTTCCGTATGTGTCATGGATGGGAAGTCTTTGTTTGTTTGCTTGTATTTAGGTTTTAGGTCCCCGTCAACACTATGTAGGTAATTTTGGAGACGTTTCTTCCAACTGTGTGGGACTATTGTCCGACATTGAGAAACAATGACACCTAAATAGAAGTGGAGGCAATGAACAGGAATCGATACAATTAACCCACAGCTCCAAGGGAAAGAAACACAAACACGAAACAACAGACCCCAAAAGGAAACATCAACAGCGGAAAGCCAAAAGGACAGTTACTTTTCCACAAAATGGCCAATAGGCTTTCCAAAATTAAATTATAGAAGCAACACAAACACCCAAATACAAACCATAACAAAATTAAACCGCGACAGAAGAACCGCCTTAGAACGGTCAGCGGAAACGAATTCCACTGTGAGCGGCTTTAATCGATTTTACGTAGCCACAATCCTCGCCCTTACTTCCGTCGCGATTTAGACAAATAATTTGTTCAATCCGCATGAAGGCCTCCTAACTCATCGGTGCAAAATCTCCGTGAACACAAACAAATCAAATAACCACAGAGATGAAACAACGGTGATGACTCGACAGCAAGAAACCACTGTAATGCCGGAGCAAAAGAAAACCAACGGTTAGACTCCGGTGGGCCCAACCAGAGACAGAGTATCAGGCACCAACCAACGTTACATTGTATTAGATCGCTCTAACTCTTAGTAAATATGTTTCATAAAAGGGTTATCCTTTGGAAGCAAGGAATACACCACAGAACTGGAAAATATGAAGTGTGCATGTTTTCTGGGCAAGACTAGCTAGTTACGGCCAATTAGGCCTCATCGGTGACCCTCAAGTATTTTCAAACTTCCACAATGGAATCAATGATCCCAAAGGACAAGAAAATACAAACTACACTATGATGTAGGGCAGGGATACTTTTTACGGCCGCCACACATTGCCAGACATCAGCTGTAGTGACGTTAAATATGTTCTATAAAAGGGTTATCCTTTGGAAGCAAGGAACACACCACAGAACTGGAAAATATGAAGTGTGCATGTTTTCTGGGCCAGACTAGCTAGTTTAGGCCAATTAGGCCTCAGCTGTAGTGACGTTAAATATGTTCTTTAAAAGGGTTATCCTTTGGAAGCTTTTACGCCTTTACGCTGGAACGTCATAGAGTCTGAGGCCTGACCCACTGGCGTGAAATTAAAGAGGGAAGCAAAGTTATCAACCATGGTATCAAAAATGGTATAACATTTGAAGGGGTTAGTGCAAGAAGGTACCTAAGTCCATTTTTGGAAAAATCTGAGATATTGTTATTATCAGATATATCATACCAAGACCTACAATATGATATATAGTTTGATATGCTTTATTTCTTTATTGGCATTAAAAAGACAGTTACATTGAATCTTTGGAAGGGTCCTAAGTCCAAGGTCGTATCTTTGGTGCAAGAAGGGGCCTAAGTCCATTTTTACCACAAACAACTTCGAGTTATCGGTGTATGTGTTGTTCATTTGTTTCAGCTCTTTGTTTTAAGAAACTTATAAAGAGTCTACAAAAGATACAATATACATATTCAATAAAATGTAATAGGTTTCTGCTTTAAATAGAGAAAACTATGTCCTTTAAACAATGGACTTAGGCCTCTTCTTGCATAAACAACCATGGACTTAGGCCCCTTCTTGCATAAACACATTATTGAAATTAATGAATATCTGCAATATACTTCGGACTATTTATGCGATCTTTACACCATTTCATATCATAGAATATATCAACAGAACTATTTATTTAAAATAAGAAACACAAAATATGAAATTTTCGCAAAATACTTTGTTTTTCGCGTTTTTCTCAAAATAATGAAAATTTGACTTAGGTACCTTCTTGCACTAACCCCTTCATTTATATTGAACCAAATCTTTTTATATCGAAGAATGATTTTACGAAATTGGGTGCTGAAGTCATTGCGGTTATATATTTTCCTGAATTTATATACTAAGTCATGATAAAATACGGGTTCCGATACACCTTGTTGCAGAAGAGATTTAAGTCCTATATTGAATTTTGAAATTAAATCATAATGACGTCTATAAAATTTTGAAAAGGCTTTGCGTAGTTTATGGTACTGATAACCCTGATTAAGAAGTTTAGCCGTTAACAATTTATTACGAGTGTTGAAGTCAGTTACATTACTACACAGTCTGGCAAATCTAATTAATTGCGAAATATAAACGCCATAGGATGGCGCACGAGAAACTTCACCATCCAAAAAAGGAAAATTTACAATCTCAAAACCAAAATCATTGCGTTTATCATACATTTTGCAAACAAATCCATCTACAATAGATAGATGTACATGTAAATCCAAAATCGGGACCTCGGTATTAGAAGAATTTGCTTTATTTAACTGTGCTCTCGTGGGGGTAAATTTGACTGATCAAACCATCGAAATAGATATTATCAATATTTAATAAATCATCCAAATATCTAGAAGTGGAGCTAAAACTAAATGGTTTATATGTAGCGACGGTCCGACCCGCACCACTTTGCCTGGGCAGGCATAGACCTTCTAAATGGTTTACCATTATTCATGCGCGGTCGGTGTCAGCTCTGCGTGGATGCATCATGCAGCCAAATCTATTTCTCCAAGTACAGGTGGGCGGGGGCCGAGTGATGTGAGGTAATTGTATCGATTCCTAACCATTGTCTTCCACTTTTATTTTGCATATTAGGACTGGTTGTTTGTGCTGTGTGGTAGCTGTAAAAGGTCTCCGCTTAATTTCATTTAACTCTACTATTTTTTCAGCCGCCGGGATGCCTTTTATCGTCGCACTGATGAGATTGACATCCTTCATGCGGACACTAAGCTTTTAAACAACGATAACCTGAAACTGCACAGTTAATTAGAAAGAATGCTACTCAAGACAGCAAAGAACTCGAAGACAGCCGTCCCAAGCCACCGGGTGACCACTGAGGAAAAATGATTGTAAGCAAGGTACTCCATACGAAAAAGACGCGTATAAAGACACCAGTGCCAATGAACACGACACAACGGTCGCATTTGGCTGGGCAGCAGGAAAAATACATATTTGGGGACGGTGGCTTCATCTTCTGAGTTTTCGAAGTGTAAGCTAGACACCGTATAATGTTTATGCAATTATTGCAATGTTTTGATTGACATCCCTTGCAAATTTTATATGGATGCATGCTTTTCGTTATTTTTCTTTTGCAAAAAAGTCCCAAAGAACCAGTCTGAACAAACGACATACAAGAGGTTCCATTCCCTGTTGGATAGAAAGCTTTCACAGAATTATTTTCTGAGACTGATCATGTCTTTTACTTTTTCAAATGTTCATATATGTTTTCCTTAAGAAATACCTGCGATCGCTAATAGAAAGTTTAATAGTGCACATAAAATCCGATAACCCCTGCTAATAATGCAAAGAAATTAAACCCTCCACTGATGACATGTATTTAGTGAGCACATCGTAGCATTTTGAGCGTAGAGAAGAGTTCATATGTGTGTAAGACGGTGTAATGAGTCTCACAAACTTTAGAAACTTTATTGAACAGACAGTCATAATGCAAATTGCAACTGACACTCCTGTTGTCTGTTTACAATGTTTCCTTTATTCTTAAAGACACATTTTTTTCTCTATATAAAAGGGGTGGCCTGTCTAATCGTCTGCAATAAACGAGTCCTTTTGACCATAGTGCACATCAAAGGCTTATCTTATCTAAGTGATTATGAGGTGATTATGAGTAGAGATTCTCTGAGAGATATGTTTACAAAGGGGCTTTATAAGGGGAAATTGTGTGATGGTAAATTTTTTATTCCATTGAGATTGTTTCCAACAAAATGTTTTGAATTAGTTCTTTTTTATTTAAAAAAAGTAAAAAAAAAAGAATTTCTTTTTTATTTAAAAAAAAAGTAAAAGAAAACACCGACATTCATTGTTTCATTAACTCAAATGTGAAAAGAAGTAAACTAAATGAACTGATTATTTCAAGATAAAATCAATCAATTAACATCTATTTATTCAATTACTAATTGATATTTTATTTTTGAAAGTATGTTATACAAATTATATAATGTCTAAAACATTAGCATTTTATAGTTTCAGTCAAGATGCAACTATAAAGTGTTTCTTGTTTTAGACACAATCATATCAGAAAAGAGAACCCCACATTTTATTCAGTAAAACAGAGGCCTAGAGGATTGTACATTTATTTTCTTATTTCTACTCAAAAACATATATTGTGGGTCCTCGTTAGAACAACCTCGCAGAGGCGGTTCTAACAAGTATCCGCAATGTAAAAACATACTGTACGGTAAAACGGGTTCAGAGAGGTATACGTTATTTTTCTTATTTCTACTCAAACACATATATTGTGGGTCCTCTTTATGACATGTAAATTGCAGGAAATGCTGTTTCCAAGTTCAGAAGTGAAGTCAATAATCGGGAATCGATTTTTATGGAACAGGATTTAGGTAAAAACTCAATTATGCAACATTGAGATTGCAATATGCAATTTTAACATTCTGTTATGCTATATTCAGTTACAATTGTGCAAAATATTCCGCTTCTGCTTCTTCTAGTTCTCATTATTCTCGTTAAGTGGCGCTGTGATCGTTTTTCCGTAAACGTCCGCCTGTATTCGGAAGATACCAAAAAGAATCTGCAAGCGTATTGGTGACACGGAGGAGTGAAAGAAACGAGAGAACTATATTTTTGGCATAAAACGGACGATTTTGGGACATTACACCCTTCCCGATAAAATCATTTACACATAATTTTTATTTTATATGTCAGACCAGGAATCAGCTTTGCTGTGTTTGTTTTGTGTCCAAGTTTTATCTAAATATATCGCAAATGTGTTCAGGCCATTGCACCTCTAAAATATAAATTTGTTGTAAATACTTATAATAATTTTGTATGGCACAGAAAGGCTCCTGTCCAATGTCGTGTAGACCTTGGTGAGACTGCTCCTTTATGATCACCTGAAGCAAACATAGTTACAACTCTCTTTTGTGAAAATGCTTTCAGATGAGAAACGACTTACGTTCCCTCTAACATTTATTTCTGATTTAGGGCATATCCAACGGAATTCTAAAACTAGGCATTTTGGTTCTGTTGTTTGATTTGATGTTTAACGTCACCTTCAACACAGTATAGCTCATTTTGGAGACGTTGCTTCCACTTTTGTGGGACTTTTACCCGACACTGAGATGAAATGACATCTCCAAGCCCTGTCGCCCAATGAAACCAATAGGGTTTGTAAGCACCGCTTTGGCTCGGTAGACTTAGATCCTCTAAGCGGTTTACCAGTACTGGTGTGCGGGTCGGTTTCAGTTCATGCAGCCCATCTATTTCTTCAAGCCCCGATGGCCGGGGGTCTGATTCCCAGTTTGTTTTGTCACATGTTTATATAGATGTTCGTAACTGTTTGTGTTAAATGCATTCATTTATTTATAAGAAAATAGAAAACTATCTGACTTTTTATACTAGATTTTTGGCTTCAAGTGACAAAACGCAAAGGTTTCCACTTTTTAGCTCACCGTCACGGTGTGACGAGGTGAGCTTTTGGGATCACTTTTCGTCCGTCGTCCGTCGTCAGTCCGTGCGTCCGTGCGTGCGTCCGTGCATCCGTAAACAATTTCTTCAAACGACATCTCCTCCTAAACCACTGATCGGATTTTGACCAAACTTCGCAGGAATGATCCTTAGGAGGTCCCCTTTCAAAGTTGTTCAAATGGTTCCGGTCCGTTGCACATCTAGATCATAGGAGCCAAAAATAGATTTTTTTTCACCAAAAACTTAAAAAATCTTCTTCTCTGAAACCACAAGGCCCAGGTCTTTGATATTTGGTATGAAGCTTCATCTAGTGGACCCCTACCAAGATTGTTCAAATTATAGTGCTGGGACCAAAAATGCCCCCGCTCCGGGGCCCTTTGGTTTTACATGGGCTTATATAGGGAAAATATTTAAAAATCTTCTTCTCTGAAACCGTAAGGCCCAGGTCTTTGATATTTGGTATGAAGCTTCATCTAGTGGACCCCTACCAAGATTGTCCAAATTATAGTGCTGGGGCCAAAATGCCCCCGCTCTGGGGCCCTTTGGTTTTACATGGGCTTATATAGGGAAAATCTGTAAAAATCTTCTTCTCTGAAACCGCAAAGCCCAGTTCTTTGATACTTGGTATGAAGCTTCATCTAGTGGACTCCTACCAAGATTGTTCAAATTATATTGCTGGGGCCAAAAATGCCCCCGCTCCAGGGCCCTTTGGTTTTACATGGGCTTGTATAGGGAAGAGCTTTAAAAATATTCTTCTCTGAAACCGTAAGGCCCAGGTCTTTGATATTTGGTATGGAGCTTCATCTAGTGGACCTCTACCAAGATTGTTCAAATTATAGCCCCTGCCCTGGGGCCCTTTGGTTTTACATAGACTTATATATAGAGATAATCTTTGGAAATCTTCTTCTCTGAAACAGCAAGACCTAGGTCTTTGATATTTGGTGTGAAGCTTCATCTAGTGGACCTCTATCAAGATTGTTTAAATTATAGCTCTGAGGCCAAAAATGACCCCGCCCCGGGGCCATTTGATTTTACATAGGCTATGTAGGGAATATCTTTAAAAAATGGTCTCTGAAACCCCAAGGCCCAGGTCTTTGATATTTGGTGTGTAGCTTCATCTAGTGGACCTTTGCCAAGATTGTTCAAATTATAGGCTTTGTTGATATTTGGTATGAAGCTTCACCTTTTTAGACCTCCCTCAACATTATGCACATTGTAGCCCTGGGGTCAATAATGGCCCTCCCAGAGGCCCACTTGTAACTCTATCATATGGGTCAGGTGAGCGATCCAGGGCCATCATGGCCCTCTTGTTTGAGAAAAACACAACGCGCAGCAAATTCTTTCATACCGGAGTGCAGGTGGAAAACCAGCACCTGCTACAATGTAACATATCAAGCGCTGGAAGCCTCTGTGGTGTAGTGGTTATGCTACTCGCCTCATTAACCAGGGATCGCAGGATCGACCCCGGCTTCTCCAGAATTTCGGATGAGTCTTTAAACCCAGGTCCCATCTCCGTATGACCTTAGCTGTTGTCGAGACGTAAAACTAAAAACGCACTCACATACCAAGCGCATCCCACAATAAAATAACATCTTTATAATTCTGACCCCCCCCACCCCCCACCCCCCCCAACACACACACACTTGATCCCCACTTTTATAGGGTAAAACTGGTATTGACAGGAGTAAACATTATTTTTCTCATTTCTACTCCAAAATATAGATTGTGGGTACTCGTTAAAACCGCATCGAAGAGGCGCTTCTAACGTGTACCCAAAATGTATATTTTAAGCAACAGTCAGAAAAATATCATCACGACTTTTCACCTTTCAATTTTTGTTGTTGTATTTTTCGGCGGTAAAATGTACAAATCTAATGCATCAAAAACAATTTTTTTTTTTCTAGATTCTGTAAACTTTAATAATAAGTAAATAAATAAATAAATAATGTCGTTAAGTTCCGCCAGGTAAACCTGGGTACGCTGTACGCGGTCTAACTGTAATAAAACAAGAAGAAAAAAAAAAACTTTGGTGTAGACCTAATACATGGAAATACATGTAAGTACAAAATGGTCTGGATTCAGCCACTCCATTTGCCAAATCGTTACATGTAGAACTTGAAGAAATATGTAGTAGGCTGGTTAAGACAGTCGCGACACTAGCTCAGCAAGGTTTTGCTGGCTGAAGACAGACGGACGGACGGACGGACGAACTGACAGACGACCAGCTAATATTTTTGCGTTGTGATTCTGTTGGATGAAAGCTATCCTGCCCCAGTCTAACTTATGAAGACAGACAGACGGACATATGAATAGGACAGCTGTCATTGTGACCACAGGTGCGTTTCTATGGTTGCGGGTCGGAGCTGAGAATGAGTAAGAACTGTTCATGTTAATGGATGAAGTATTTGCATCAGAATTACAATGGGAATTGGGGAACTAGTTGTTGTTTTCCAAATTCCCCGTGTGGTCAGCTGGTGAGGTCCCAGGGAACGAATCCCCGTTGCCGGTGAACAGAGAGACAAACTGGTTTTGAAGGTAAACGGGCGTCATAAGCACATAGGGGTTACACAACCGCTCGGCGATACGCTGTGCGGACATATACATAGTTCTATAATATCCAAACATTTGAGTTTTGAGTGAGGTTGCAATTAGTAAATGATATCTTTATAAGTAACACCTCAGAAGGATCAGATTTATGAAAATTGTATGAATTAATCAATTTTAACAATAATTGCTCATTTCAAATCCACGGATTCGGCACAGACTAATCCCTCATGGTAATTTATTTTAGTAAATGTTCAACGATAGAGTATTTTCCCCTTCGTCAAACAAGTATTAACTTTTAAATAAAAATCCTGTTTCTCATAAATAAGGAACCGCGCTGTAAAATTTATTTTAAAGATGCAAACGTACACATTATTGTAAATATCCGAATTATTGAATAGCTGGATAAAATTTATCGCTGCTGGCTTGAATTTGGCCCCTGGAAAAGCGAATGCGATCTTCTCAAACGGACGCTTGTCATCGGAAAAAATACGGCAAATCCACGGACATTACCGAACGTTACCGTCACCTCAATGACTGGTACCCCGTCTAACCACAGCAGAATCGAAACTGAATAATGCAAAATAGGACGTCCAAATGCCATATTTAAATACAAAGGTCTCAAATTAGAATGTGCATGTTGCATATTCGAATAAAGTAGTAAGATATGGAAAGGTTCATAATGCAAAGTGCGGTTTCAACAATTCATATTGTAATTGCACATTGCATAATTGAGTTTTTACCTTAATACTGTTCCATAGATTTCAGTACCTCACACCTCCCATTTAAGACACAAAAGAAAGATTAACATAAAACAACTTCACCATGATAAAAAATATTATCAACTGGAAACTAAACGGACAGTTTCTTTTCGATAAAAATGGCCAAATGGTTATCCAATATGTAGGATTCCTTTCACTTACTTCGGATAGATGGGATTGCCTTCACTTGCACAGAGAAGCATCGCATTGGATAAGACAGTTATTTTACTGGGCCACCATTCCCACCTTTGGTTTTGTTGTGGTATAGAAAAAATAACTTGTTCAATCCGCGTGGAGGGTTTGTAACTCATCAGTGCAAAATTTCCAAGAACATATAAGACAAACAAAAAGAGAAATGAAACAACGCTGAGGATTCGACAGCATGAACCAACTTAACAAGAACGCACACACACACACAAACAGACGCAGATTCTAAAAAACTGGAACAAAAGAAATCCAAGAGTTGGACTCCGGTGGGCCCCACCAAAGACAGAAATTTGCACTAATTATTTGCATTACGAAAACATGCCTATACAAATACATTGTATATTTTACCACCGAAAAATGAAAATTTGCAGAGGAAACATTTCGATATTTTTCTTATTTCTGCTCAAAACATACGTTGTGGATACTCGTTAGAACCGCCTCAACGGGGCAGTTCAAACGAGTACCCACAACCTATGTTTTTGAGCAGAAATATGAAATATAGTGTATACCCCTACAAACCCCAGTATTACTACATGAATATAAAAGTGGGGTTTTAGGGGTCAAATTTATATAAGCGTGTTTTCGTGATGAGGACCACCATGCACTGGACTATAGTTTCCAAGAGTGCGTAGACAATGAGCACACAACACCAACTTCAGTGAGGTGTAAACCTGTGCAAACGAGATTTGTTACAGTAACCACTTTTATCAGTCACCTACTATATTGATTGCATTGCAGCACATTGACCTGATAAAGATATGCTATCTCAGGACAAGTGAGCTTTATCAGGTCAACGTGACATTGCACTTTTACGAATGAACCGGACTACTGAAAAAATGACAAAAATAGTATATTTACTGGAAAAAAATGGAAAGATTTCTTGAAAAAAAAAAATATTATAAGAAAAATATAGTCAGCTGATACTAAATATATCGACCGCCAGAATGCTGATGACCATCAATAATTGATCGTTAATTGCTAATTTAATAGTGCACAAGGGGATAAACTGATAAATAGAATACCGGATTCGTGTCATTTGATATCAAGTTTATCAGGCTCGGTTTCGAGAACGCATGTAGAATCGCTCGGCAAGCCTCGCGATTCTACAAGCATTATCGAAGCCTTGCCTGATAAAATTGACATCAAAAGACACTCACCTGGTATTCTCTATATAATCAGGTCAATATCGCTGATGCACTAGAAATATCGATAGATAATTACAGATATTTTGGTTTTATGGAAATATGTACACCGGCTTTTCCTATTGCTTTTAACTCATATTAGCCGGCGCCTTTAAATCAGGGCTAAGGAGATCTCATTTACATAATGATACATAGATGGTATCCATTATGTAAATAATCCGCCATTTTGTTTTATCTATAATGCATCTTTCTCATCTCATCTGCGTTTTGGAAAAATATCGACATACGCACGTTAAAACTACAAGGCCATAAATCATCACATACGCATATGGGAAAGAGTCATAATGCGAATACATGTACCTAAATATAACATGCTACAAAAACAAGTACATGTATGCAGGAAAATCCTATTCAATTTGTTATTTTTTGGGTCACAAAGCAGGTTATATGGCAATATTTACAACCACGGTGCATTTACAGAAACCCTCACTGATACGTTGGCTCACGCGACATAACATGATTATTCAGCGACGTTGAAAATAAACTTCTATTTTGTTTTCAATCATGCTTAAAGATTAAATGATCAGACTACAGTTTCGAAAGGAGATCTTGGTCTTCGTGAACAAATAGGAAAAATCATCAAATTTTATCAGACTGAATGTAGCACAGAACACTCAAGCAGACGTAATGGTTTATTTATGCAATCGGGGATAATTTGTTGCAACCAGTTGGTAAATGAGTGATTAAGGCCTAAATAGGCTGTCAGTTTCGTTGTATATTTCAGACTGAGTCACAATAGTAAGCGATATTTATCTATCCATAGTGTTGCGATATGTGTCTAGATGTTCCAAAATATAATAATCATCACGAAAACACGCCTATATAATTTTGACCCTCTCGAACCCGACTTTCATATAGTAAAACTGGGGTTTGCAGGGGTAACCCTTATTTTTCTTATTTCTGATCAAAAATATAGATTGTGGATACTCGTTAGAACCGCCTCGATTAGGCGGTACTAACGTGTACCCACAATCTATATTTTGAGCAGAAATAAGAAAAATATCACAATTTTTCATCTTAAAATTTTCATTTTTTTCGGCGATAGAGGTTACAATGTATTTGTATAGGCGTGCTTTCGTAATGAATTATTTTTTCAACATGAACAGTTCCTGGTATATAAATTTCTTAAATGGAAACAGGTAGAAAATTTAAATATTACAGTACTGTAGGCTAATTCTGTGCACTTAAGATTTTAAGCTTTTGTTTCATCCATTCTGTTTTGCAGCAGTATGTTATACAGTTGTCTTAGCTTGTTAAAAGTCAATAGCAACCATAAATATGTCTGGTGCATTTATGGCGTGGTTTGTCTTTGGAAAGACATACCCCCATGTTAAGACGCCATCAATTTTGTCTGTTAATTCCGCGCACCCGAACAATAACATCCAGTCAAGATAAAATACTTAAGACAAGAAAGGTATTTTGTTGTTATACTTGTGTTCATGTATTGCTTAAAAGCTGATGATCCAAATGGTTGAAATAAAAATCTGTCAGTAACGTTTTGTTCAAAATTAAATAGGGCCTGTGGCGCTCATTAAGCCTGATAAAGGTAAAAGTCAAACAAAAGAACCGCATGCGGGTGTCAACGCTCGGCTGCAAAAATTCTAAGTCGAAAAAGGGGCATAACTGTGCCAAAATATTTTGAGGGTTACCTCACCTATTGGTATGAGATATTGATATCTCTGTTATTACTGAACACATTTACTTGAAACTCGGACTAGTTGCTTATCATGAAAACAGCGTTTGAGTTACGTGCCCTTGAGCATAAATGTAAGTGAAAAATGGTGTCTCCAGCTTTTCTCAGCCGTTTTTGCTTGGATCATTTTGTAACTTTTGGCAAAAAAGACAAGCATAAAATCTCGAGCGAGTTCGAAGTTGACTTGAATCTGACAAGTGGTTTTCCAGTTACATCTCCTTGAGTGTGGAAGATTTTCCCATAGACTAACAATAGGAAAACGACGTCTCCAGCTTTTCTCGACCATTTCAAATCAGATCTTCACCAAAGTTGCAGATAACCAGGAGGGGCATACAGTCTATGTTGAGTTTGAATTTGGGCCACGCAGGTCAAATGACTTCTAAGTTACCTGCCCTTGAGCATAAATATTAGCGAAAAATGGTGTATCCAGCTTTCCGCAACTGTTTTTGATCTGATCTTTTTGTTACTTTTAGTAAACCAGGATAAGCATAAAATCTCTAATAAGTTCGATTTGGGCTTGAATCTGACCACCAGATTTCCAGTTACATCCCCTTGAGGGTGAAAAATGTTCCCATAGATTTACGATGGGAAAACGATGTCTCCAACTTTGCTTGGCTATTTCTAACCTGACCTTTATCAAACTTCCAGATAGCCAGAAGGAGCTTACAGTCTATGTTGAGTTCGAATTTGGACCGCATGAGACAAAGGCTTTCGAGTTACCTGCCCTTGAGCATAAATATTAGTGAAAAATAGTGTCTCCACCTTTTCTCAGCCGTTTCTAATCTGATCGTTTTGAAACTTTCAGTAAACGAGAACAAGCATAAAACCTCAATTGAGTTTGAATTTGGCTTGAATCTGACATTCGGTTTTTTCTGTTACAGCCCCTAGAGCGTGAATAATTTTCCCATAGACTAACTATGGAAAAACGACTTTACCAACTTTTCTCCGCCATTTCTGATCTGATCTTCATCAAACTTGCAGATAGTCAGGAGGGACATACAGTGTACATAGAGTTCGAATTTCGCCTGCATGAGACAAACATCTTTTGAGTTACCTGCCCTTGTTTACTGATCTGAGGTTTAACGTCCCTGTCAGCACAGTGTAGGCCATTTTGGAGACGTTGCTTCTAGTTTTGTGGGACTTTTACCCAATATCGAGATGAAATTATATCTTAAGCCTTTTCCACCCAATGAAACCAGTAGGGTCATTATGCATGGACCGTCCAACTGGCACCACTTTTCCTGGGCAGGCTTAAAACTGTTTACCAGTACTCATGTGCGGTTGGTTCCAGCTCTGCATAGAAGCACCAGCCTATTTCTTCAAGCCCCGATGGGTATTCTTAAAACATCATTAATGATTTTCTGGTACACAGGTGAGCGATATAGGGCCATTTGGCCCTTTTTTTTTTTTTTTTTTTTTTTTTTTTTGATCGAGTGACAAAGTATTGGTCACCTTTGGGCAGATAAATACACATGCTACCAATATGCATTACATGTTTAAAGCAAACTTAATTCATCGCGATGACAAGTCCGTAAAAACAGAGACCCCTCTAAATCCCAACTTATATAGAGAAAATTGGGATAAAAGGGGGTACACATTATCTGCTTTATTTTTACTCAAAATCATAAATTGTGGGTAGTTGTTAGAAACCAGCCCCACAATCTATGGTGAAAAAAGAAATAAAAAAGGCTTTACATTTTTATACCTAATTTTGTCGCTTCTGATACCATGTTGGGCACCATTATTTCACATGGTTTGTTTGTTTGGATTGAGGTTTAACGTTCCCGCCAACACTATTGAGGTCATATTGGAGACGTTGCTTCCAATTTTGTGGGACTTTTACCCAGCATTGAGTTGAAATGAAATCTCAAGCCCTGCCGCCCGATAAACCGAAAGGCTTATAATCATTTTATGGTCTGAATCACCTCACTTTGCCTGTGCAGGCTTAGTCCTTCTAAGCGGTTTCATTTGTTTCATCTCTGTAGGTTTTTTTATTTGTATGTTCTCGGAGATGTTACACTGATGAGTTAGGAAGCCTTCATGCGGACTAAACAAAATTAGTGTATACCGCGACAGAGGTAAGGGCGAGGATTATGGCCATGTAAAATCGATTTAAGCCCCCCCCCCCCCCACACCCTGCCCAGTGGAATTTTTTTCCACTGACCGTTCCAAGGCGGTTCTTCTGTGGCGGTTTATTTATGTTGTTGTTTGTTACTTACTGTATGTATCACTTGTGTCTTTTTATTTTGGATGGCCATGTGGCCATTTTGTGGGAAAGTAACTGTCCTTATGGCCTTCCTTTGTTTAGGTTTCCATTATGGCCTGGTCGCTTCATGTTTGTGTTTCTTTCCCTTTGGTGTCTTTGATGGGTGGAGTAAATTAATTGTATCGATTCCTGATCTTTGTTTTACTTCTACTTTACCAGCACTCATGTGTGGTCAGTTTCAGTTCTGCGTGGAAGCGTGGAAGCACCATGCAGCCCAAACTATTTCTCCAAGCCCCGAGAGGCAGGGGCGATATTTATCGTGAACATGTTTTCCTAATGCATTACGCAAACACGCCTATACAAATACATTGCCACCTTTATCGCCAAAAAAATGAAAATTTTATGATGAAAAATTGTGATATTTTCTTATTTCTGCTCTAAAATATATATTGTGGGCACTCGTAAGAACCGCCTCATCGAGGCGGCTCTATCGAGTACCCACAATCTATATTTGTGAGCAGAAATAAGAAAAATACGGTATACCCCCGGAAACCCCAGTTTAACTATATAAAAGTGGGGTTCAAGGGGGTCAAAATTATATAGTCGTGTTTTCGTGATGCAAAAGAAATTAAAAGGGAAAGTAATTATAAAGAAACGACCGCGGTGAGGCCGGTACATGTACATAGTACATGTTTGCATCCATTACATAAACACGCCTATTCAAATATATTGAGAATTTTGCAACTACAAATGAAAATTTTCCGATAAACAAAATCGACATTTTTATATTTCTGCTGTAGACATAAAATAGTAAATACTCGTTAGAGCCGCCTCAATGTCTTTAAGCATAAATAAGAAAAAATAATCACTACCCCCTTTAAACACCTGAATTGCAATAAAAAGTGGGGTTTGAGGCGGTCAAAATTTTTCAGGCTTGTTTTCGTTTTTTCATGTTTAAGACCGTGTTTACGGCAACAAAAGTGTATAATTCAAGGACTTATCTCCACCAAGACAAGTAGTCCTGCACAAATGGATTTGATCTGGAATAACATCTTGACATTGAAGACACAGGAATCGATCTCTCCTTGAATATGTTTAGACAAACTTTGAATTAAACTGAATACAAGAACGTCTATTTTTGGATGCCAAATCGCCATGGAAGCTATTTTAAAATTCAAGATTGTCGCCTTGAAGTTGTGTTTATATCAGATAGGTATTGACAGGCATTTTCTTAACAGCCTTGGTAATGAGGATTTAATTCAGACGCTCTATCGAATGCCATTTGTATGCAACGAAAGGTCTTCAAACTTCAGTACAGTAAAATTCCGCTGTTTAGACTAGCTGATCTTAAGACCTAAGTTTCAAAAACATGTTGAAAAGTCCCTTGTTTTGTTTACAGCCGGTAACCTATATTAAAGGTGCATTATTGAGCTACTGGGTCTCAAATTTTTTTTCTGTTTTTTTTTTTTTTTTTTTTATGTTCAATGCATACTCCTTTGTCATGTGTAGACTTTTGGAGCCAAATACAGCTTCGGAACTTTGTGAAAATGGTCGTTTTCATTCGTGTTTACCCTTCGCTCTGAACATGTGTTCCGAATTTCTGTTCTAAAAATAAATCTGTCACTTTACACATACATGGCGGCAGTATCGTCTCTGAGTGTCGTTACTTATGGCATAGTATTCAGCGTCATATTTTTTTTCCGATTCAGGCATGGCCTAAGCAAACAAGGCCAAAAATGAACGTCGCATAACGCCATATATGGGGATTCTATTTTTGTCACGAACTTAAAATAGATCTAACTAGTGTTCGAAACCTAGTTAGGGAATCCCTCTCAAACTCGTTTATCTGTCATCATAATTGTTCGCATTTTTGCATAAAATGCATTCATTTGTATCGTTTTAAAGAAAAATACCGGCTATATGTATTTTTTTTTGGAAGCATTTTCTCCCGATAGCTCAATAATGCACCTTTAAGAAACTGTTCGAAACTGGTCTTAAAGGTCAGTTTTGAACACCTGTATATGTGGTTTTATTACGTGCGTTCCGAACGGAAATGCGATACTATACCCGAAGGATTTCTGTAGTTGGTGACCAGTTCAGAGTTGTACGGGCGTTCACATAAAATATTAATGCTAAATGCAAGCGTCCATTGTTGATTTATTCCGGATCGTTCACATGGGGCCGCCATTTAGATCTATCTTCTGATTGGTGAAGACTGTCACGTGAAACTTTTGCCGACTTGCATTGTAATGTGAGCCGTCCGCCATCTTGAAATGAATGAATATGTTTTTTAAATTCTGAACCCACCTTTATACCATGATATTCAAACTTTGAAATAACAAATTTCATGTAACTGTGATCTGTTGTGTAAGATGTTTTAATTTAATGTCACAGATATACAATCCCACTTTCGGTGGACTGTCTCTTGGCGTAGGAGTAGGTCACACATAATGAGGCATCGATAAAATGGACGTGAAAGAATGAGGCGGTAGCCGATATTTTTTCCGGTAAAGGGTGTTTGTGGGGGGGGGGGGGGGATAACTCAGCACGTCCTCTCACATCCCCTTTCAGAAGGTAAAACATGGGAAAGCTTTGTACCCTATATTATAGAGGACCCCAACCCCCCCCCCCACCACACACACACCTCACGGCTTTCTCTATATAAAGTGGGGGTTAGAACGATGTCCATTACACAGACTTGATAACATGATGCTCTTCAGCCTAGTGACTATTTAAAAATTTAGGGGTATCAATTAAGTATATATAATATTTAAAAATGTAAAGATTTACTTGTAGTGGTAAATTTAAAATTAACACCACCATTTATACAACATTACATGTACTCGTACATTTCATGACTCAAGATAATCTTGACATAACGATAATACACCCGTGCGAAATAGTGCATTTTTCACATCTCCAAAATGACTACTTTCTCTAGGAAAATCCATGATATTTTTATTATTAATATTGATAAAATAGGTTTTGAGTGCTCGTTAGAACCGCCTCCTTGTGGCGGTCCTAACGAGTACCCACAACCTATGTCTTAGAGCAAAAATAATAAAAATAATGTATACCACCTTAAACAAAAATTTTCTCCATATAAAGTGGGGTTTATGGGGTGTTCGTTTCACGGACTTGTTCACGTGATGACGTATGAAATGTCCATTTCATTCAAAGTTGAAACTGACGCATATTCATGTAGTATGATGTTGAGACACATCAGATAATCCTTCCGCTACATCAATGGACCATGACATCACGAAACACGTCTATATAATTTCGACCTCCTTACACCCAACTTCCCCACTTTTATATACTAAAACTGGGGTTTATTTGAGAACACATTATTCTTTTTTCTACCCAAAAGTACAGATTGTGGGTACCCATTAGAAATGTCTCGTCGATGCGGTTCCACGAGTGTCCGAAATCTATGTTTTGAGCAGAAATATGAAAAATCAGGGTTTTTATTAGACTTATAAAAGTCCTATATGTTAATAGGTGTGCTCATGCATTCCATATTTTATATTATGCCACCATGCAAGGCCATATTTTATTTTTATTCTGAGTCAAACATCTAGTGGGGTTCAAGGGGGTCTAAATTATATGGGCGCGTTTTCGTGATGTTGGTTTCATTGGGCGACAGTGCTTGAGATGTCATTCCATCTCAATGCCGGGTAAAAATTCCATAAAATTGGAAGCAACGTCTCCCAAATTACCTATATAGTGTTGACGGGGACCTGAAACACCAAATCAAACAAACATTACAAACTTTGGGGTTTCAGGTGATTATATCGCTTTCTGATTGTTGCCTTCGCTTCTACTTTACTAGCGCATGTTGCCTTGTACTTTTGAACTTCCTTGTTCGAAACCGTACCGATTTTCTACTATTTTGATTACGACCTTGGCTTTGTTTCCACCTCTTGTGGGGAATTAGGAGCTGTTGTAGATAAAATGTTTATATGACATACTGTAAAACTCGCTTTTGTTGTATGACTGGAACTCCTTTCATAGGTTTTGCGTACTCATTAGAACCGACTCAGTCAGACAGTTTCAATGTGTGTTTGTTTGATTTGAGGTTTAACGTCCCCGTCAACACTGTATAGGTCCTTTTGGAGACGTTGCTGCCAGTTTTGTGGAACTTTTACCGACATTGAGACGAGATGACATCTCAAGCCCTGTCGCCCAATGAAACCAATAGAAATTAAAAGCATGGACGGTCCAACTCGAACCGATGTGCAAGGGTAAGCTTAGATCCTCTAAGCGGTTTACCAGTACTCGTGTCCGGCCATTTTAGTTCTGTGTGGAAGCATCATGCAGCCCATCTATTTCTTCAAGCCCCAATGGGCGCAGTTTTAATAAGTATCTACAATCTTTGTCAAGGTTCGATTTTTTTTTATGTTCTCGGGGCTTTTGCACTAATAAGTTAGGCATCCTTCACGTGGACTGTACAGATAATTTGTCTATACCATGCCAGAACCAAGGGCATGGGTTGTGGCAAAGTAAAATTGACTTACTCCCCTTCCCCCAACAGTAAAAATAATGGCTGTTTCGAGAAGGCGCTACCTCTGCTATGCATTACGAAAACACGCCTATACAAATGCATTGTAACATTTACTGCCTAAAAACGAAAACTTCAAGACGAAATATTGTGACATTTTTCTTATTTCTGCAGAAATAAGAATAATAAGGTTTACCAATATGAACCCCAGTTTAACTATATAAATGCTCAATATTAGTTTTTTTTTTTTTTTTTTTTTTTCGTGATGGGTTTATTATTGTGATTTTCTTGCCATGTATCGTTTATCAACGACCTCTGAGAGTTCAACGTTCAAGCGTGGCAAGACTATTCCATGTTTTAGGGAAAGCAGGTTTCGGATTTCTTTTGTCACAGGATTCTAAAATTATAAATATTTTTTTTTGATAATGTCATTATGTAGAAGTCGTTGCCAAGTGGTTAGTATGATGCCGTATAAATCTCAGTAAAACTATATCTCCCAATTTCAAATCCAAACTGAAGGCGACTTACCTAAAACACGGACGAGTGCAAAATTAAAAGTGCAGTCAAGTCTCACTGCGTTTTGAAAGACTATACATGATGCATTTACTGTTAATATCTTTTTGTTTTGGATAACCGTTCGGCCATTTTGTGGGGAAAAAACTATGTCAATTTTGGCGTTCCGATTGAGATACATGTATTTTAGTTACGGTCAAGTAGTTTTATTATGGCGTTTCCATCACGAAAACACACCTATATAATTTTGACCCCCTTGAACCCCCCTTTTATATAGTAAAACTGGGTTTTCCGGCGGTATACCTTATTTTTCTTATTTCTGCTCTAAAATATAGATTGTGGGTACTCGTTAGAACCGCCTCTATGAGGCGGTTCTAACGAGTGCTCACAATCTATATTTTGAGCAGAAATAAGAAAATTATCATAATTTTTTCATCTTAAAATTTTCATTTTTTCAGCGATAAAGGTGGCAATGTATTTGTATAGGCGTGTTTGCGAAATGTTTACCTTTTTATGCGTTGGATGGGAGGTGTAAGGTTACTGTACGATTACTAATCATTGCATTGATTTCTCATCACGATAACACACCCGTGCGACATACTGCATATTTCTCATCTCAAAATGGCTACTTTTCTGATGAAAATCCCTGATATTTTGCTTATAAATACTGCAAACATAGGTCGTGGGTACTCGTTAGGATCAGTTAAACAATAAGATTTTCCGAACATTTAAACTGTGATGAATAAGTTTGCACAACTATGTTTAATACAGTCATGTAGGATAATTCTGCGCATCTGCGCATTGGGATTATTTCAAAATTAAAAGAACCAGATTAAATCTTTTCATTTTCCTTTGACAGGTATCTAACAAAGCTTCAAATATTATTTTGGATGAGACTTGGACTGTAAACTGAGCAAATGAAGTCCATTTTTAGCTCGGCTGTTTTCGAAGTAAACGGCGAGGTATTCTCATAGCTCTAGCGTCGTCTGCATCGTCGTCGTCGTGCAAAAACTTGGACATTTTGTAATAGCTCTGTCACTACTGAACATATTTACTTGACACTCGGACTAGTTGTTCATTATAAAAAGGGGAACTCATACCAATAGGTGAGGTAACCCTCAAAATATGTTGGCACCGTTACTCCCCTTTTTTGACTTAAACGTTTTACGTCGTCGTCGTGCAAAAACTTGGACATTTTGTAATATCTCTGTCATTACTGAACATATTTACTTGAAACTCCGACTAGTTGTTCATCATGAAAAGAAGAACTCATACCAATAGGTGAGGTAACCCTCAAATTTTTTTTTGCACAATTATGCCCCTTTTTCGACTTAGAATTTTTGCGTCGTCGTCGTGCAAAAACTTGAACATTTTGTTATATCTGTTATTACTGAACACATTAACTTGAAACTCGGACTAGTTGTTTATTATAAAAAGGGGAACTCATACCAATAGGTGAGGTATCCCTCAAAATATTTTTGGCACAGCTCTGCCCCTTTTTCGACTTAGATATTTTGCGTGGTCGTCGTGCAAAACTTGAACATTTTGTTATATCTCTGTTATTACTGAACGCATTTACTTGAAACTCGGACTAGTTGCTTATCATGGAAACAGCGTCTGAGTTACGTGCCCTTGAGCACGTAACTCAGACGCTGTTTGTTCCGTGCAGCCTAAATTTGAACTCAAGATAGACTGTAAGCCACTCCTGCTTATCTGCAAGTTTGATAAAGATCTGATCAGAAATGGCGGAGAAAAAGTGGAGACGTCGTTTTCCCCATAATAAGTATATGGGAATTTTTTTTCATGCTCAAGGGGATGTAACAAAAAAAAACAAAAAAAAAAACGCTCGTCAGATTCAAACCTAATTCGAACTCGTCCAAGATGTTATGCTTGTTCTCGTTTATGAAAAGTTACAAAAAGATCAGATCATAGACGGCTTAGAAAAGCTGGAGGCACCATTTTTCTCTTATATTTATGCTCAAGGGCAGGTAACTCCAAAGCTGTTTGTCCCATACATCCCAAATATGAAATCGACGTAGACTGTAAGCCCCTCCTGGTTATCTGCAAGTTTGATGAAGATCGGATCAGAAATGGCTGAGAAAAAGTGGAGACGTCCTTTTCACCATTATAAGTCTATGGGAAAAATTTTCACGCTCAATGGGATCTAACTGGAAAACCGCTGGTCAGATTCAAACCAAATTCGAACGCATCCGAGATTTAACGCTTGTCCTCGTTTATGAAAAGTTACAAAAAGATCAGGTCATAAACAGCTGAGGAAAGCTGGAGACACCATTTTTCACTTATATTTATGCTCAAGGGAAGGTAACTCCAAAGCTGTTTGTTCCGTGCAGCCCAAATTCGAACTTGACGTAGACTGTAAGCCCCTCCTGGTTATCTGCAAATGTAATGAAGATCGAATAAGAAATGGCCGAGAAAAGGTGGAGACGTCGTTTTCGCCAATATAAGTCTATGGAACCTTTTTGTTTCTATGGCAACCAGAATTCCAATCTGATCAGCCCAAAAACCTTATGGAGCCTTTCACCCTACCCGATGATGCTTCTAATGAAATTTGATCAAGATTGGCCATGGGGTATTAGAGATATACTTATTTGAAATTGTTTACGGACGCACGCACGGGCGCACGCACGCACGACGGACGACGGACAAAATGTGATCACAAAAGCTCACCTTGTCACTACGTGACAGGTGAGCTAAAATAAAAAAGAAACTGTCTTACAATAAGCTTGATATAAGCACTATAAAATGCCTTCATTTTTGCTGTCCATGTGAATATCACGGATATAAAGCTCTAGGAAATAAAACATTTTAGTACTGTTTAATGGACAGAACGCAATGAAAGTAAAGAACCAGAAAGTAACAAGAAATAAGAACCAGCGCATGGCAAAACCTACAATAAGACATGTGCGCCCAGCGACGCCTCATATCAGTCTGCGCATCCATATAGTATAACCAGCGACTTCCCTTGCTGCATGGAGGAGCATTGGGCCCTTAGCTATCCTTAGAGCGCACAACGTAGACTCTGACCAGACTGGTCCCAGGGTAAAATTTGGTCCATGTAATATCGATTACATCAAGGGTGTTTTTCGTTACTGGTCGTTCTAAGTCGTTTTTTGTTTGTTTGATTTGAGGTTTAACGTCCCCATCAACACTGAAAAGGTCATTTTGGAGACGTTGCTTCCAATTTTGTGGGACTTTTACCCGACATTGAGATGAAATGACATCTTAAGCCTGTCGCCCAATGAAACCAATAGGGTTTATTAGCACGGACGGTCGGCCTCGCACCGCGGTTCCTGGACAGGCTTAGATCCTCTAAGCGGTTTACCAGTACTAGTGTGCGGGCTGGATTCAGCTCTGCGTGGAAGCATCATGCAGCCCATATATTTCTCCTAGCCCTATGGGCGGGGCCGTGTTCTAAGTCGGTGGTTCTTGGTTTGCTAATTCTATATTACGAGGGTGAGTCAATGAAAAAAAAGACAGCCTAACATATTTCTTGGTAAGATCGACATCTATGCGATTGCCCAATAGAATGATGCACTTGGATCAACGCTGTTCCAGTATCATCAGCCCAGAACTGAAGAAGACATGGTCTTTGTTTCCGACCAGCTCCTCAACTGCCGCCACGACTTTTCGTTGGACGGGAAATGACGTACATGTATATCCCTTTTCAAGTTTGGGAAAGGGCAATAGTCACTAGGAGGCTAATTCTGGGGAACAGAAATAGACGGGGTGCGGTATAAGCTCGTACCCATTACGCTCTACAGTATCCATTGCAATTTTGCAAGTGTGGACTCTCGCATTGTCCTGTTGGGGCAGATTCCCTTTGGAGAGTTTACCAGGATTTTTTTTCACAGATCGCAGTTCTCAGTTGGTCGAGCAAGTTTGCATAATGCGCACCTATTATTGTACATTTCTGTGCTAAAAAGTCCACCTTCCTAACGCCTTGTGCGTCCCAAAATACAGTTGCCATCACTTTGCCAGCAGTGGGTTAAGTTTAGACCTTCTTTGGCCTCGGTGTCCCCGCTCCTACCCACTCGCGACTTTGAGTTTTATTCTCTGACTCATAACAATGGACCCGGGTCTCATATACGTACAGTCGCCAGACGAGAAAGGGTCTCATATACGTACAGTCGCCAGACGAGAAAGGGACAATCATCTTCCTTTGACATAAACCGCTTCAACAATGCGCTGCATACTGATGCCCTGGTTGCCATTCGCTCATTGCTAAGGGATTTTGGGACCTAACGGGCTGTTAGCTTGCGCATACCCAAGCGATCATGTGAGGTTGTTGAAACGCTACCATGTGACATGTTTAATGCATTCGCTATTTCTTCAACCTTAATTCGCCTATCAGTGTACACCATATCCCATACTTTGTTACGCATTTCTTCATCGGTGGCATCTGTTGGGCGTCTAGACCTGGTTTCGTCTTCTAAAGCCGTTCTACCGCGTTTATATCCCCTAACCCAGACTTAAACTTGTGCATACGATGGTGCAGAAGACCCATAAACATTGGTATACTCGCAAGTATTTCCTGATCTGTTTTCCCTTTCAAAATATAAGTACCGAATTCGAGCGCGGTACTCAACTTTTGTCGAGAGCTTGCTTTTGCATCGCTAGCCATGTTTGACGTTTTATTAATAAATAAAATTTATATTTCTGCTGTTCATGGAGGTATGAACGCATTGGGTCGCGTGCAAAGTAAATGAATTCATGTAAACTTTGCTAACAGCCCACTGTCGTTCATACTTTCATGAAAAGCAGCAAAAATTAAGTTTATTTCTTAAATATACATTATTTGCCCCTCAACACTGGGCGACAAAATGCTTATAGGGCAAATTTTTAAAGCGGAAAAAACATTTACACGCTGTTTTTCAACAAAGAGCGTAATAGCGTTAACGTCATCAACGCCCGTAGAGAACCATGGTTTAGAATGACGTCACTTGACGTCAATGAAAGTCATGTGATTCGATGCGTTCATGGAAGTATGAACTACATTGTTTTCTGTAGGTTTACATTAGACTTTACACTGGAAATGTGAATATTATATTATGGGTGAATGACATGATAAGGGTGCAATTCTGTCCTCATGCCATAAACGTGTAATGAAACAAGGCGTGAAAATTGTGCCTGTCTCGGTCAATTGGAAACGGTATAGGCTGGTTATTTATTGACTTTCCCTAGTATAATGTTATTAAATGGGTGTTCCGCAGCGGCCTTGTTACAGGGCCAAGGACTCGAATGCGTGATGCAGCCGAGGGCAAAGCGACAGACCGAGGACCTGTAAAAATGCCAATACAAGAATATCCATGTTACAGAATAGAAGTGTATGCAGCGATCAGGAATCGAAACAATTACCTCCTATCCAAGACATCAAATAAAAAAAAAGAATCACGAACAGGACATTATCATCACTATGCTAAAAACGGCACAGGCGGAAAAATCAAAAGGACAGTTACTTTCAAAAACAAGATGTGTTTGTGAAACACTGATGCCCCCGGACCGCGCATGTTAAATAGGAAAGCAGTATCACTAAGTAATCGAAAGGTATGGCCAATATTCAAGTCTTAAAAAAGTAGGTCAATGTCACAAGGTACAAAATTATGAGATCGTTGGAAAGGCCTTGTGACACAGAATGCATGTGAAATATGAAAGCCCTATCACTTACCAATCGAAAGTTATGGCCGATGTTAAAGTTTTTAAAAAGTAGGTTAAACATTAAGGTCAAGGTCACGAGGTCGAACATTATGGTACCACTGCAAAGGCCTTGTGAAAAAGAATGCAAATCTGAAATATGAAAGCCCCATCACTTACAAATCGAAAGTTATGTAGTATGTTAAAAAGTAGTTCAACTATCAATGTCAAGCGGTCAAAAATTATGTACCACTAGAAAGGTCTTGTGACAAGGAACGTGCATGTTAAATATGAAAGCCATAGCACTTACCAATCAAAAGTTATGGTCAATGTTAAAGTTTTAAAAAATATAGGTCAAACATCAAGGTCAAGGCCACGAGGTCAAAACTTATGGTACCACTAGAAAGGTCTTGTGACAAGGAATGCACATGTGAAATATGAAAGCCCTATCACTTACAAATCGGTAGTTATGGCCAATGTCAAAGTTTTCAAAAATTTTGAAAAAATTAGGTCAAAGGACAAGGCGAAGGTCATGAGATAAAAAAAAATATGGTACCGCTGGAAAGGTCTTGTAATAAGGTATACGCATGTGAAATATGAAAACTCTATCTATTACCATTCACAAGTTGCCAAATGTTAAGTTTTTTGTAGACAGACAAACATACAAACAGACATACAGACCAAAAACTTCCGGGGGCATAACAATCGCAAACGGTTATCCAAAATAATAAGATATTAGAAAAAGTAGATCTATAACAATAATAAACCACGACAGCAATATCGACTTAGAAAGTTTTAACTGGGGGCTTAAATCAGTTTTACGCTGCCACAATCCTTGCCCTTGATTTTGTCTTAGTTTAGACAGACAGCAGTTTATACCAATACGAAATCATCCATCTCGTGTCATTTTTATTGATAAATTATTGTTATTCCCTGATTATACTGTAGAGAGAACCTGCAACAAGACCATTGCGAAGACATCCACCTCGTGACATTTTTACTAATCAACTATTCTTATTCCCTGGTTATACTGTTGAGAGAAAGTTGAACCTGTTTTGTTTGATCACACATATGACAGCTGTTAACAAAACTCGATTGATTCTATTTCTGCTATTGAGCCTAAAATCTTCATAATTGGGCATTAGGGGTGGTTTGAAGGGTCAATGCGATAGGATCGACGCCATCTTTGTTGCTTTTCTTGTATCTGATGGATCGACGCAGTCTTGGTTTGCTTTACTTGCATCTGATTTATACCGTTAAATATTGGCCCTCCATTAGAAACCCTAGGAACACTACTAAAAGCCAGTACTAGCCTGTCACTTGATCGGTTACAGTTACATGACTAGATACTCTTGCAAATGGAATTAATTTTGAAATATAAACAATTCATCCTGGTGTTGCAGAGTCAGAACCACAGCCTACACCGCAGCATTTTCAAAATTTTATAGACATTCCGATTTGATACTGACTCTAATTCTGCAGTAGTCCGCAGATTTAATATCTCAGTTAATGGAACTGCCTTGTACTCAGTTTAATTGAATGAATCATTGAACTGACCAATCATGTCTTCTGCCAGTTCCGGATCTGACTCTGCAACACCAGATGAATTGTTATCCCACAGCCTAGTAAGCCTACTGTCTCTCCTCCTTTTCTTGAGAGATTCCCATTCTAAATTTTTAGGTGTATAGCTTTGAAGACAATCCACTCTAGTAACTGAAGGGTTACTCGTACTAACGTTAGTTTTTATTGGAGCTTAACGGCCCAGCAAAACTATTTTCGGACATTTTAACCGGTCAGTTTACCTATCCACACTTTTCCTTGACAGGCTTATACGTAAGCGGTTAACCAGTACAGTGCAAATTCTTTGGCAAGAAAATGACAACTGCCCTTCTTGAATCAGCGAAAGGGAGAGAATTGCGGTAGAAAATATTCCATGATCAATCTCCATGAACGAATGTTGCCGACCCCTGCATGTATCCAACCAGCGTCCTCCTGATCACCAGTCAGGCGCGCATCAGATTGAGTTACCGAGGCTGGCACTCTTACAAACGTAATAAATCTTATAATATTTAGGTCAATTTCTAAGGGTGGGATAACACCCGAATTCAATATACAGTCCTACATCATTCAATTATTGACTTACATGTACCTGTCGGCTATCAGTTAATAGGCCATGTGAACAAAGATTCTGACAGATGGACATTCAATGGCACTGAAAAAGGCTATTCCTTCTCATGACGTCCCCTAAATTGTCGCTTATTATTATATACTCAGAAAATGTTCCGTTTACTTTGTACAAAAGTTACGGGTGAGTATTTTTTTTTCCATCTCATCTGTCGTCAAGTGCATATTGCCCGTTGACAAGGGTATATTCCACGTTGGGAGACATTCTCGTTTACGATGTGACTACTTTTAAATTTGTCTAATTGGAGGAAAACAATAGGAAGATAGGAAGTCTTCCTACCGTGCGTACCGACTGAAAGAACGTACATGTAAAACCTCACGAATACAGACTGTGATAAGGAAATAAGGAAATTGTAAAGCTATCACATATGACGAAATTAACCCACAGCTCCCATCAGAGACACCAAAGGGAAAGAAACACAAACATGAACCAACAGACCCTAATGGAAATATTAATAGCGGAAAGCCAAAAGGACAGTTACTTTCCCATAAAGGCCAATTGGCTATCAAAAATAAAATAATATCAGCGACACAAATACCCTAGGAAAATCATAAAAAAAATAAACAGCGACAGAAGAACAGCCTTGGAACGGTCAGCGACACAAATTCTACTGCTTGGCTTAAATCGATTTTACGTGGCCACAATCCTCGCCCTTACTTCCGTCGCGATTTAAACAAATACATTGTTCAGTCAGCATGAAGGCTTCCTGTCTTATCAGTGACCACAAAAATCAAACAACCACAGAGATGAAATAACGGTGAGGACTCGACAGCAAAAACCACTGAAAAGCTGGTGCAAAAGAAAACCAACAGTTAAACTCCGATGGGCCCGAGCAGAGACAGAGCATCAGGCACCAACCAACATTGCATTGAATTAGATCTCTCTAATTCTCAGTAAGCCTTTGCGCTGGAACAGTCATAGAATCTGAGGCCTGACCCACGCCGAGCAATTAAAGAGGGAATCAGTTATCAACCGTGATTGGGTTATCTACCATACATGCAGTCTGTCGTTAAACATTTATTTTGTACCCAATCTTTTTATATCTAAGAATGATTTTACGAAATTTGGTGCTGAAGTCATTGCGCTTATATATTTTTCTGTATTTATATAGTAAGTCACCATAAAATTCGGATTCCGATAGACCTTGTTGCAGAACAGATTTAAGTCCGCTATTAAATTTAGAAATTAAATCAGAATGTCGTCTTTAAAATTTTGAAAAGGCTTTACGTAGTTTATGGTACCGATAACCCTGATTAAGAAGTTTAGCAGTTAACAATTTTTTACGACTGTTGAAGTCATTTACATGACTACAGAGTCTGGCAATCGAATTAATTGCGAAGTATAAACGCCATAGGATGGCGCACGAGGAACATCAAAATCCCAAAAAGGAAAATTTACTATCTCAAAATCAAAATCATCGCGTTTATCATACATTTTGCAAGAAACAAACCCGTCTATAATAGGTAGATGTTAATCCAAAAACGGGGCCTTGGTATCAGAAGTATTTGCTTTAGTTTACTAAAGTTCTGGGGGTAATTTGACTGATCAAACCATCAAAATAGGTACTGTCAGTACTTAATTAATAATCCAAATATCTAGAAAAGTAGAAGTAAAACAAAAATCAGGAATCGATACAATTAACTTACTCCACCCATCAAAGACACCAAAGGGAAAGAAACACAAACATTAAGCGACCAGACCATGATGGAAACCTAAACAAAGGAAGGCCATAAGGACAGTTACTTTCCCACAAAATGGCCATATGGCCATCCAAAATAAAAAGACACAAGTGATACACACAGAAAGTAACAAACAACAACATAAATAAAGCGCCACAGAAGAACCGCCTTGGAACGGTCAGTGGAAAGATTTCCACTGAGGGGGGGGGGGGGCTTAAATCGATTTTACGTGGCCACAATCCTCGCCCTAACTTCCGTCGCGATTTAGACAAATAATTTGTTCAGTCCGCATGAAGGCTAGAAGTCGAGCTAAAAGCTTCAATGATTTGAGACTGGTTTTCAGCAGAAAGGGACATCATGAAGTCTCTCTCATAACAAAACAAAAACAGATCAGCCACAAGGGGTGCGCAATTAGTTCCCATCGGGATACCCACAACTTGCCTATATTATTTCGTACCAAATCTTATGTAAATATTGTCAAGTAGAAAGGTGAGAGCTTCACACACTTTCGACATGACCATAAAGTATAATTGTTATGCTCTGCAGAAGTAAAAAAGCATTTCGTGCATTACATGCAAGATAGAGGGAGTCTTCCTTATGAAATGTCCATTCACTTAAATCATTAAGTTTTTCTTTAATAAGATGATGTAAGATTGTGAGGAAGTGTAGTGTAAAAGGTGGAAAAATCATAAGTAGACAGACTTGGGGCAAGAAAATGCATAGATTTCAATTTATTTGAAACTTCATTAAATGTTTTATAGATCAAAACCGATCTTTCGAAGCCTTTGTCGCAATATTTTATTACATGTTTTTATGGCAGTTAAACATGAATGTAATAATTTGGAGAGTTCGGTGGTGGTACAAGAGCTTGAATTAGCAATAAACCGTGCTTTGTTTGGTCTTTTATGAAGTTATGGTAACCAATATAACCTAGGAAGCTTGTCTTGACCTTCTGTAACAGAGACAGCAAACTTGGAATTCCTTTCCGCTGACCGTTCCAAGGCGGTTCTTCTGTCGCGGTTTATTTTTGTTATGGTTTGTCTTTGGGTGTTTGTGTCGCTGATATTATTTTATTTTGGATAGCCTATTGGCTATTTTGTGGGAAAGTAACTGTCCTTTTGGCTTTCCGCTGTTGATGTTTCCATCGGGGTCTGTTGTTTTATGTTTTTGTTTGGTGTCTCTGATGGGAGCTGTAGCTTAATTGTATCGATTCCTAGTCATTGCCTCCTCTGCTATTTTGGTGGCTGAATTACAAATGTGCTCATCAACTAAAGCCCTCTCGACAGCTAAAGGCTGAAGTTCATAAACCGACATTTAGTATAGCCCTTGATTAAAAATTGTGAGGAAAAAAGAAGTAATTTGAAAGAAGAGACACGGTCAATCCGAAAAAAATGCGCCTTGTGCTAGAAAACGTCAATGTTATGAACTGATGTAACATCCGATTTTTAATTTTGCGCCATTGGTAGTGGTGGATTTTCAAAGTGCAGCAAGAGACTAAACGATCTGCATTCTTTTCCATATAAATTACAGAAATATAATCTAGTTTTACGAGCCAGAGAGGACTGATTTTAACAGGCAGGTAAAGGTTTGGATTCAAAACAAAAACAACAAATGTTACTGTCACTCGTTCCTATGGCGGAGATGCAATCGCACTCTCGTGCGTCCTTCGTCATAAGAACTCTTGCCGAATATTTCACAATTTTAAGTCAATAAAGTATTACTAATATCCAGGCTGTCATGCCAATTAGACATAAATAGTGAAACAGATAAAGTAAGAAAACTTTTGGACATACATGTATACAAATCCTGACACTTCTTTCGCTCATTGTCCAGGATTTCTGTTAAAATTGTCCTGCTTTTGACTACCCTACTGCGTAAGTGATAAAAGAAGTGACATGACATTATCTTCGAGTGGGTATTGACATGCAGACAATTTATAGCGACTGACCGGAAATGTGATTACATAATGACACCCTGTAAGTCCTTATGAACGTCAGAGAATAGTCTGCATGGGGATTTGAAGCGGAAAAGCTTATTTGTTCTCTGTTTTCTCGACAAATACTAATGGGTGGATATAGACATAAAATGAATTGAGGTGTCTATCACTTACTTCCCAAGGCACAACTTTTCAATGAAACAAAATGTTTTGGTTTTGGAACATATGATGATTTACATGTTTTCCGTATATACACTCCCACTCCCTGCCCTTCATCCATCTCGCAAGCACACCTATATAATTTTGACCCCCTTAAACACCACTTTTATTAAATAAAACTTTTACGGTGGTATGCATTATTTTTCGTTTTGTATGCTCTAAAATATATATTGTGGGTACTCGATAGAACCGCCTCGATGAGGCTGTTCTAATGTGTACTCACAATCTATGTTCAGCTGGTGCTAAGAAAATGTGTATTGGCCGTCTCCATCCACTTCATCATAGTGTGGGTTATATTTTCTAATCCTTTGGGATCATTGATTCTAGTGATTGATTATAATGCAAATTCTGAGGGTCGCTGCTGATGTCTAATTGGCCAAACTAGCTAGTCTTGCCCAGACAAAAAATGGTTCACTCGACAGTTGTCAGTCGTGTCTTGTCGTTCGTGCTTCCATAGGATTACTTTTCCGCAGAAATGTTTCAATCGAACACGTTTGGGAGCATTAAACTTTGTTCGAAACTGCATGTAAGGGAAGTTCAATCCACTGACAAATGATCATAGTGTAATGTCGGATGGTAAATTGGGGATGATTAAATAGAAGTAAAGGCAATGATCAGGAATCGATACAATTAATTAACCCACAGCTCCCATAATTGATACCAAAAGGAAAGAATTACAAACATACAACAACCAGACCCCAACGGGCACACCAATAGCGGAAAGCCAAAAGAACAGTTACTTTCCCACAAAATGGCTAATTGGCTATCAAAAACAAAACAATACAAGCGATTCACACACTCACAGACAAACCATAGCAAAAAAAAAAAAAAAAAAAAACGCGACAGAAGAACCGCCTTGGAACGGTCAGTGAAACAAATTCCACTAAGGGACTTAAATCAATTTTACGTAGCTGCAATCATCGCCCTTACTTCCGTCGCGATTTAGGCAAATAATTTGTTCAGTCCGCATGAAGACCTCCAACATCTCTAAGAACACAAAAATCCAACAGCCACAGAGATGAAACAACGGGTAAGGACTCGACAGCAAAAATTAAAAAACAAAACAACAACAAAAAAAAAAAAAAACAAAAAAAAACCAGAAAATCTGGAGCAAAAGAAAAACCAACAGTTAGACTCCGATGGGCCCGAACAGAGACAGAGCATCAGGCACCAACCAACATTACATGCAATTAAATTATCTCTAATTCTCAGTTATGACAGAAGTGACGGCAAGGATCAGGAATTGATACAATTAACCCACAGCTCCCATCAGAGACAGGAAAGGGAAAGAAGCACACACATGAAACAGCTAGACCCTCGTGGAAACATCAATAGCGGAAAGCCAAAAGGACAGTTACTTTCCCATAAAATGGTCAATTGGCTATCAAACATAAAATAATATAAGCGAAGCACACTCAAAGACAAACAAAAACAAAAATAAACCACGACAGAAGAACCGCCTTGGAACGGTCAGTGGAACGAATTCCACTGGGTAGGGGAGTGTGGTTGCTGAAACTGAGTTTACGTAGATACAATCCTCGCCCTTATTTCCGTCGCGATTTAGACAAATAATTTGTTTAGCCCGCATGAAGGCCTCCTAAGCTTTTATGCTTGAACCGTCATAGAATCTGAGACCTGACACACCGGCGTGCAATTAAAGAGTGGTTAGGTTACCGTTAACTACAATACATGCGGTATGCCGTACAACATTTATGTTGTACCCAGTCTTTTTATATCGACGGATGATTTCACAAAATTGGGTGCTGAAATCATTGCAATTATATATTCTTCTGAATGTTTATACTAAGTCACCATAAAATTCGGCTTCCAATAGACCTTGATGCAGAAGAGATTTAAATCCAACACTGACATTTGAAATTAAATCGGAATGACGTCTATACAATTTTGAAAAGGCTTTGCGTAGTTTATGATACCGGTAACCCTGATAAAGAAGTTAAGCAGTTTACAATTTATTACGGGTGTTGAAGTCAGTTACACGACTAGACACTCTAGCAAATCGAATTAATTGTGAAATATAAACGCCGTAGGATACCGCATGATGAACATCACGATCCAAGAAAGGAAAATTTACAATCTCAAAATCACAATCATCGCGTTTATCATTAATTGTGCAGGAAACAAAAACGTACGTTTGACAACACTGATATGTGCTGTAAATTATACACAAAATGTAAGTGAAGGCAATTTCCGTAAATCGATACTTCCGCCGCGATTTAGACAAATAATTTGTTCAGTCCGCATGAAGCCTTTCAACTCACGAGTGCAATATCTCCGAGACCACAAACATCAAACAACCACAGAGATGAAACAACAGTGAGGACTCGACAAACAACAAACAAACACCGAAATTCTGGATCAATAGATAACCAACAGTTAGACTCCAATGGGCCCGACCATCAGAGCATCAGGCACCAACCAACATTACATAAAAATAATTTCTCTCTCTTTTCGCTGAAACCGTCATAGAATCTGAGGCCTGGCCCACCGGCGTGCAATCACAGAGGAAAGCAAAGCTGTCAACCGTGATTGAGTTAACTACCATGCATGCAGTCTGTCGTATAACACTTATGGTGTACCCAATATTTTTTTATCGAAGAATGATTTTACGAAATTGGGTGCTGACGTCTTTGCAATTATATATTTTTCTGAATTTATAAACTAAGTCACCATAAAATGTAAAAGTAAAACAAAGATCGGGAATCGATACAATTAACTTACTCCACCCACCAAAGACACTGGAGCGCATTTTTATATCGACTGCATGCATTAGAATCGCCTTAGCGGGACAATTCTATTGAGTACACAAAACATACATGTTCCAGACGAAATCAAAATTATCTCCAGAATTAGTTCTTTGGGACAAATGTACTAGAGCTGATCAGCCATGGGCAACGAACAATATTCGGGTCGTTTAGGTTTCAATGTTTTGAGATGATGAAGTCCCATAAAGTAATTCCAAGCTCGAAACTTGTGGCGGCCGGAAAAAATATCCACTTGTACACTGCACGATTTTTAATTCTGTGTTGTAGTCATTGCTTCAAAATGAATACCTTTTCTTAGAACACTTAATCGGAAAAGTCTAGACTACCTCAATACCAACAGAAATATGCTTTCCTTGACACTACGAGCCACAACATGTAGAATGCCGTTAGCATATAACTATTAAATATATTAAATATCTATAAAGCAAGTATACAGATGCAAACCCGTGATTTCGTCTCATTTACGGTGTGGGTTAATTGCATTGATTCCTTATCATTGCTTTTACTTCTGTTTTGCTGTAAAGCTGAACAGGCCGGCTTTTGTCTATCTGTTTGAATAAAACATAGAATTGTGAAGCCAATGATCAGTAATCGATAGCATTTCAGTGTTTTCTAGCTGTCGAGTCGTCACCGTTGTTTGATCTCTCTGGTTGTTTGAGTTTCATGTTCTTAGAGATGTTGCACTGATTAGTTAGGAAGCCCTTATACATACAGAAAAAAAAAACATTTGTTTAAATCGCGACGGAAGTAAGCGCGATGATTACGCCGCGTAAAATCTATTCAAGCCCCCCACCCACCATCACCACACCAGTTAAATACTTTTCACTGACTGTTCCAAGGCAGTTCTTCTGTCGCGGTACATATTTGTTATGGAGTGTCTCTGAGTGTGTGTATCGCTTATATATTTTTTGCTTTAGCTAGCCAATTGGCCGTTTTGTGGCCAAGTAACTGCGCTATTGATGGTTCCATTAGGGTCATGTGTTTCTTTTCCTTTGGTGTCTCTGATGGGAGATGTGGATTAATTGTATCGATTCCTGTTTATTGCCTTCATTTCTATTTTGTACAATACTTTGAGGGTCGATGACTGTGCCAGCTCGACTGGTCCGAAAAAGAAACCCTTGTAAACTCTACAATTATCAGTTCTGTTTGTTTCACTGCTTCCAAATGATAGCTGTGAGTTGTTTCTTTATAAAACACCACAAAAACTAGCCTATACAATTTTAAACCCCTTACACCCCACTTTTAGATAGTAAGAATTGGGTTTGCAGGGGTATGCATTTTTTCTTATTTCTGCTTAAAAACATAGATTGTGGGTACTCGTTATAACCGCCTCGCGGTTTTAATAAGTATCAACAATCTATGTTTTGAGCAGTAATAAGAAAAATATCATGTTTTCGTAATGCAGGCTATCCAAATTCAAAGATAAAATACTTAAGAAACAGATATGAAGCCATTTATCTTCGGATATGAAGCACAGAAGTGAAGGCATTGATCAGGAGCCCATACAATCATCTCACAGTTTCTATCCAAAATAGAAGTGGAGGCAATGATCAGGAATCGATACAATCAACCCACAGCTACCACCAGAGACACCAACGGGGAAGAAACACAAACATGAAACAACAGACCTAATAGAAACATCAACAGCGGAAAGCCAAAAGGACAGTTACTTTCCCACAAAATGGCCAATAGGCTATCCAGAATAAAATAATATAAGCGACACAAAAACCCAAAGACAAACAATAACAAAAATAAACCGCGACAGAAGAACAAGCCTGAACAGTGACCCTCTTACCTGGGGACAAGTGTAAGAAAACACATGCTGAAACTTCCTACAACTTGCAAATGTTTTGTTTTGCTTGAATTAGGATTTAAAGTACCAATCGGCAATACTGTTTAGGTCATTTTGGAGACGTTGCTTCCAATTTGTAGGACTATTACCCGACATTGAAATATAATGATATTTCGTGCCCCACCGCCCAATGATACCAATAGTTATGAGCATGGACGGTCCGGTCCGACTCGCACTACTTGGATAGTCAGATGAGGCCTAATTAGCCGAAACCAGCTAGTATGATCCAGAAAGTGTTGCACACTCTACATTTTACATATATGTAGTGTTTTGCATGCTTTCAAGGGATTACCCATTTCGAAAACAAACATATACAAATGCATTGTCACTTTTACTTTTATTTGACTTCACTGCAGCTGGTGTTGTGCCGTGTGGCGGCCGTAAAACGTCTCCCCGTACATCAACCATAGTGCAGTTTATATTTTACTTTTGGCCCTTTGAGATCAGCGTGAATATTCTGAGAAATCAGAAATAAATTATTGGTTTAGACTCATATTCTAGACAGGTTTTTAATTATTTGGACCCCATTTTGATTTATATCAGTCTTTGAATCGACTGCCTATTCGAAATTCGCAAAATTGCAGTATGTTTCCTCTGGCTTTCTTTGCCGGATCATTACAGGGTCACTGATGAGGCTTTATTAGCCGAAACTACGTAGTATGACCCATCTTCTTTCTTATGAATGTTTTCATTGCTCTTAAAGGAACTCATTTTTGATTTTTATTTACCGCCACAAAAAAAAAAAAAAAAAAAATACGGTGAAAAATTGTGATATTTTTCTGATTTCTGCACAAAATATAAATTGAGGGTACTAATGAGTTCACACAGTCTATATGTTAGAGCAGAAATAAGAAAAATAAGGTTTACCGCTGTTAAATAGAAGTGGAGGCAATGATCAGGAATCGATACAATTAACCCACAGCTCCCATCAGAGACACCAAAGGGAAAGAAACCCAAACATGAAACAACAGACCTCAATGGAAACATCAACAGCGGAAAGCCAAATGGAAAGTTACTTTCCCACAAAATGGCCAGTAGGCTATCCAAAATAATATGAGCGACACAAACGCCCAAAGACAAACCATGACAAAAATAAACCGCGTCAGAAAAACCGCCTCGAACGTCAGCGGAAACGAATTCCACTGGGGGGCTTAAATCGATTTTACGTGGCCACAATTCTCGCCCTTACTTCCGTCGCGATTTAGACAAATAGTTTGTTCAGTTCGCATAAAGGCCTCCTAACTCATCAGTGCAACATCTCCGTTAACGCAAAAAATCAAGCAACCACAGAGATGAAACAACGGTGAGGACTCGACAGAAAGAAACCACTGAAATGCTTGAGCAAAAGAAAACCAACAGTTAGCCTCTGATGGGCCCAACCAGAGACAGAGTATCAGGCAGTAACCAACGTTACATTGAATTAGATCGCTCTAATGCTCAGTATGCCTTTACGCTGGAACTAGCGTGCATTTAAAGAGGGAAGCAAAGTTTTAAACCGTGATTGGGTGCAGTCTGTGGTATAACATTTATGTTGTACCCAATCTTTTTATATCGAAGAATGATTTTACGAAATTGGTTGCTGAAGTCATTGCGGTTATATATTTTTTTCTGAATTTATATACATTCACTAAGTCATTATAAAATTCGGGTTCCGATAGACTAGTGGCAGAAGAGATTTAAGTCCAATATTGAATTTTGAAATTAAATCAGAATGACGTCTATAAAATTTAGAAAAGGCTTTGCGTAGTTTATGTTACCGATAACCCTGATTAAGAAGTTTAGCCGTTAACAATTAATTACGAGTGTTGAAGTCAGTTACACGACTACACACTGGCAAATCGAATTAATTGCGAAAGATAAACGCCATAGGATAGCACACATGGAACATCACCATCCAAAAAAGGAAAATTTAGATTCTCAAACTCAAAATCATTGCGGATATGATATATTTTGCAAGAAACAAACCCATCTACAATAGATAGATGTAAATTCAAAGACGGGGGCTCGGTATCAGAAGAATTTGCTTTATTTAACTGACGTTTTTTTTTTTTTGGGGGGGGGGGGGTAAATTTGACTGATCAAACCATCGAAATAGGTATTATCAGTGTTTAATAAATCATCCAAATATCTAGAAGTGGAGCAAAAAGCTTCAATGATTTCAGACTGGTTTTCAGCAGAAAGGGACATCATGAAGTCTCTCTCATAACAAAGCAAAAACAGACCAGCCACAAGTGGTGCGCAATTAGTACCCATCGGAATACCCACAACTTGTCTAAATAACTTAGTACCAAATCTATTGTAAATATTGTCAAGTAGAAAAGTGAGAGTTTCACCCGTTTTACCATACAAAAGTGGGATTCAATGGGATCCAAATTATATTGGCGTGTTTTCGTGATGCTTTCTTAGAACACATTAGACATTCTGAGCGGTTTACCAGTACTCATTAGAGATTGGTTTCAGCTCTGCGCAGAAGCACATCGAATCCCTATATCATCAGACCTAATGGACGGGGGCCAAATCAGCCGTTTGGAAGGCTTAATAGTTGTCAAACTTAGCAGATTAGACTAATTCTCCAATAATCTGTCGCTTTTTGTCGCCTGATAGTGTATTCATCACTATTATTGTTACCGTTATACATGTATATTCGAAAAGTTAAATGCAGGACGAGTTTTGTGCCACTTACGACTTCTAAATGGATTCTGCTAAACAAATAACAAAATCACCGATAATGCTTAACAATAATTACTACATGTATGCAACATGGCATTCTTGCCTCCTCTGAAAAGTATTCTTTAATCCGAAAGGTCACTCACTTTTATTTCTTAAAATAAAGCGTTGCTGCCAATGAGTTCTTTGAAAACATTCCAACATTTTAAGGTGGAGGAAAGGAATTAAAATGTCCAAAATGTGATTCTATTCGAATAAGATCTGCAGTAAAGATATTAACAGCAGTAAAATTCCTATATTAAGACCACCCTTGGGACTGTTCAAAAGTGGTCTTGAAGACCACTTTTGAACAGTCCCAAAGGTGGTCCCTGATCAGAGGAGATTGGGTGCAGAAATCACGAAGAATGAATAACTGCACCCTTCTAAATAAGCTTTTTAAAGCAGAATTAGTCTTAATTTTAGGTGGTCTTAATAGCGGAGTTTCACTGCACTTTATTTTACAACTTTTTGCCGGGAATGCGCACAACTTAAGGGAGAAAGCTCTTTCAAAGGCACCTTTCCAAGCTTGTTTGTAATTTGTTCAGTCCGCGTGAATGTTTTCTAACTGATCCGTGCTTCTCAAACGAATAAAGACGGACAACAACTCTAAGAACTCGACAGCATGAAATTATTGAAATGAATAAGCAGAAAAAAACAACAACAACAAAAAAAAAAAAAAAAAAAAAAAAAACAGTAGACCCGACAAGAGATAGAGCATCATGGACCAACCGACCTACTTAAACTACTTTAGGTCGGAGTAGTCATAGTATCTGAAACCCGACTCAACGGCGAGCAATCAAATAGAGAAGCGAAGTAATCAACCGTGATTGGATTAACTTCCAAATGTACCGTAAATGCAGCCCATTGTATTACATTTACGTTGCACACTTTTTATAGCGAAGAACATTCCCACACACCAGCTGTAGTGAAGCTAAATACGTTCTATAAAAGGGTTATCCTTTGGAAGCAAGTAAGCCTTATTTTTCTTATTTCTGCTCTAAAATATAGATTGTGGGTACTTGTTAGAACCGCCTCGATACTTTGAGCAGAAATAAGAAAATTATCACAATTTTTCTTCATAAAATTCGATTTTTTTTTTGGGGGTGGGGGGGGGGGGCGTTAAAGTTGACAATGTTATTGTTTAGGGGTGTTTTCGTAATGCTTAGTCGTTTTCTATCCGTGTTGTGATGATTTGAGATCTTTTCATATTTCTTTTTCATATTTCTTATGAAGCATGGAATTTTGTAATTCAGTTATAGATTTTTAACATAACACTTCTTAATGCTAATTTAACTTGCGATTAATGGTAAAATATTAATGTTACTAAAAAAAATTACCTACCTCCAGTATTTTGCACAGGCTGGGATGCGGTTTACCAATATCAGAAACGAAAAACGACAATACTTAAATAGATAATAACAGGCTGTAGTATGCAAGAAGACTCGTTTTATTTCTACAGATTCGATTCTGCCATTATCGAGACTTGGGAAGTGAGCCGATCATAATCTTACTTAGCATACGTTCCATTCACTAACGGGCCGGTATCGGTAGCTCAGTCGGATGCGCGTCTGACTGGTGATCAGGAGGATGCGGGTTCAACTCCCGCCGGGGTCGGCAGCATTCTTTCGTTGAGATTGATCATGAAATCTTTTCTACGGTCATTCTCTCCCTTCCGCTGATTCAAGAAGGGCAGTTGTCAGTTTCTGGCGAAAGAATGTGCACTGTACTGGTTAACCGCTTACGTGTAAGCCTGCCCAGGAAAGTGTAGATAGGTAAACTGACCAGCTCGAAAATGACCTAAATAGTGTTGACTGGGGCCGTCAAACTCTAATTCAAACAAACAAACATTCACTAACGGGAAATCATTACGAAAACATGCCTATACAAATGCATTGTCAATTTTACCGCCGAAAATACGAAGCTTTAAAAATGAAAAATTGTGATATTTTTCTTATTTTTGCTCTAAATATAGATTGTGGGCACACGTTAGAACCGCCTCATTGAGGCGGTTCTAACGAGTACCCACAGTCAATATTTTTGAGCAGAAATAAGAAAAATAAGATTTACCCCCTGTAAACCCCAGTTCTACTATATAAAAGTTGGGTTCAAGGGGGTCAGAATTATATAGGCAGAAAAGCAGTATGTCGCATGGGTGTCATTACGAAAGAAAACATGCCTACACAAATACATTATACTTGCCGCCAAAAAAAAAAAACAAAACAAAAAAAAAAAAAAAAACACGTAGATTTTAAGAAGAACAAATATGATATTTTTGTTATTTCTGCCCAAAGTATATAGATCGAGGAGGTTCTAACAAGTAGCCACAACTTAAACTTTATAGCAGAAAGAAGAAAAAATCTTATTTCTGTTCAAACTACAGATTGAGGGTATACATTAGAACGGCCTCGATGAGGCGGTCCAAACGAGTACCCACAATCTATATTTTAGAGCAGAAATAAGACAAATGTGATTCACCCCCGTAAACCCCAGAATAAGGTTTACGGGGGTCAGAATTATATAGGCTTGTTTTCGTGATGCGTTATGGTAATGTCCCGCTAGATATGTAGAAGCGAGATATCCCAGGAGGCGTTGTTTTGCAGTCAACATTATAGGTTTTTTATCAAAAGGGCCAAAGCCTGTCATGTAAGCAGCATCTGTATTGATTGTCTTGTCATGTTCCATTCTACTGTCATACTTTGACAAATGAAATTATTTAAGAAGATAGTGTGTTATATACAATGTATCTCAGGGAGTTTGTTTTGTCTTCAGATGTCATCAGCAACGAAAACTGAGATGTGTAATGGTACTACTATCACGTGACATTGGATGCACTTTTGAAGTCCATTATATAAGAAGCTCCCAAGAGAAATGAGTCCGTCACACGCACTTGAACAAAATAATAACATACTAAAGAACTGAATTTTATAAGGCTTGCTTTTATGTATGATCCATGCTTTACAAATAATTGTTTCATGACTCTTCAATATAATTTTCTGGTGAAAACTCGAAATGATTGTTGTTCCAAAAGTACATTACCGGTGATAATCAAGAACATCGCACGTGTTACGTTACGGGGCGTATCTAACTATTTTGCCTATTTAATCCACCAGTGAATTACCGAATTTAATATGTAATACTATTACATTCTCAGACTCGATGTTATATGATCACGAAATATAACGCTCGTAAAGAATATTGAAAAATACAGCGTTTTTTGGAGGGTCTCAATTAGCATTACTCGCCCCTCGCGTTATAATGGCATCTTTGAGTACTTTAATAACCGGTATTTTCAGACATTTTGTTTTTATTTGTCATATGACTATTTAAAGCATAGATTGTGGGAGCTCGTTAGAACAGCCGCCGATTGTCAAAACACGGACTTGCTTACCTGGCATTATGTAAGGAAAAAGGAAATCCCTAAACTTGTAAAACCATCACCAAAACACGCCTATATATTTCTGTCCCCTTGAACCCCACTTTTATATGGTAAAACTGGGGCTTACGGGGGTAAGGCTAATTTTTCTTATTTCTGCTTTAACATATCGATTGAGTGAGCAGAAATAAGAAAAAAATATCACAATGTTTTATCTTAAAATGTTCGCTTTTTCGGTATTAAAGTTTACAGTGCATTTGTATAAGCGTGTTTTCGTAATGCACGGAAACAATACAATATTAATTCCCCTAAAACTGATAATAATCGTCTAGCTATTTTCACATTTGCATCCGTTTGCTTCTATAATGCTAGACTATGCAATTGTTTTTGTCGATTGTCGATTGACTGCTCTGATACAAACTGTCATAGACAGAAGGAGTGATTACAAACAGACTGATACAAATAAATGACTTTAAGGACTGCAGTGTAATATTAACCCATATATGACAATGGAATATTCCATCCAGTAAGTTTGGAGTGGACCATTTCCAATTATAGGGGTGTCAGGTTCGTTATTGGTTGTAGGAAATTTTACAAAAATGAGTGTTCTTTAAGCAAATAGTGAAGACACAGGTCAGACGCCGCGTTTTGCGGCGTCTGATCTGTGTCTGCACTGTTTGCCAATGTCCAAGAAAAGGGCCGCGAGGCATATATGGGTTAAACGTTAAAATTCGGAAACTGAAAAGCATAAAATTCTGGAACTTCTGCCTAGTATTTTATCATTTGTAAAATGTGTGCCGATGAAAAATAGGTAGAGCAGTATAAGATACATGTAAGTGAAGGACTAAATACTTGTCTTAAAATCACTTGTTCATTCCGATTTATTGTGCCTTATTAGTATCATGTTATAAGAATCTTATATAGGTGTGATCTGTGGATGGAAAAATCCGTCCCGAGGGTCACTGGGCGGCATCACGAGGCTTGTCGAGTGATGCGGGCAGTGATCCCGAGGGACGGAGGTTTCTATCAACCCCTAACACCCATATTGGATTATTTTTTCTTGCATACCTTCCATTTCTTAGCGCGAATTTTTAATGATCCAAACACTTCGGTTACCAACGTCCGCCATATTATGATGACACTACAGGAATTTTAGCGACGTCACATAACGTGCTGTGACGTCAAACTTAACAACGGCGCATACCAGGACGTATTCAACCAGTGCATTTATCAAATACGCGGGAAAATTCGATTTTTGGTAAGAACAACAGGGTTCGAACAAAATTTCTAACCCAAGCTAAAATTATGGATCTCCCTATCTGGTGTGCAAGAACTTGTTTTCTTGCACACCAGACAAGGAAATCCATGATTTTGCCCTGGGATAGAAATTTATGTTCTGACCCTGGTGTTCCGACCCCAAATCGAATATAATCGCGTGTTTGATAAATGCACTGGTTGATTACAACCTCATGCGCTGCGTCGTCATGCGTGACGTCACTAAACATTCCTGTTGTGTCATCACAAAATGGCGGACGTCGGTAACCGAAGTGACAGTAGCATTAAAAATTCGCAATAAAAATGGGAGGTATGCAAGAAAAAGAATCCTATATGGGTGTGAGGGGTGGATAGAAAAATCCGGCCCTCGGGATCACTGTCCGGCATCCTTCGGCAAGCCTCGTGATGCCGGACAGTGACCCTCGGGACGGATTTTTCCCTCCACCCCTCACACCCATATAAGATTCGCCTCATCACCCCAAGGAACAAATATTATAGACATTTGCTAGAATCGCCTCGATGAGGCGATTCTAACAAATGTCTACGACATGTATGTCTTGGAGTATTGAGGCGATTATAACATTTGTTTCTTGGGTAATTGAATTCCAAGAATCATTCAAGCCCGTGCATGATTGGATTCGGGGCATTTCAATCCCGAGGGAAGCCCAAGCCGCTCGGAATCGAGGCTAAACCTTGAGCTAAGAATTCATTCCATTGAAATTGTCGTTATAACGAATATCGTTATAACGCGGATCCTCTGTGTGTCGCACGGATGTGTTATCGTTATGTGGAGTCAGACGTGACAAAAATATATATGATAATTTAACATACATTTCCATATTTCGACAAACTTTTTTCTTCCTTGGGAATACAAAGTGTGAATTATGCACACGTTATCTAGAAAAATGACACGATAAATGATTAAGTCGTAGCATGATAAAATCTACAAATGGCTTGCGTAAACTCGAAGAAATGTTTGCCTATTTCGCGAAACTCAGAATTTGGTCGAAAGCCTCCGGATAAGTTTGTAGCAAAGCTGACCCATGAAAAAGAACAATTTTAGTGGTAGAGTTGCACCATTTTCTACAAAAAAACTCCTGGCTTCCATTTTACGGTCTTTCAAGAGTAGAAACCCAATTGTGAAGGGGAAAAAACACTTTTGATTTGAGATTGTTGCCACACATGAGGGAGCTGTTATTATCGATACATTCCATAATGTTGACCTTTTCGAATCACGAACGTATAACTTTATTGTACGTTTTACACGCTTGTATAATGTAAGATACATGTAATAAAGGCCCAAATAAACATGCGTGCATGTGCAACTTGACCAGAGACTTCGTTCGATGTATGAAGCTTCAATAGCCAGTGAGAATCATTGGAGTATGAATATATTACAAAGATCGTTATATAACATATACAGATAAGAGAACTGCAAACACAGGGTTTCCTCTAAAATTGCTTTTCTCATTGAATAATCAGCGAGTGTCGAGTCTGGGAATATCAATGGTGTCATCCTGCCACTTTGAATTTGTTTGTGACAAAATAAATGTTTTTAAAATGACCATCGTTGATTTGCTATTTAATATTGCACGCTTATATCATATGCGGAAAGCCCATCTAAAGTGCAGAAACTAGCTAGTCTGCCACGAAAACATGTACACTTCATATTTTTCAGTTCTGTGGTGTATTCTTTGCTTCCAAAGGATAACCCTTTTATAGACCATATTGAAGGCAATGTTAAGGAATCGATACAATTTACCCACAGCTCCCAACAGAGACCCAAAGGGAAAGAAACACAAACTTGAAATGTCCAGACCCTAAAGGAAACATCAATAGCGGAAAGCCAAAGGAGAGTTACTTTCCCACAAAATGGCCCATTGGCGATCCAAAGCAAAAAAAAAAAAAAAAAAAAAAAAAATAATAATAATAAAAAAAAAGAAGAAGAAATAAGCGATTCACACACTCGAAGACAAACCACAACAAAATAAATCGCGACAGAGGAACCGCGTTGGAACGGTCAGTGAAACGAAATCCACTTGAAATGAAACTTGGGGCTTGGATTATCTGAGCCATCAATTGTTTGGCAAAAGAGCTGCTGACTTTGTTTACCAGTGGTCTGTTTTGTTTAATGTCGTCACTCCATGTTTCGACTTTTTTCCCTCGGGTTATTGTTGGGAGAATTTGGGATCTGATTGCATCACGTGAACTAGTCCGTGAAATGAAGACCCCCCTTTACCCCACTTTATATAGAGAAAACGGGGGTTTACCGGGGTATACATTTTTTTTCGTATTTTTACACCAAGACATAGGTTGTGGGTACTCGTTAGAAACGCCTCAATGAGGCGGTTCTAACGAGCACCCACGACCTATGTTTGCAGTATTTATAAAAAAAAATATCTCATCAGAAAGTAGCCATTTTGGAGATGAGAAATATGGACTATTTCGCACTGGTGTGTTATTGTAATGGTATTAGTTTCTGATCGTTTCCCTTTTCTATTTTGAACAATGACTTTGCTTTTTGTAGGCTCACAACGGGAACTCAACGTTGAAACGACAGTGTAGATGTTAGTAAATCGTGATTCTTCGTTGATGTCTGATGTTATGTTTTTATATAACCGTCTTCTGGTTTGGAGCAACTGTATTTCTTCAGTGTTATATCCTGTAATATAAATGTCTCCATATTACAGGTACAAGGCTGTTAAATATTCAATTAGAGCAAAACGTCAGGAGTCTTGCATATCTCTGAGTCTAAACTGAAAGTCTACAGACATGTGGTGTTGCCAACACTATTATATGTATGTGAAATAGGGACCGTTTACCAACGGCACGCCATAAGACTGAATCACTTCCAATACATGCTGTCTTGGAAATCTCTAGAAGATCCAGTGGCAAGACAGGATTCCAGACACGAAAGTCCTAAAAAGGGCAGGGATACAAAGTATAAACACTCTTCTGAAACTGGATCAGTTAATATGGACTGACCCTGTTACCAGGATGCCTGAGGAACGTTTGCCATGGAAAATTCTCTATGGACAAATGGAAATGGGCAAACGCTCCCATGGTGGTCGGAAGAAGCATTACAAGGACACCATCGAAGCCTCCATCAAGGACTCCAACATACCAACGGATTCATGGGAACGAATTACACAGGACGGAGCAGGTGGAGAGGCCTCTTCAAAAGGGGTGCTTGTGATTATGAGGCAAAAAAGAATCAGCGAAGCTGAGCAGAATCGGACACAGCGCAAATCCATAGCTGCGGTATCACCAACAGAGCTGTCTTCATCTAACCTATGTTGCTCTATCTGCAACAGAGAGTTCAGAGCTAGTATTGGTCTTTTCAGCCACCTTAGAACACTCGTACAAACAGTAACATTTCACAAATGTGATTAAGACTGGTCATTGTTAGTAATTACAAAACAAATGTTATTATTATTATAAAAACAAAACAAAGAAGTAATACATACACTTGCTAAAGTGATGGCTTACCACAGTCAGCACACAGTCAGACTTCCCATTCTAGATTAATAAGATATAATAACGGATTATTTCAAAACTATATCAAATATTTCCTCTTATTGTTTTGGCTTCGCATACCGATCGACAAATCCGTTTATGCGGTTAGGGGATACTAGAATGTCTCCCCCTATTGTTTTGATTTCGCATACCAAACAACAAAACCGTTTATGTGGTTAGGGGATACTAGAATGTCTTCCCCTATAATTCACAGTGTCGTTTTATTCCCTTCGGAATCATTACGCCTATTAGGACATATTTGAAAATAGAGTTTTGTTTAATTATACGCTGAACCAAGTAAAATGCATTGACCTCCCAAGGTAGTACTTTCGTTGCGGAATCATAATGTGCACCAAACGCAGACTCAGATCAGCCTGCGCATCCGCGCAGTCTGAACAGCGTCTTCGTTCAGTGTTCTAAGGATAGCTAAGGGCCGAATGCTCCTTCATGCAAGCAAGAGAAGTCTCTGGTCAGACTATATGGAAGTGCAGTCTGATCTGATTCTTCACTGGGCGCACATGTAAATTGAAATAAATGGTGTGCCCCGGCTCATATCTGAAACATGCACGGCAGTCTTTTAAATCTTAATGAACAGTTTACCGAACCTCCAAAACGATATCAGCTAATAGCATATACACAGATCAGACGCCAATGAATGCGGCGTCTCATCTGGGTCTACACTGTATACAAAAAATACTGTCTTTTAAGGGGAATGGGAACACCTTTATGGGAGCCAACTCCTGCAAAAGTATTTTTGTCTACCTTGTTAATATGGGTCAACTCTTAAAGGATAGAATTTGCTCCTGAGGAGCAAATTCGTTCCTTTAAGAGTAGACCACTTTTTCAGTGGGACGGGGCTTATAGAAAAGCGAAGAGGAAGTCACGAAAGTTGTCTCCATTCAAAAATGGCGGAAAATCTGCTAGGTGTTCCCATTCCTCTTAAAAGTTAAAAGAAACAGTCTAAATCTAGGATCAGGATCAACCTCCCAGCCTATACATCGAGAAGCAACGCCCCCGCTCATCGGGCTTGAAGAAATAGATTGTGCTGTATGATGCTTCCACGCAGAGCTGAAACCGACCGCACACGTCCTCAACGTCTGTTGAAATTCCCAGAAAATTGGACGCAACATCTCCAACTTGAGCATCAAATCAAACAAACAAACAAACACATGACGAGCAATCAACCAACCAAAGCTGCCAGTGAATTAAACATCACGAAAACACACCTATTTAATTTTGACCCCCTTGAACTCCACTTTTGTACAGTAAAACTGGGGTTTACAGGGGTAAATCTCATTTTTTCTTATTTCTGCTCTAAAATATAGAATGTGGGTATTCGTTACAACCGCCTTGTCTGCTCTAAAATATAGAATGTGGGTGGTTCTAACGAGTACCAACAATCTATATTTTGAGCAGAAATAAGACAATTAATATATTTTTCATCTAAAAATTTTGATTTTTCGGAGGTAAAGTTTACAACGTATTTGTATAGGCGTGTTTTCGTAATATATATTCGCGTGTTCGAAGGCACTTTTATTTTCTTGTGGTTCACGTAATAGCCTGACGCGACAAGTACCTAAGAGGCATAAAACTTCATAGTCTTTCTATTAATGACACTTTTTTTCTGATTGTAAGATTGCGCTGTGTGCGTCTACATAATTAAAATCTGTCTGTCTGCTTACCCAGTGGATTGCAACTGTCTACGAACGGTCTATGACCTTTGTTTTAGTTGCGTAAAATTAAAAACATACAGCAGAATTCGGATATATCGAGCACTTTTGGGACTCGTCAAGTTTTAGCTCAACACGAAAACCCTGCCCTTGAACCCCACTTTTATACAGTAAACCGGGGTTTACAGGGGTAAAGTTAATTTTTCTTATTTCTGCTCTAAAATATAGATTGTGGGTACTCACGAGTACCCCGATCTATATTTTGAGCAGAAATAAGAAAAATATCACAATTTTTCATCCTAAAATGTTCGTGTTTTTTTAGGCGGTAAAATTTACTATGTTTTTGTTTAGGCGTGTTTTCGTAATGAGTCCAAATTTCGCTGCTCATTTTAGTACGACACCTGCTAAATCTACATGTGCGTACATGTAAGAGGGCAAAATTAAAAATGGAAAATGATTCGGGTATATAGTTTCGAATTTTTAAAATAATGGTTTGTTATGTTTAGTCATATGAATCGCTTTCACGTGTCAATACATTCATCATTTATTGTTATGATAAAATAGAAGGAAAATGTCCCTTTCTTATCCATATATGTTTGTTATAAGGTGTTTCGGGGGCGAATTTCCACAGACCCGGTGTCATATAATATTTTGACCCGCCTAAAACGTGACCCGCGGGTCATAATATTATGACCCGCGGGTCAATATATTATTATAATATTTTGACCCCCCCTATAATATTTTGAACCCCCTCCCTAACTTCACAAAAGTTACATTTAAATGACCAAATATGGTGAGGTAACTGTTAAGCAGTAAAACTATGACAATTGTGGTGGTTTTTCCTACTGATTTTTACACTTGGGCAGTGTCTGAGGGGTGGGGTGGGATAGTTCTAGATCTGAAAATCTACAGCAAGAATAATGACTATAATATATAAGAAAGGGCAATCATGTTTAAAGGGAAATGGCTAAAAAGCAGCAAAAAAGATAAAAAAATAACAGAAAAAAAAACACATGACTAAAATGGTATTGAGAGAACCAGCCTATGCACGTGGGGGGGGGGGTCAAATTATTATAGCTATAATAAAATGACCCACCCTTTTTATCTGTTATTGATATACTGGTATTTGAGTTCATTCAATTAATTAAACTTTTCATTGAATTAGATGGCTTGTAATACACTAGATTCAGTAAGGTTCAGTATGTGGGAGGGGTTGTAACTTAATGACTTGAAATAAGGGGGGGGGGGGGTCAAATTATTATAGCTATAATAAAATGACCCACCCTTACTATTTGTAATTAGTGTACTGGTATTTGAGTTCACACAGTTAAAATAAAACTTATATTGCTATATATGGCTAGAAATAGACTATATTCAGTAAGGTTCAGTATGTGGGAGGGGTTGTTACTTAATGACTTGAAATTGGGGGGAGGGTCAAATTATTATAGCCATAATAAAATGACCCACCCTTATTATCTGTTATTGATATACTGGCATTTGAGTTCACTCAATAGATTAAACTTTTAATTGAATTAGATGGCTTGTAATACACTAGATTCAGTAAGGTTCAGTATGTGGGAGGGGTTGTAACTTAATGACCTGAAATTGGGGGGGGGGGGGGGGTCAAATTATTATAGCTATAATATAATGGCCCACCCTTATTATCTGTTATTGATATATTGGTATTTGAGTTCATTTAATTAATTAAACTTTTCATTGAATTAGATGGATTGTAATACACTAGATTCAGTAAGGTTCACTGGTTCAGTATGTTGGAGGGATTGTAACTTAATGACTTTAAATGGTGTGTGTGTGTGGGGGGGGGGTCAAATTATTATA